>CM026086.1:17451278-17898778 GCA_014839685.1 Anableps anableps | reverse complement strand
AACTGCAATAGTGCCACAACTGAAAACATTTTTAGCATTATGTGAAAATAATTTGTTTTTCCCGCTGCTTTAGTAAAATTTCATTGCATTTGCCTACAGCCACCAAAAGATGGCTGGAGATGCCTCTCACTTCAAATGCAATTACTATCTATCTATCTATCTCTGTGTGTATATATATATATATATATATATATATATATATATATATATATATATATATATATATATATATATATATATATTTTTTTTTTTTTTTTTTTTTTTTTTTTTTTGCCTTGGATCTGTTGGAATGCTACTACTCAAGTAACCCTAGTCAGAGGGGTTACATGCAAAGAATGCGGGAGGAATGGTTACGTCGACATCCCCATTCAACACTAACTGCCAAACAACTAGTAGCTCAGTGTTCCAACATCCGCAAACGGCAAATGCTGTCACAACTTCAGATAGACGAGGTACAACACAAATGCTACGGCAAGGGGGAGCCAGGACGCCAGGTCAGAGGGGAGTTAGCTTCAACTCCCCACCCGCAGATTGGGTATGCAGCCCCAATAATGAACGAACCATCACAGCTGAACGAGGCAGCAACTGACCTGAGAGGTAGGATCATGGCCCGAATGAACACCAGGCAATCCCGATGCCAATTACAACGGCTGAGTGAAGTACCATCAGAAAGTCTCATTGAAGATGTGAATGCAGCATTGAGAACGATCCCTACCAACACCATAACGGAAACCAATGAGCTGGTTTACAACTCAGCATCAGTGATCCTTGAGATGCTCGGCTATAGGAGCAACCATGAGATTCAATACCCACCATGGAAAAGACGGTTAGAGGCTAAAATCAAGGTAACAAGGAGGGAAGTGAGCCAATTGTCAGAGCTCCAAAGAGGTGCAATCAAAAGACCAGTACCCAAGCGGTACAGCCAGATGCCCATACCTGAAGCGCTCGAAACTGCCAAACAAAGGCTCCAAGCCTTGGCCAGTCGCCTAAAGAGGTACACGAGAGAAAATGAAGCCAGGAGGATTAACCGGCTCTTCTCCACCCAACCAGCTAAAGTGTACTCTCAATGGCAGGGTAATAACAACAGAGCAGACCCACCAAGGCTGGAGACCCAACAGTACTGGAAAGGCATATGGGAAAGGGAGGCGACCCACAACAGCAATGCACAGTGGCTAATCTCTCTACGAGATGACCACAGCAACCTCCCTGAGCAAGCCCCAGTAACTATCACAGTGGCAGATGTCCAAGAAA
Organism: Anableps anableps; assembly: GCA_014839685.1. Taxonomy (NCBI): domain Eukaryota; kingdom Metazoa; phylum Chordata; class Actinopteri; order Cyprinodontiformes; family Anablepidae; genus Anableps; species Anableps anableps. The sequence goes on along the minus strand of CM026086.1, from coordinate 17,897,527 downwards.
CAGTCTCAGGTATGAAAAACTGGACAGCACCAGGTCCTGACATGATCCATGCCTACTGGCTAAAGAAACTCACTGCCCTCCATGAGCGACTGGCAGCTCAAATGAACCAGCTGCTACAAAGTGGGACTCACCCTGAATGGTTAACTGAAGGGCGCACAATCCTGATCCAGAAGGATCCCTCAAAGGGTTCGGTCCCATCCAACTATCGGCCAATAACCTGTCTCTCTACAACATGGAAGCTCATGTCAGGCATCATAGCAGCTAAGATAAGTGGGCACATGGATAAATACATGAGTACAGCACAGAAGGGCATCGGCATAAATACCAGAGGAGCCAAACACCAACTCCTGGTAGACCAAACAGTCGCCCGAGACTGCAAAACCCGACACACCAACCTGTGCACGGCTTGGATTGATTACAAGAAAGCCTATGACTCAATGCCACACACTTGGATCATTGAATGCTTAGAGATGTACAACATCAACAGGACTCTAAGAGCCTTCATTGCAGCCTCGATGGGGATGTGGAAAACCACCCTTGAAGCCAACTACAAGCCAATTGCACAAGTGTCCATCAAATGTGGCATATACCAAGGAGACGCTCTGTCCCCACTGCTGTTCTGCATAGGTCTGAACCCCCTCAGCCAAGTCATCAACAAGACTGGCTACGGATACCGACTCAAGAACGGAGCCACCATCAGTCACCTCCTCTACATGGATGACATCAAGCTGTACGCTAAGAGCAAACGAGACATCGACTCACTGATCCACACCACCAGGATCTACAGCACTGACATTGGGATGTCATTCGGACTAGAGAAGTGTGGTCGGATGGTTACACAGAGAGGGAAGGTCATCCACACAGAAGGGGTCTCACTCCCAGAGGGAACAATAGCAGACATTGAGGACAGTTACAAGTACCTGGGAATACCACAAGCAAATGGCCAGCCTCGATGAGGTCACAAGGAAAGGAGCCACGGCCAAATACCTCCAACGAGTAAGGCAAGTCCTGAGAAGCCAGCTCAACGGCAAGAACAAGATCCGTGCGATAAACAGCTATGCCTTGCCAGTAATCAGATACCCTGCAGGAATAATAAGCTGGCCAAAGAAGAGATAAAGACCATGGATGTTAAAACTCGGAAACTACTAACCATGCATGGAGGGTTCCACCCTAAATCCAGCATCCTGAGACTATACGCGAGCCGTAAGGATGGAGGCAGAGGACTAGTGAGTGTGAGAGCCACTGTCCAGGATGAAACATCCAAGATCCATAAATACATCAAGGTCAAAGCCTCAACCGACGATGTGCTCAGCGAATGTCTCAAACAATGGGGACCAGAGGATGAGGTGCTGGAGGAACCATCATGGGAGGATAAGCCCCTACATGGGATGTTACCACCGACAAATAACTGAAGTGGCTGATTATCAGGAAATCCTACCAATGGCTGGAAAAAGCTGACTCAAGGACAGCACAGAGGCACTCATCCTGGCTGCACAGGAACAGGCCCTAAACACCAGAGCAATAGAGGCTCAGATCTACCACACCAGACAAGATCCAAGGTGTAGATTGTGCAAGGAGGCCCCTGAGACAGTCCAACACATAACAGCAGGGTGCAAGATGCTGGCAGGGAAAGCGTACATGGAACGTCATAACCAAGTGGCGGGCATAGTGTACAGAAACATCTGTGCAGGATATGGACTGGAAGCCCCGAGATCAAAGTGGGGCACACCCCCAAAGGTGGTGGAGAATGACCGAGCTAAGATCCTGTGGGACTTCCAGATCCAGACAGACAAAATGGTAATGGCGAACCAACCGGACATCGTGGTGGTGGATAAACAACAGAGGAAAGCCGTTTGTGGTGGATGTAGCAATACCAAGCGATTGCAACATCAGGAAAAAGGAACACGAGAAACTGGAGAAATACCAGGGCCTCAGAGAGGAACTGGAGAAGGCCTGGAAGGTGAAGACCACAGTGGTGCCTGTGGTCATCGGGGCCCTCGGGGCAGTCACCCCCAAGCTGGAGCAGTGGCTAAAACAGATCCCAGGAACAACATCAGACATCTCAGTCCAGAAATGCGCAGTTCTCGGCACAGCCAAGATACTACGCAGAACCCTCAAGCTCCCAGGCCTCTGGTAGAGGACCCGAGCTCAGAGGTTGGGAAAGACCACCCGTGGAGGGTGAGAAGGGAATTTTTTTTTTTTTATTTTTATTTTTTTATTTTTTTTTTTTTTTTATTTTTTTGAAAGTCGTTGCATAAATGGCAAAACTAGCCACGGTTAAATTAACATCATTATTCTGACCTTTTTTAATATAATATGAAACAACCTATATGACATTTCATATTTAGTTATTATTATTCACACTCTTACTAGATTTAGGCTAAATGTAGTCTTTTAATTTTGACAACATATTTCTTCTGACTTTAAAGTTATATAAACATTTTTGGAGTGGCTCATCCAGATCATTGACTTCAAAAGTCCCATGAACCTGTTGATGGAGCTAAAGATTAGGGTGATAGTAAGAAGGCCTTCCAAACTCAGACTTGGAGCTCATCAGCAAAGATAAACTGCCAAAAATACCAGTAGTAACCTGCATAAAGCTGGTTAGCAATTATAAGAAGGGTTTGACTGCTGTAATGCGAAAAAAAAGATTTTTCCATTGATAATTGAGAACAGTGTAAATAAATTTTAGCATGCCATGTTTTAATAGGATGTAAATTAAATGGGCGACACTAGTTTAGGCAGTCAGCTTGAGCTTTGCTCCTTCTACTGATGAGTTGGGTGGACTGTTTAAACGGTAAAACATACAGCAACTTTATCTATTTTATGAACTGCTCCTGCTTGACTGCCTCCCTGCCTGCTGCTGCTTGGTTCTCTTCAGCCTCTCCACCACTCCAGTTGGGCTACAAGGTCAGAAACAACATCCTCACCTCCTGAAATTTGGAAGGTGATAGAGATGCTCTCATTACTCATGACATGTTGTGTGGCATGACTATAGATGCCAACCTCAAACTTATACTATATTTGCTACTAAAGATATATTTAATCGTTTACATGTGAGTTTGCTGACTAAAAATAGTTAAATTATCTTTTTCTCAGAAAGGTACTTCTTTTGCATTGTTTTCTTGCCTTTTGGAGGATGCCAGTCTCAATTCCCAGTAGAAACAAACTTCTTGAATGAATGAAAGTAATTTTAGATTTAAATCTGCCGGAGGTGTTAATAATTTTGGACTTAACAAATCTGTCTTTTTAATGAGCAGCATTTACCATACATTTCTGCTGCAGTGTGATGATTAAAATGCTTAATGCGTTTTTGCAGCTGACACATCCCTTTTCAACCAATAACCTAAAAACAGTGATACATATTTATGTGTGGAATGTCAGTTTGTGAGGGAATTTTTTTTTTTTTTTTTTTTTTTTTTTTTGACTATTTTGTTTTTCATGCAGATGTCTAGGTTGCCTAAAAGCACAATTAAACAAAGATTCTGTCTGTCACATTTTTCATGGAAGCTTGTTTTCATAAGCATTCATTAAGTTAATTCAATAAATTCATTTATATACTCAAAGACCTGGTTGCATATTAAAAGAAAAAAATAATTATATCTCATCTTATTTATTTATAGATACATCCTTCATGAAATTGATCTGTTAAAACACCTCCAAGGACACATTGGAAGTGTGACTCTTGTAATAAGAATATCTTATGCATAACAATTAGGAATATTTCAGCCACTCTTACTTTCAAGTTGTTCAAATGTAGCTTGTTTGGGTACTTTGATATTATTTGAGTGTAAACTATTACTACAGATTAGCAGAAATGGAAATGCCAGAAACACACTAGTGCTATGTGCTTGCACTTTTTCTGTGGGCATTAAGACAAATCTACAGATGCAAAACTCCCAAAACCATTAACACTTTTTATCCTGAATAACTTTTAGGTACTCTAATCCCTGAAAATGGCTTATTAATTAGGTGTTTTTGAGCATGTTTGTGTCTAAATGTGAGCTCTTTACTCAAACAAAAATATTTTCTCTAGAGAAAATAGGGCCAAGAAGATTTTATTTGCAAACTTCAGCACTAATTTAAGTCGACAGCAAGGAGCAACCACACTGAGCATTGGATCCATTGCTGCTATTCATGGAGAGTGCAAAGAATTGTCTGATCTTTTAGAGGAGGGATTTTCGTTTTCTTTCTAGAACAGAAGCTCCTTAATGAAATCAGTGTAGTATTGCCTTGCAATTTTGCAATTTTGTTGAACATAGAAAATTTTCAATGTATATTGCCCTGAAAATTTTTTTTTATACCACTTGAGCTTTTTCAATTGTTGTCTGATTACAGTCAAAAACTTGAGAATGTATGTGATACAGTAAGAAAATGTAGTATAAAATTGCTAAATAGAATGACAATAATACATGGGTTTTAAAACTTCTAAATGACAATGTAAAAAACCTGAGTCAATATTTTGTAGAAACTCCTTTTACTGCAATGGCTGCTGCAGGTAATTTGTGGTATATATGTCTCTGAGCTTCGCACATGTATAGATTGAAATGTTTCCACGTTCTTTTTTGGAAAAGTCAGATTGGATGGATTTTGGTTTGGATATTAATTGGGTCATACTGACGTCTGAATATACTTTGATCTCAAACATTCCAGTGTAATTCTGACTGTATGTTTTGGGTTGTTGCTCGACTAAAAGGAGCTTCAAGCTTCAAGTAAGTAAATATGCAGACAGGTTTGTGAATGTGAGCATAATTAGAGAGCAGCCTGTTATAATATACTTCTGACTATGGTTTTAATACCAGCCCATATTAAACATATACTATGTAATTTAATATATTTGAGGATTGTTAGTTCAATTGCTGCAAAAGCCAAAATAGTGTAAGTGTAGTTGAATTTTTTTTATATCAAGCCAAGATTATTTGTATAGCATATTTCAGCAGTAAGGAAGTCCAAAGTGCTCTGCATGATAAAAACATAACACAGTAGCCAATGAAACAAATGTCACCATCAAAATCATCAAGAATAATAATCATGAAATATAAATCAAATATATTAGTCAATCTTCCAGTTGTTTTTAATCAAAGGCAATTCTAAGCAGTTGGGTTTTTCGTCTTGATTAATAGGAATTGTCTTTTTTAATTTATTTGATTTAAGTGTTTTGGCTGTTTTGCAGTTTTCTGGAAGTTTGTTCCAGATTAGTGAAGCATAAAAACTGAATGCTTCTTCTTGTTGTTTGGTTCTGGTTCTGGGGATGCAGCGTAAAGTAGAACCAGGAGACCTGAGTCATCTGGAAGGTTGATAGAATCACAACAGATTTTTAATATATTTTGGTGCTAAGCCATTCAGTGCTTTCTAAACTAACAGAAGTATTTTAAAGTCTGTTCTCTGAACTAAAGGGAGCCAGTGTAGAAATTTAGAACTGGGATGATGTGCTCTATTTTACCAGTTTTCATAAGAATGTGAGCAGCAGCGTTCTGGATCAGCTGAAGCTGTCTGACTTTTTAGGCAGACCTGTGAAGTCACTGTTGCAGTAATCAACTGGATGAAAGATAAACGCATGGATGAGTCTCTCTCGATCTTGCTGGGACATTAGTCCTTTAATCCTGGAAAAGCTCTTCAGGTGATAAAAGACTGATGTTGTAATTGTCTTTATGTGTTCCTGAAGGCTCAGGTGTGAGTCCATCACTACACCCAGATTTTGGACCTGATCAGTAGTTTCTAGCTGTAATAACTGAAGCTGCGTGCTGACTCTTAATCGTTCCTTTTTAGGTCCAAAGATAATAACTTCAGTTTTGTTTCTGTTCAGATAGAGAAAGTTATGGCACATCCACACACTGATTTGAAGGAATATGGAAATTTATTTCCCGTGTGCCTTTTTTTTTGATATCCTTTTCTTTTTTTTTCTGTGAATCAGTATTTTCCCTTCTTGAAAACATGAGCTATGGCATCTCTGAGAGCATTACAGTCATTGTGTGATTTACAAGCAAGGTAATGACAAGTCTGAGCAGTGTTCTGCTCTAGCACTCATCAAATTAAAACATGCAAATTAGACATTTGAACATTTTGCCTGACAGCTGCATGCAGGTTTATAAAATATGTACGTGTAGAACATTTTAAAGATGTCTTCTGTTTGGAAATATGGTAAATTAAAACATAACATTCTGTAATATGATGGATACAGTGCCAGATTTTAGATATTTCAGACTATGTAACAGGATGTGATTAATGAAACCTTCCTCTGTCCCAAAGGAGACTTAATTGATTAATTCTTTTTTTAAAAAACAACACACAAATGGCTTTGGAATCACATGCTTGTTTCTTGGATTTACCAAAACAAATAAATCTCTTATAAATAAACCTAAACATGGAGGCAGTATAGAAAAGCCACATTTATTTGGCGGTCATTTGGTAATCCGTAAATACAACATGAGCAGCCCCCCACAACCAGCAGTCCGCTGGCTGTTTTCAGCAGTTGGTGCTGCATCTTTTGTGTGATGTACCATCAGGCCTGGCCTTCTTTCATCATAAGCATCAAAGAGGTTTCACGAATAAATTCAAATGTGTAGACATCAGTACTACACGAAGATGACAAGCATTATTTCCTTGTTCACTTACTGCTAACGCAATGGCTTCTTTGCAGGGAGTGAGACCTAGACATGGTAGAGGATGCCTCACTTTTCTGTTTGCAGCTGTGTTCAATTTAGACCTGAAATGGGATTCTGTCTCGCCTGCACTTTTCCAATTTTGTCCAGAACACTTTCTAATTTAGAGAGCATTGAGGATATCAAACCAGACTGTATTAAAGAGGAGAGAATTAATAAAACTCTAGTTTCAACTCAGTGCATTGTGTTGGAAGTCGTGTTATGTTTGAATTGGGTTGCTGTTTGGACTAGTTGAAATCTAAGGATGCACTCACATGCCAAGTCATTTCAAATGTTTTCAATATTTTATGTGGGGTTGTGTACATAATTTTAATGCAACAATCAGACTCCAGTGTGAATAATCTAAAGCCCTGAAGTTACCTCCATTCACCTAAGAAGACATGACATATGTCATATGACATAAGACATATGACAACATGTATGTCAGCATGTTACGTGTTTAATATAAATAGGTTTGCAAGAAATAGAGGATAAAAGTCTATTAATTATTTTGTTTGTAATTTGGGGTTTTTTAAGTTGATGTCTCCCAGATGGCTGAAAAAAAGATCCTTTTAAATAGCTTAGAATATGCTTATTTACACACAGTTAACAAAAAAGTTAAGCAAAATAAGCTTTTCACATGAAAGCTGTTGTGAAATTACTAAACTTCTTCATTGTTGGTGATGGGCTCCACCAGTAATGCCAGTTTAAAAAAGCTGCTAAAAATGTTAAATGTCAAAAGAACCACCACCCTTGTGAGGTACAGTTTGGCTTGTCATTTTTGTATTTGTGAATGTGACAGCATGCATGTCAGATGTCTCTCTTGGGAACAGAGCAGTTGTGGATCAGGCAGCAACAAAAAATCCTTTAAAAGAGAATCCATTTTTCATTAAAATATGTTGTGTCAGAATTGAGGATTCAGTCACTTTTCATATATATGGATTTGTAAGGCATCATTTGTAGATCATGATTTGTAAGATGTGTCCTTTGAATAATTCTGCTTTCTTCTAAATCCTTTAAAAAAGAGTTTTAGGAAACATAACCTCTATATACTGTCCCAATTATATCTCAGTTGTCTTATCATGTTGGGTCCTTGTGGGCACCTATAAACAGAGACAATGCCCTTTGTTGGCGCTTTCGTGTTGTCAGCAGATTTTTCTGCCTGGCCCTATTGCTGATGTCTGCAGGTGCTCTGACTGCGTCATCCTGTTCATGGAGGAGTTTGCTTAAAAGTGACTAATTCAAAGATATATTAACACTTGAATATCTATATGGATACACTGTTTGCGAAAACACATTACCGACATGAATTAATATTATCGGACAGAAAACTTACATTCCTCGGGCATGTTGACCAACATGTTTCTTCACTATCCTTGCAAGCAGTGGCGGCCAATCCATAGGAGGCGCTGGGGTGTTTCCCTAAATAGTGTGTGCCTAAATGTAATCTTAACTATTTCCACAACATTTCCACCAACTAACTCATTCAACAGTGAATTTCCATGGACAGATTCCTGTTAGTTCTCTTCTGCTGATAGTGACCCAGTAGTGGAGCTAAATAGCCAATCGTGTTTGGTTGCTATGGAAAAATAATAAACATTTGGCCAGTCAGCATCGCTGCCTTTTATGTCTTTGGGACACTCAGAATCTGGCCCCTGCCAATAGATGATGCCTGAATGTTTTTTATTGCTATGGTGATGAAGTTGATAATGGTGACGACTGCAGTCAAGGGAAATCTTAGAACGAATTCTCCACCTTGTATGATAATGCAAAGGATTTTACAGATGGCTGATAAGCTACAGCTCCTGTTTCTCAGTGTGTTTTGTTAGTTTTAGCAACTATAGTGTGCTGCTCTTTTTCGTTCTTTACTTTTTCTGTTCATTAGGTGCAATCATTTGTTCTTTACAGATAATCAGTTATTAACATTGCTATGTTTTTTGTTTTTTTGCTTATGTTGCTCTGGTTTGCATAATGCTAATGCTGCTCTGGATAAATGTTAAGATTTTTTTTTTTTTTTTAAATTGTTAACGATGATGCTCTTGTTGCTTTTTTTGAGTTTCTGCTGCTATTATAATGCTAATGTTTGGTTGATGATATGATGTTTGGTGGGTCAGATTTGGTGGGTCTGATATGGTGTTGAACAAGGAGGAGCTGAAGTCCTGTTTGCTGACTCCGATCTATGAACATTTATATTTTTAAGATTTTGCTGAATGCCTGATTGTGAGATAAATCCAGGGGGATTCTTGGTGTTGTGGTTCCAGCAGAACCTGGTTAAGTCTTTTGGATTCCTGGGTTAATTGTTAGTAGCCGTGATTATTTCATCCTATACCAGTGTGTTTCTTTTAGGTAGGAAGGCCTCTGCTGTCTGGTGTTATTAGTTGATTCTCTTCAGTTTTAATAGAATATAGCTTGTTGTTTGCCTAGAAGTTTAACTCTGAACAGTCATATAATAGTTTGGTGTTTTTCACAGTTTTGAGTCTGATTCAGAGTTAGCTGTATACACTAATTTAATAACTAAATTCGTTATATTTTGCAAAGTACTGAACAGACCTTTAGCTAATTTAACCCTTTATGTATTTTACTGTCTGAAAAATGTTATATTATGGTGGAACTGAAGTCACTTTTCTACCATTCATTTGAATTCCTTTGAATCTATTGGCACATCAGCCCCATCAAAAATAAATACACCAGCTGCCACTGCTTGTAAATATATTGCCATTTTAAAAAAATCTTGAAAACCGCAGCATTGTACAGTGTGACAAACGTTGCATTTGCAATGAAAAAAAAAAAAAAAAAAATGTCTGTGCACCTGCGACGTATTGTGCTGATATTGCACGTGTCCGACAACTTTTTGACCAAAGTCTGCAATAGTTGTGTCTGTCTTGGAGCAGAAACTTTAGGTGACAGAAGATAGAGATATTTTTCAGTGGCAGAAGAAAGAGTTTGAATTAAGAACAACATTTATTAATGTGCGTCAGACCTGCTGTGTTTGACCCTTAAGTGAGTTTTAATTTAGTTTAATTTAGTGTCATATTCAAAATATTTAAAGGTATTTTTGCTTAAATATTAATGTTTAAAATAAATGGCTCCTTATGACTGATGAGCAGGGGTGAAGTTTTTAAAGAGGGCTAAATGGGGGCCAATGATGTCTCACCAAAATAAAAACCCAGACAACAAGCAGAGCAGGTCAAGGATTGACATAAACATAAATACATAAAACAGAAATAATTCTAATAATTCCAATTGAATTCTAATTCTAATTGAAGCTATTGTTCTTCTTTCTTAAGTTAATATTCGTTAAAAATATTATCCACATAAGACTTTCTCATCAGGGGGTTTAGTGAGGTGATCTAATCTGAGGTGGTTTAGTATATTTATCTGACCAGAGGGACAGTCCAAAACGCCATCCGTCCGTTATCCATCACGCTTGTCGTTTTTAGGGTCGTGAGGGTTACTGGTGCCTATCTCCATCGGGCGAGAGGCGGGGTACACCCTGGACAGGTCGCCAGTCCATTGCAGCAGTCCAAAACTCATGATAGAAAATGTTTAGCATAAAAAAAAAAAAAAAAAAAAAAAAAAAAAAAAAAAAAAAAAAAAAAAAAAAAAAATCACATTGATGTTCTTTTAAAAAAAAGAAAAAAAAAAATCAACAAATCATTTTGTTATACTTGTCAGGCATATCACTGTCTCCTTCAGAAGCTGTAACCATAACAGCTGTAATTTATTGTATGTTTAAAATTCTTATCGACAATTTTTGAAGTACAGTGTACAATATGCAAAAGTTACAGGTCACTAAAATACCCTCAATTAAATAAATGCAAATCTGAAGCACACAAGTAAATTGTCCGATGTGTTTCAAAAGTATCCTGCGTGAGACACTTTCATGTCTGTCAGTTTGGCAGAAGTAGCTCAAAAGTTTTTGCAAACACTGTGGGTATTTGCAATAGGTTGGTGGTGTTCAACACAACTGGTGTTGGTTAACCAACACTTGTTGCTTGAATACCACTGTAGAAGGCCCTCATTTTTTGTGGCTATACATAGATTATAGATTAAAAAATGTGTAATCTTGGTCTACTGCTAAAACTGCAATCCAAGCATTCAGTTTCTATGCGCCATTAATCTGGAATAAACTTCCAGAAAACTGTAAAACAGCCAAAACACTGAGTTTCTTTAAATCAAGGCTAAAAACCCACCCGTTCAGTTCCCTTTGATTCATAACTTTAATATTGATCAATATATTTGATGTATTTTTCTTGATGATTTTGATGATGGCATTTGACAAAATATAATGTTCATTGCTGTTTCATTATTTGTTTTATGGTGTAAAGCACATTGAACTGCCTTGTTTGCCAAAATGTGCTATATAAATAAACTTGACTTGACTTAGCTTGCCTCAATTCAAAGTTTTAAAAATGTGGGGGGAAAAAAAGTATAGAAAATTCTGTTTTTGTGTTTTCACCATCTGAATACAAATTTTCTGAATCTAAAATTGTGTTTTTTAAAATCTATGTAGATTAATTCAGTTCTGCTTTAATAAATCTATTTTAACTTGAAACTTATGATAAATGCAATTGAAATTCTTTTAAAACAGTTAAGGCATTTTAAATTAGTACAAAACTGGAATCTTGTATCAGGTACCAACTTTTGTATTGTTTTATTTTCCTGAACCACTAATGGATAGTTTTTTTTTCTGTTTTTAATATATATATTTTTTTAATTGTTTTTTTTTTTTTGTTTTTTTTTTTTTTTTTCCTGTGCCACCCCTTAGTGGCATTCTGGATGAAAAGGCATTTCACTATAATCAAAGACTGTATTGATCTTAATCTATTATAAACTAAGTCCAAAAAATATTTTTGATATGAAACAAGGTGGACAATTTTCATTTCCTGTGCCATATTTGGGAAAACTGATTCATTCACAATGGAGTTTAGTATATTAAATCAAACCTTATTAAAATATATATTCACATATTGTCAAAGTTTGCCATCTTCAAAGGACAAAATAACACCTTATTTAAGTTTGACATTGACATCATTGACACAGTTGTGTACTTTCTGTTAGTGCTGCTGCAACATGAAAGTTTTTAAAGCCTTTGGTTCTAGACTATGTAAACTTAATTTAAAGTAATCTAATTCTTTGAGTTTCCATGTCAATATGATTTTCCTCTATTGAGCCATATCCAGGTTTTAGCCATAATAACATGCTTCAGTGGGGCATTCCTGAGTTCACTAATCATTTAAGCAATTTTTAAGTTAAATTATTGGAAATGCCTTACTGCACCAATCCTTTACTCGGACATATTAACACATTTTTACAGCATGAGAGAAAATCTTTTAAAGCCAACCCGTATGAGATAAACCACAGGATCAGGGTACATTAACCTCCGAAGATGGTCTGCTGCATGGCATTGGCCCACTAGAGGCTAACAACTGGTCAGACCTTTATTTGCTCAATTTCTCATAATGCACTTTGATTTCATTTAAGTCAGCTAAACTGACTTCACACCCAACTGATCGGCTTAATGCATGACCCCATGTGGAGATTTTCATCCCCCTTTCAGCCCTTTTAATCACTCTCGCAATCCCCTGTCATTTAATCTTCTTCATGCTCTTCATTAGCCTGATATGCTAGTTGGACCGCACCAACATCCACCTGTTTTAAGTGGTTAAACTGGCAATCTGTCAAACTGAGGCTTTAAAGGGAGACTACTCTTTCCCTTTTATTGCATGTCATACATGCCCGGATTCACATGGCTGCCTGTTTTAGTGTCTTATCAGCACTCCTTGATGTCTATATTCTGCACAAAAAGGAGACAGTGAATCCATTAAGTCATGCATGAACTGAAATAATCTATAAGAGAAAGTAAGAATAACATGGGCTCATGGAGAGAAAAATACATAGGCCACTCTAATTTATTGCTGTGTATGCAGCAAATTATTCTCATTCCACAGCAGATCTCTACAGATTTCATGTAACACTTCACCTTCTTTCTTTTACTGGAAGGAATTGTAACCCAAGGTAACTTTTTTTTAACTTTCAGTTTTTTTTTACTTAAATATCAAGCTTACATTAATCTTGTAAGCTTCAGGATCTCTGCTTATCTATGTACATATTTTATTAAATATGGCAATACTGATTCATGAAGAGTACCCACCAATCCAATATGATTTGAGTCACCTTTTAGCCAAAATTTACTCTAATTTAACACATCATCATTTGATCACATTCAAAAAATTATAAATGCTTAAATTGTTAAAAAAAAACAAAAAAAAAAAAAAACAAAAAACCTTTCTCTCCCAAGGAGGCCTTGAATCCAGCTCTGTAAGTAAGCCAACTTACTTACAGAGAAAAATTATACTGCTCCACAGAAGAAATCTATAATTATTAATTTCATCTTTCACCTCAAAAGACTGTATTTTACCAACATAAAAGATTTCATCCAAAAACTGCATCTAATGACAATTGCTTTACTGATGCTTGTGTGTTTGTGAATCTCTATGTACTGTTTACTCTTCAGAACTCTGTGACTTTAAAGAGTATGTCAGCCAATCACAGCAATGTGTTAGTCACATACACAAAGTAAAAATGCATCAAAGTAAATAATCAATACGTAGCATAATTCGGAATTTTACTTGCCACAAAAACTGACACCTCAACTAAAATATTAAACCTGAAGGCAGTTGATCACCACTAAAATTAAGAATCAGAAACCAAATATCAAAGTTAAAAAAAAAACAAAAAACAAAAAAAAACAAAAACATACAGACAACGGTTTAAAAACAAATTAATAACCAAGAAAAGAACATTCAAAGCAACCAGATATAAACAGATTAAAAAAGATATACCAGAAGTTTAATGGGATAATAATAACCTAGCAAGGTTGTAGGCTCCATGTTTTGAGATTACTGGCCACCATCAGTGTATCTGTTTGTTTTGACTAAATCTATGTACCTATGAGGCCATTCCATGTGACCCGCAAATCGGCAGTTCTGTAGTTCACATCTGATGGGTTTGCTTCATTAAAAGAAAAATCATCTCGATGTTTTCATTTGTAAATGATTGATCTTATGTTTGTCACACAGTTTGGGTTTAAAATGTCATGATAACTAGAAGGGACATCAGCTGCTTAACCCTCCTGCAGTCCCAGCTCTATGCTCGACGCTCTGGTGGAGCGGGCAGATGTCACAGTCGGATGACAAGGAAGTGATTGGGTGTCCTGTCAGCCAGGCAGGTCCTGAAACCACGAAAGGAAAACAACCCTCGGGGATAGTTCGCTCAGGCCCCTCCAGAACCAAGGGTTAATTATACTTTGTTTTCAAGAAAATGGTAAACTCTTCTTATGGCTCACAAAGTATATTTTATCACATTCTTGTGCTTGTACATTAGCATAGCTGCAAATTATGTTAAACGACAGGAAACAGAATAGCCATTAAAATCTAAACTACGTTTTCTTGGAAAAATTGACCATGGAGCTCCCCTTTGGCAAGAAAGGGGACATCTTTAGATGTTGCCAGAATAACACAAAGGAGTTCATATCTGAAGGAGAAGTTTGCTGAATCCTGGTACTGCTATGATTAGCATCACTGCTTTGACACAGAACTCATGCTAATCAGAGCAATTAGGTAACAGCATGGGTCTTAATTTATGCAGCTGGGGCCAGCTCCCATTTCTAAATGCAGTAGAATGACAGCAATTGTCAATTAGCTACATAGTAACGGGGACATTCGATGCCACAGATGGAGACAAAATCATCACGATCCCTCCTGCTAATTCTAAGCCTGATTTGCATGATCCATTAAGAAAGTATTCATGAGAATGGAAAATGGCTGTCGCCACTGATGAAGCAGGTTGGATTGACTGTCAGAGGTGAATGTGCTTATTTTTTGTGACTTGTTTATACCTGCAATAATTTGTGCAAATGGATTCACAATGTGAATTGCTAATTATGTAAATAATAAGGCAAAATAAGTGAAATGAATTTAAATTGTACTGTTTTGTAATAAGGAGTGTGTGGTTTTTGAGTGCCCTACTGATGCAAAACTGACAATAATAGCTAATTAGAAGTTCCAATTAAATTCAGCAGTTTTGACAAATGAGGAACTATGTCATAATAAACAGAAAGCAGGGCAACATGGGTCCTTATACTTTAAAAGAAGCAAATGCTATGAGCTATTTTCAGGTCATGCAAAGTTCAGCTTAAGTACTGAGTAGTTTGATCAAAAGGCTAAGTTGTATTGAAGATGATGCACCTCTACCTATATGTTTTGTGCTTTACTTGAATATAATTGTAGCTTGTAGAATATAATTGTAGATGTAAAAAAAAAAGAAATGAATAATATATGGCCATTAAAGTTATTCTGCAACATTAACAGTTCATGAGCAAAGGTTTCTGCCTCCCATGTCTACAGCAGACAGCTGTAAGTTAGCTGGAGGGCAGTGTTTCTGCTGATATAACCATTTCAACAATCTTGCAACAGAAGTAACATACTGACAACCTGACCTGTTGTTTCTTCCACCTAATTTAGAACATCAGCTTTTTGTTGTTTCATTGACGTGCATCAATTTCAGCTAAAGAAAATGACGAGTACATCAAAAACTGACTGATTATAAAACAGAAAAAAAAAAAAAATTACATTAGTAGGTCTCCTCTAATGCCAATACATTTGTTCCTAAACCACTCTGTTTATCTTATTTGGCCTCATAATCACTTAACAATTTTCTTTCAACATCATCACTGTCTTTGAGTGTTTATTATATCCCAGAGTCATTGTGTTATCAGACTCGCACTCTTTGTGGCTTTATTCCAATCCAGTAATAGTTGAACTTGGCTGGAGTTCAGTAATTTTCATGTATCCTCAGGCTGTTTTTAGGGCTCCATGTGGTAACAGCAATCGAGATGTAGACTTTGAGTCTCTGCAAAAAACTTTATTGGTGTGGATTTAACTGTCAGAGTTTGGGGTTATTGTGTTTGTTTGTGTGGTTACCTCTGTGCTGAAGCTGCAGGTTGGAGCTGTGCAGGGTGCTCCTGCACACCTGCAATTCATCAAGCTCATCAGCTACTGGATAAGAGGAGCTGGCTGCTGGTCATGTAGCTGTTACTTATGTGCATTTGTATTTTTACTAATACCTTCCTTTTACTCCCTTCTATAAGTTCCTTCCTTGCTACCTCCTGGAAATTCTCTCCTGAGCTCATTCCTGGATTCCTCGCTCATACCACCTGCTTAAGAACAAACTATAGATCAATCTACCACAACCTGCAATCAAGGCTCCTGTTCCTCAACAACCATCCCCCCGCCCCAGTATCCTCAGAACCACAGATGTCTGCCATTCGTCGCTTTCTACACTCTCTACGTTACAGCTGCTCTGGACACCTGTTCCACCTTAGTCTCCTCCAGCCACCTCATATACCAGCACCCCGGATTCTGCTCTTTTCTCCCTGGTTTTCATCTCCTCCAATGACTGTAAGCTCTTCATTTCATCATATAGCAATATCAACCCTTCATTCCCCCCCCCGGCTCACCTCTCATCCTCTTTCACACAGTGTTCCTGCTCTCCTGTCCAAGATGGCCATTGAAAAGTAGTTCTTTTTCTCTATTCCAGCTTATCTGTATTGGTTTGAATATGTGGCTATATCTGTTTTCAATCACATAATGAGGTTTTAAGGTTTTCTGACAGAAGATTTTCTTTAAAAATTTCCTGCTATATCAAATCAGTCAGAGCACTGTGGACTCTTGGGCCCACATCTTTCACCACACCATACAGTAGGGTTTAGGTAGTTTTTTTTTGTTTTTGTTTTTGTGTGCATTTTAAACCTTTGTTTTATTCCAGACCAACTAGGACAAACCCAGTCTAAGTCTTGTTAAACAAAACACAAACTTCCAGTCAAAGTTTCAGCAGCATTTAGAGAACTCCACACCTCTGTCTGTGATGGTAGGACAACAAAAAGAAATCAGTCAGCAGAGTATGCCAGAGAATATGTTTGTTACATTAGCTCTTTGACTCAGAGATACCTCTTTTTTTTTTTTTACTTCCCATAAAATCCTGCAGTGTCTAGAAAGAATGAAAGCTCATTTCTGACAAAAAGCAAACACGAGCATAAACAATTTTAGCTTCATCAGAGTTGATGTCTAAAGAGGAACATCTTGTAATGTGCTGCACATCCAGTGTTATAAAAGGGGTGTAATAGCACATTCGGTTCAGCTACATAATTGCTGGATGCTGGCTTAATTTTTTTTTTTTTTTTTTTTTTTTTTTTTATGTCATCCACAACCATTCAGCTTTTTATTTTCAACATCATGATTTTTATGACTGTGGGATCTCAAGGGCTCCATCTCTAATGACAGGAAGGAAGAGATGGATTAAGAGCTCAAGCTTGACAGCAGAAGCAGCAGATGTGAACGAGGTAGAACACACGTATGAGAAACAAAAGGATGGCAAGAGAAAGGCCAATTCTTGGTAGAAGAGCACTGTGCAGAATTGGAGCATTGTGTGGGTGTGAATCAAAGTGCATATAAAGCTTTTTGCAAGCTCTGAAGGTGTCCAGGGAAAGGCAACCCATAAAGCTGTTAGAGAGCAAGGTGACAAGATGAGACATAATGTGACAGCTGTTATGTGTCACTTTCTGAGGACAGAGGTGTTAGAAAAAATAGCGATACCTTGCCAATGTTGCTGTGAAATGGCCCAAAAAGACCTCCCACCACTTCTGACTTAAAATGGTATAAAAGATACCTTGGTTCACATTATTTTGCCACCAAAACTTTGAGGTACTTACTGAATGACTGCATAAACGCAAACATCAAATTACACATAGGTGGGCTCCGTTTACTTAAGGGTCTTTCAAAGGCAATCGGTTGCAGTTTCTCTGAGTAATATGTCAAATATAATGTATTTTGTAGAAGTTCACAAATCTTTTAATAAAACTATGATGGATTAACATTAAATACTGATTGTTAAAGGGGCAGTATTATGTAAAATTGACTTTTTTAAGATTAACATCTTATAATATTATTCCCTCATCAAAAAGATACCTGGACTGTTGCCTTGATTCTTTCATGCATGTTTGAGAAATCCTTTAATCTCCTGTGGCAACCATTCAGCTGTGCAAAACGCCTGGGTGGCGCAAACTCCTCCTCAGAGCTGCAGTTTCTAAGCTTCTGAGCTTCCAGCTCACAGGGCAACCCTCCCCCGCGACTTCCCCACTCCTTCAGACTAGCCAGCAGCAATTAGCAAACACCTGATGGAACTGCGCACCTATTGAGCTCATTATATGAGCTACTTCTCAGTGCAACGCTGGTAAAAAACAAAAAACAAAAAAAAAAAACGTTCAAGGGTTAGGTGTTGTGATGACTTCCTGAAGGCGAAGTTTCAGAAACAGCAGGACTTTCTGAAAGAGACAGTGGCCTAATTTCAAGGCATTAAATTAAGAAGTCAAATTTCTTTGAACTCATATTTGATATGTACAGCATTTTTGTAACAACGGAAGGTAACATAATTAGTTGCTTGTGCTATAAAATGATTCTATGTGCCTGGAAAACACATAATACTGTCCCTTTAATCTTTGAATTTGTACACTTTTCATCTTTTTATTCAATAGAATAGCTGCAGGTTGGAAACTTTGTATGAGAAAACGACCCCAGTCATGAGATATTATTTTCTCGTCAAAGATAGTTTACAAAAAATTTTGGCCCCTCTCCTGTCTGGTTTAGAAAAAGAAAACACAAATCATTTCTCCCTGAATTTGTAACAGGACATAGCTCTCCTGCTTTCTAAAATCTGCCTCTAATTGCTCTCTTGTGACATCTCCTCACATGCTGCTGGGAGAAGAGCTGAATCCTGTGAGATTCTGGAAAACAGAACCAGAGAACCCAGTGAGAAGTCTTTTCCAGTTGAGTTACATCCAAAACTGATCACCATGATTCGGTTGCAAATACATGTTTTTGTTTACATCACTTGCTTTACTAGGTCTCTAAAATATTTTGTTTTCCATCATGCCTTTGATGTGTTTGTCATCTTATTAACTTTCTTGAAAATAATAGATGACAGTAGTGGAGCAGACTTTAATTGCCACCAGATCTAGATAACTTGTCCTCATTGGCTCTTTTGGGCTAAACCTTAGGAATCTTAAGGGTCTTACAGATTCCAAATTCAGGTCAGCTTGGCAGCAAGAACTTTCAGGGGAGGAGAGGTAAAGCTGAGGTAAAGTGACAGCTGTTATTTTAAAAACCCAATGAATAATGAATTATTGAAATTATTTTTCAAACACTTGCTTTTAAAGTCTGTGAGACCTTACTATGGTACAAAAAATGCAAAACAATCCATCTCTGTTGTCATAGTAATTGTCTCCTGATTGATATAAAACATATAATCATTCCATTGATCTAAAGTAGTGTTTCTCAGTTCTGGACCTCAGGGACCATTGCCCTGCATGTTTGCAGTGTTTCCCTTCTGCCACACGCCTGACTTGAATAAGTAGGTGATTAACAGGCTTCTGTAGCACTTGATGGTATGCAGAGGAGGTCATGGTATCATTTGAATTTGGTGTACTACAGGGCAGTGGTCCCTGAGGACCGGAATTGAGAAACACTGATCTAAAGACAGGTTAACATCGAAGGCTTGACACCATCAGCAATCAGCATTTAACTTAATGATTAATTATGGATTGTTTCAAAACTTTCTGAATTTCCAAAATGGCACAAAGTAAGATGACGTTTTATTAATTTATTTTTTTCTGCTGTTGTGTGCTATCTATCATTCAAACATGACAACAACCTACCGAGTGCAACATACTGTTCATATTTTGGAGGTTCAGGGATGACACTTGGAGTGAGAATTGTTTTGACTAGATTTAAACTTGTATGAGGACATCTCAGAGGGACATGGAAAAAAGCTGGTCTCATAGGTGAACAATCAAATCCGAGAAATGCAGGTTGACTTTGGTTCGGAGAACCTGACTTCATTAATAATAATAATTGTATAAATTTGTATGTAAATTATTTTCTCAGTTTTCTTGATGTAAAACAATCATGTAAACAAACATCTGATTTAAAGTGATCATTTTCACCATCCCATTGGTACCAGTAACAAATTAAGCGAAGCATGTTTCTTTAATACCACTTCCCAAGCCTAATTTAGATTTTAATGTAATATTCAAACTATATCACATAGTATTGTTCTGATCAGTGAGAGAAGGTGCTATGCAGAGTGTGAATGATTCAATCAAAAATAAACTTGCTAATAATGAACCAGATCTGGCTTATAAATCTCAACAGAAATATCTCAGAGAGCCTCCATGAACAGCCTCTTGTTCTTTGATATATTAATTCCTATGGTGCATTACATGGTGCAAAGAATACATCTCCAGACAGCAACATAAATTTCTTACACCACAAATATGTGTATCATATACCAAACTTGCAGCAGGAAGAAAAATTGTGGAAACTGATTGATATAAATATACCATTATTTCACTTAAGTTTGCATTTCCATTCATTTGAAGCGGAGTATCAGTTGTTGCAGTTGCTCAGTTCACATAGCTCAGCTGAGTCAGAAAGACAGCTGAACACACCTGACCTTTAATATAGTCTGTTTTCAGTCTCAGAATGTCAGACACCAGTGCCTTGTACTCACTCTACTGCTTCAGCTATTCCTCAATTGGAAAGGAGGGTTGAAGAAGCTTTACATTAAAAAGGAATACGATTTCTTTGTTCGTATTTAACTTGCTTTATTTAGTTATTCAAATTCAACTTTTCACTTCTATATATACATGTTGGCAACGAGTATGCTTGTAAAATCAAAGGCCTCAACACCATAAATACTTATAGCACAATCTGGTTACCCATCTGCTGTAATCTAATAAATATACCTCTGCAGGCAATGGTCTATATTTCTGGGCTTTCTGCATATAGCCAGCAGATATCTGAAAACACCAAATTGTGGTGATGCCTTTTTTCCATTGTTGATTTGTTTATCGAAATACATTTAAAGCAACATATTTACATTGCTATTTTTGTCGCTGGACAATAATAATTGTACTGTTACTGGATATAGATCTGCACAATATTGGAAAAAACTGACATTGCAATTGTTTTCCAATCCTGCAATATATATTGCGTTATGAAAAATTACAGGAATTTTCAATAGTTTACTTGAATAGCAGTTGAAGCTATTCTGCACTCCTACCATTTTGTTGTCAATGAAATGCACTCATCTTACCTCTTTTTGTGAATGTTACAAGAATGACTTTTGTCTGTATTTGAGTTATTCCTATTGTTAACGCTGCATATTTGTAAATATTATGATAACAATATTAGTTGCCATATATGCATACTTTCTTCAAAAAACCGCAACCCACAACTCATGAGATTTGCAAGCAATTTTAGAAAAAAACAAGCCCAAAGTCGTTTAAAATAAACAGACATGGTAACACAGCTGTTCTCGCTTTGTTGTAAAGTTTACCAGATGGCTGATGGCATCAGGTGGTATGGTCAAACTCGAGCTGCGCCCGTAAACCAGAAAGCGCTCCAATAAGGTTTTAAGTGGTGATTTCTCTTTTGGTATTAGGTTCGGGTCCGCATGAGACGTCATGGCAGACCTCAGTCGATCCGGACCGAGGTCTGCCTATTAGTGACCTCTGATTTAGAATCTTTAAATTGTCACTTTGGGAAACACCTGGATATGTAAACTTCAAAAGTGCGTAATTCCTAAATCTATCTACATACAATCAAGCAGCATGCGAAACCTCCAAAATGTGGCAAAATAAGGTTTCAAGTTCCGCTCTACATGTCGTATATTGTTATGACAGGAATTTTATTTGATAAATGTCTGTATCAGCATTACAGCTGAAATGCCAGAACTATACATGTACGGGTTGGTGGGACTTGTATCACATGATGGAACATGAACAATTCTGCCTTAGTGGTGTTAAGATTTTTTTATTCTTTTTATTTATTTATTTTACTTAGCGGTGTTCTGAAAGCAAACTTACACGTTTCCAGCCCCTATATGAACCACCACCATCTAAGGGTTCATTCTTTGTGCGTTTCCTTCATAAATACGATTTGAAGCATACCTGACAAATAGTCCATGCTCACATCACACCTCTGTTGTGGATCTCAATAGCTGCTCCAGAGTTACAGAAAACCTCTTGGTTACCTTTCTGATTGATGCTATTCTTCCGAGACCTCTTAGTTTACATACATGACCATGTTTTTGAGAGTATGCATTTGTGCTATATACCTTTCAGTTTTTTAATGGCAATGAAAAGTGTGCTCCTTGAGATTTTCAAACATTGGAATATT
Source organism: Anableps anableps (assembly GCA_014839685.1). Taxonomy (NCBI): domain Eukaryota; kingdom Metazoa; phylum Chordata; class Actinopteri; order Cyprinodontiformes; family Anablepidae; genus Anableps; species Anableps anableps. The sequence goes on along the minus strand of CM026086.1, from coordinate 17,875,590 downwards.
ATTTTGTACGATCACTGTGCTATGAAGTTTTCCACAACTGTATCCCAGACCTGTGTGGTGTGTTTGATGGTATTCGAATAAGGGAGGTGAATATGAATACATTCTGTACTTTCCAGAATTTTATCAAGAAACTTGAAATTGTTAGCTTCGTTTTAGGAATGTTAGTTTACCACTAAAAACATGCAAATAAACAATGATGCTATTAATAATTGTTAAATTATTAATGCATAATTAATCCATATAATTATTGACGATTTGTTAGCCAGAATGTGCAGGTTGTAGACCCTCAGTAGATTTTTGCGTAGACTAAACACAGCTTACTTGTGCATGCTTTTCATAATTATAATACAGAAACATTCGGTGCTGCTGATAGCTAAACATAAGCTACAAAAAAATCTTAAGAAAGCCTGTATTTTATAAATATATTTAAAGGTTATATTTTCATTAACCTCTTAGCTCAGTTCACCAGCAACTGCATCAAACATATCTAGTCATGTCCTCGATGTTCTGTAGACCTTCTCTACTTGTCACAGAGACCATGAAGCACAGCAGCATTAATTGTATTCTGAGGACAATACAGTTGCCTGCTTCAGTTGATCTCATCTGGGAACATGGCATAAGCCATTATGAACAATCGCCACTATGACTCCAGTTTTACTCCGACAATTACTAACAAGCCGTGCCACCATTGTATTGATGCACTGTACTGTAATGTATTGACTTTCTCTGGTTCTGAATACGAGGCGCCTGATTCAGAATGTGCTTTCATCTGAGAAGGCTGTTTATGTTGGCGATGTCACTTTCGATTGAAGCTTCTTTTCCTCTGCAATTATCTACGACTGCGCCCTTTTGTTTATGTGTCTAATTCCTCCATTCATTCGAATCAGGCCTCCGTCTGGTACTTTCTGTGGAGCCCTTGTGGAAGCTGATGAATGGATTGGACGTTTTAATTAGAAGAGAGGAGACCTGTGATTAGGTCACCATTAGTTTGTTCCCCTACCCTATTGTTTGCCAGTGCTGTAAACGGAGCAGAGTGATACAGGAAAACAGGAAGTATTGAGCTTATTGTGTTTTTATATGCATTTTTTTTTATCATTTCCATTATGAAATTACAAAACCTACAGATCAAGTGAACATATTTTACTTGCTCATATTAAATATTGTTCTTTGCAAAAGTGTTTGAAGTGCTTGAGCTATTACACATTATGTTACAAATAAAAATCTGAAGAAGCTGCAGAAATCATAACTTATGTGGTAGAACCTATTCTCAGGACAACTACTAGTAATGTACTCTACAGATCTGGACCTCATGGAGCAGTTGCAAAAAGAAATCCACAAGATATTCTTGTAGCAGTATGCCACAAATCTATTTGAACTTCTCTCCATAGATAAAAGTGAGTCTCTTGCCTTAAAATTAATAATGCATGATTCTCATCGAAGTCTTGTCAAAATAGAAAGACTACAGATTATTTAGTTTCTATAAAGCCAAATTAAAATACAATAAAAACAATATAAAAAGTGAGAGAACTGAAGAAAAAAAAAAAAAAAAAAAAAGCTGCTCAATAATATTTATTGTTGTTCCCAGGAACCAAAAGGCTCAGCAGAGCATTGCACCCCACAAAACTCTGCAGAGGCTCCAAGCAACAGGTTTGATGATGTTTGCTTGTTTTGACAGCCATTGAAATGTTTGAGGTCATGGCTGAGGGCCAGAACCTGAACTCACATCCTAAAAACATTACTCAGCTAATACCCTGCCCATCTTCCTCCCCACAACTACCCTCTCATGACCTCTGCTTGCCTAATGCTTTTAGTGTTGGTTTCTTGCAAACCCTTGACTGCAAAAAGTATCCAGATCAAACATTTGCTGAGCATGAACCACATGCGCAGGTTGAAAAGTTCAGTTTAGATTAATCTTGGGACACATCTGTCACCAGACAGTGTTACCATCTAAAGGATCTACAGCAGAACAGAAGTGTGTGACTACAGTCTGGGAGGAAGCCAAACAATAACCAGAGAAGATGCCTGAAGATTTACTGCTCGTTTTCAATCCTGGGATATACTGTATCTTTAACAATAATGTACTGTCAGTTATTTAATATTGATGGCTAATTTGAATTACAGATTTATCAGTTTGCCAAACAATATCTTGTGCGCTTTGTCTGCTCAGAAAATTGAGTGAGAGACAGAGAGAGTTTTATGCTGTGAGTCTCAGACAGTTGATTTACATTCCACCTTGATTAACTGTAAAGTATAAAGCTTCTAAAAGTCGAGACCTGATCATCTGGAGCTCATCATTTTTAAAGCCTTATCAGCAAGTTTTTGGGTTGGTTTTTTTTTTTTTTTTTTTTTTTTTTTTTTTTTTTTTTACAAGAAATCTTTACATTTCTTCGTTTAATGGATGTCCTTTACCCTGAATTTCTCAAATATGTACAACAGATACTTTTATAGTATAGCTCTAATGGATATTGCACTGATTTAGCATGGCCACCAAGAGTTAACCCACAGTTTATGACTAAGCTGTCATTTTGCTGGCTTTCATACTTTCTGGTTGGATCTCTTTTTAATCCTTGAACTTGGTCGGTTTTAATTTATTTTAAGTGTGGCCAGACTGCCAAACTTCTTTCCATTAACATCTTGCAGCAAATTAAGCACAAGAAGATAACTATAAAAGGTGTTGCACATTGAAAATATCTGACCTTGTTTAAACTCCAGATTCAAGAAACTATTTTCTGGCATATCAGACCTTTAAAAGCCTTGGCACAGTCTTCCAACTTTAAAGGCCACCAAGAGAGCTTCTAGAAATCACAACCCTTTGAAGCATTCTCTTGTTTATTTACTTGTTTTTGTGCATCAGCGCCATTCCAATTTTATGATTTATTTTTGTCATGACATCACTACTAAAAGTTTCCAGTGATATTAGGATGTCAGCAGATTTTGGAGAATACAATCCAGGGGTCTCATTTATAAAGCTTGCATACGCACAAAACGGGGGCCTGAAAGTTGCGTACGTCACTTTCCACGCAAAGGTTCTGATTTATAAAACACAAACTTGAGGGGAAAATGTGCGGTCCCTCATGCAAACTCTGATGCTTGTGTACTGTATAGGCTTGTTTTGGAGACAGGGGAAAATGCAGATGGACAGGGAGGGAATAGCGACACAGATGGTGAAGTGGGGAATTGAAACCACACTGCGTGATGATACTCTCAGATCTCTAATGACATATCAAACTTTAACCATAGGTCGACTTTATCATAAGCATTCAGAAATGCAGTGCGACATACGCTTGCATTGCTGAGCCAAAACTATACATGAGGACCTGTCAAATAAACGAAAAAGGCCTATAAGGCAGCTTCAAGCCTAAACCAAAGTCCAAACAATATTTAAATGTTTTCTCACCATCACATTCGTTTCCCCAATGATCACTGGGGTGAGACGTACCACAGTTTTATTTTTACCACAGATTAAGCATAAATTATAATGATGTGAAGCATTCGGTGATTCCTGTGAAAGTGTAAATACCGTATTGACACCCGTGCATAATGCTGTATGATGGATGCAATTGCGGTGCTGGAAGACGTTCTAAATGGGAGAATCAGGAAGGAACTCATTTTCAGGGATCACCAAGATCTTTTGTCCCATGATTATGACTGGCTTATAAGCCGATTTAGACTCTTTGGAGCATTGCTCTTGGATCTATGTGCTGAATTGGGTCCAGTATTGGAGAAACTGACCTGCTGGAACCACACCAGCCCATTAGATCTCTCCTCAGCTTTTGATACAGTTGAACATAGTATTCTGATAAAGGGATTGAAGGATCTGGTTGGGATGTCTGGTTCTGTTCTAAAGTGGTTTTGATCCAACATATCTGGGGTCTGGTTGGGGTGGGGTTTGGACTTTCCCTGTGATATTGCAACACCTTGATTCTTTTCTCTGTCAGACATGTTAGTGTGCAATGCTGAGACATGGTTTGTTTTTCAGTACATATGATGGCCAAACATCTCTACTTTGATTTAAAGTATAAATCATGCTTCTAAGTTCACTTCAGGAAGATGAGGCTTTCTCTTGCCACCCTTTTTCAGGATTTTTTTTTTAAAAAATGAACAGCCGTGAACGTTAAATTTCAACATTTTGAATGAGGCCTGTGCAGTCTCTAGTTTTTAGTCTTTTAGCTATTTTCTGAACATTGTACAGACTGACCTTGGGATGAATTTTCTAGGATGCCCACTCCTGGAACACTGGCAACGGCCTAATTTTTTTTCCCACTTCCACTCCCTTTCTCACTGTAGTGTAATGAATTTATGACCTTTCCTGAATTAATATAGCCTGGTCATTGCCTTCCTGTGCAATCCCCCATTTATATTTTAAGAATGATATAAATGAATAGACAAGCCAAATTATATCCTTTCAAAAATAGGCTCAGGAAATGTTAAGTGAACAAGATGTGTTACGTTATTGGTAATGTTATCAGTTATACATTCAGAAGCTCTTGTGTCTTAACTGATTAGACTCAGGACACCTCAGTCTGTGACATTAGGAGACTGTGTTGTGAATTAGAAAAATTTGTTAGAAAGTGGGGAAAAAAATGGCATGTAAGTAATTTTTTTTAATATTTCATGTTTTCATCTCTGATGTCTTTTTGATATACAATTTATGAATATACTACATATTTCAAGTTTATATGAACATCATCAATATGGTCAGTTTAAATAACCAATTTCAAAGAACTTGTCCACACAAATTTCATTTTGTTTGAAAGTTATGGTGAATACATGAATATTATTTCAACTTTTACAAAGTTGATTTGGTCACTCATAATTCAACCTATAATAACATGCATTACACTGCCAATTAGGGATGCATAGATGTTTATAGATACCTAAATATCTTAATGCATGATTTTATAAATCTGTGGCAATGGAAATGATTGGAACATCTGAATTTAATATCCTGAATCAGCCTTACTGTTGTCTGCAGGTCACCATACAAGAGGGAAGAAAATAACTGTTGACGAACCAATACCTTTAATTATCTAATTAACATGTTTTTATAGAATTTGTCACCAAAATGAAGTAGCTAATATTATTAATATTAAACCAATATGAACATCACACATACAAACTAATGTACTGGATTAATGTTTAAACAACTTAATGGCAAATATTTATTACTATCCAAAATTACTGTATAATTCATCTCTAACTATTTTGGCAATGGAGGTAAATTCTTGTTGTAGATGTATGTCTTAGAATGCAGAGCTATGAGACGATTATTTGTGTGTTTCTCTGTTCGTATTTACTGTAATTATTTGAAGTATTATTGGTAAATTTGCAAATGTGCAATATAAACCCAGTTATGTTGAAACAGACTGGGCACTGCAGTAAACTCATTCAGCCTCTGCAAGTGCTGCTTGCAAAAGCATTCAGGAAAATTAAAAATAAATAAATAAATAAATGCATCTGTCAAGGAATTGTTGACAAAATAGAAGGATTTTCCACAGCAAAAGGGGAGTTGTCGATCAAAGGTGTTCTCTTCAGTTATCTAAGTGGACATGTAAAGAGAACTGCTTGGCCAGAAAAAAAGTAACGTAATTAGTAAAGTTGATGTGCACAGTAACTGACATCTAGAATTGCATTTCTATATTTTATCCCCCATAACCCTCCCTCTTTTACCCTCACCTCATCTCCCCCTTAAACTCTATCTTTTTCAGTGAAACATTTTCATGCACACGCTACTAGAGGAAGGCAGCTGAGCCTCTTTGAGCACCAACAGCTGTAATGGTGTGATAAGGTAGCAAAAACCCAGGCCTGGGGTTTATTTTTTAGCTATGGTCAGAATCCCAGTGTTGCAGAGGTTTTGAGCACAACAGCGATACATCACCACCAAGACCACTTTTATCATTCCCCATACAATTTTATGGTCCTAAATGAAGACCCGTGGCACATGCTAAAGTTTTCACCACAACTTCTTTGTCAAAGGATGAGAAAAGAAGACAGAATAAGAATGGATAAGATGAAGGGAGGACAAAAAACAAAAATGACAAAACTCCTCACAACAAGGCCATTTTCCATTTTCACCAAGGTGACAGTGATCTATGTCCTGTTGGACAACATAGTTTGTTTTTCTCCCTTTGTCCTTTAATCTCAGATAGACAATAAATGGAGAGTACATCAGTTCAAGGAAGGATAAGGCGCACCCTGTGGTGCTTTATCAAGGACATTCTGCTGGGAATTCATTATGTCAGCTTACTGTACCGTACCAATTACAGATAAAGCATGCTCCTTCCATCGATTCCAAGTTTAAAATGTATTACTGGAACCGCCTCTTTTGTTGTAAGACTGTAGAACTCCTTTCAGTTGCATGTGAGAAAAAGTCTTGTACTGATGTCAAATGTATTTGAGGTAAAACAAATGAAAGGAGCAAGTACAGCAGAAATAATTTAAGGTTAGGGTAAATAAAAATACACACACACAAAAACAATAAAACTGAAGAAAAAAAACATATAAAATACATTAAAAAGCCAGTGTTGCAGTTATGTGTTTATCCACATAGTTGCATCATGAATTTGCATGTTTGGCCTTAAAATTTGAATGATTTACCAAGAATGTATCACATCATAATACCCTAATAGCTCAATGTGGATTTTTTTCAACCTTAACATTGTAAAGTTTTAAATAGTCAAACTGGTTGATTAAAAATACAGATTATAACCACGAATACCAGCAGCATTTTTTAGGGCTGTTACTCTTATTGGAATCACTTTTTTTTTTTATCATTCTTTGAGGAACATTCTGATGTAAATGAAAGGGCTGTACGATGTGAGATGATCAAACATGTCAGATCAGTACATACAATGGTGTTCAGTACATACAATGGTGTATATTATGTCAAGGACAATGGATTGGGGTAATCGAGGGGTGCTGTTAGAACCACCTGGAGCTTAACATGCTAAAGACTGTGGAGATGGCAGTGGACTTCTGGAGAACAGCCCCCACGCTGCCACTCTTCAGCATCCTCAACAACACTGTCTACTGCTGATCACTTCCGGTTTCTAGAAACCACCCTTTCTCAGCACCTGAAGAAGGCCCAGCTTCACAGGAGCTGCTATTCATCTTCTACACTGCCTTTATTCATTTATTCTGTCCTGTTTGTTCATCACTGTGTGATCTGGTTCATCCACAAAATAGGACAGGCCCAGACTGCAATGAACAATTAGGGTTGCAGTTAGAACTGACCCCTCCCTCCATCCAGAACTTGAACAGCTCAAGGGTGAGGAAAAGGGCAGCTAACATCTCTGCAGACCCCACACATCCTGGACACAAGCAGTTTAGACTTTTCTGGTCGGCGCTACAGAGTGCTATTTGCAAAAACCAGACAACACATAGACAGTCTCTTCCCCCAGACTTATTAACACAATAAACACATTACAGCCTGAGTAGTCAGCTCCTCTGCTAAATAAGTATTTTTTGCTTATAACGACAACCTGCCTTTCTTTTTTCTTTGTACATGTGTGTGTGTGTATATATATATATATATATATATATATATATATATATATATATATATATATATATATATATATATATATATATATATATATGCACAGTCATTTTCTATACAGAGCAAACTATTTATTTTATTCTTTATTATATTTCCTTTCAAAGTTTTTACATTTAATATCTGCACCCTGTGAGTGCTTGAAACTGAAGTCAAATTACTTGCTTGTGCATTAAAGCTGATTCTGATGTTGCAGTGATCTTCTAAGAGCAGCCTGTAACAGTTTGTCATGCCAGGAGATATTTTTTGGAAGCTATTTTTGCTATTTTGATACCTATTAAATTCATTGGTGTGCACAAATTTGCATTAATTAACATTTTTATTTTGATTTATGTGCAGTAAAAGTCAAGTCTGATTTGTGTGTTTTACTGTTTCCCTTAATGTTACTGTGTTCTGAATATTTCTGCTTTATTTTGAAGCTGATGTTGAGGAATTGGATGTTTATTTTTCTGTATTACTTACTACTGTTTTCTTCATTTTTCATAGTGTCTACTTTTATAATGCAGTGCGGAGCACATTTGTCAGTACCTCCGGGTAAAGATGTAGAAAAAGTTTTAAAATATGGTAATATTCTATTGCAGTAACATATTCTCAAGACAACATATTTGAATTCATTGTTTAATTTGAAAGAAAAAAAATGTATTAAGAAAACGCATTATGTGAAAGATTTTTTTTTCTTTTGAAATAATCAAACTTTAAATAACTTACATAACCATTTACCTAATTATTGTTACCTCTGCTATCAATACTTTGTACAATCAACTTTTGTCTAAGGGAGAACACTTTGTCTTCAATGAGGCTTCACAAAATTGGACCAAACAAATCTTTGGTAATTTGTCTTTGAACAATCTCTAGATTGTCCCAGTTGTTATTCTATTAATTCTTCTGTTTTACTTCCACATGTTTTTTTTAACTGAGTTTAGGTCTGGGAACTAAGATGACAAAGAATAAAAGCTTGATCTTATGTCAAGTAAACATTTTTTTGTTGATTTAGACACGTTTTGTGTTATTTTCCTGCTGAAAGACCAAAGGCTGACACATTTTCAGTTTGTAGAGTCTATCAGATTTTTATTTTAAGTCCTGGTGTATCACAGATGATACTTGTTAGATGCCGTCTAACAAGCTTTCCACAGCCTGTCAAGGAGAAACACACCCACAGCATCACAGATCCTCTACCATATGTAACAGGGGGTTGGTTAAGCTGTTCCTCACATTCATTCTTTGTTTTACTGCAAACCCAAATAGACTGTTAGACTCCAAAAAGCTTAAGTTTAGTCTTTCTTAGTTTTTCTTAAGTTTTGTCCAACACATATGGTTCCAGTTTAAGGCTTAGTAACTTTTACCAGGTTTTACATGTTTAGGTTTGTGATAGGACAGAAAATGCCTTTTCCTGGCATGTTTCCCAAACAAAGTTTGTTGTGTAAATGGTGACACAAAAAGCTCATTCATAACGGCAGTTGTTTTACAGGGAGCTTTGGAGATTTTCTTTTCTTTTCTTTTTAGCTCTGTTACTATCCTGCATATTATGTAAGGTAGCTTAGAAAAATATGGGCTTTCACCCAGCCTAGTGGCCACTGGCCCAAAAGAAATGTGTGACGTCATCGTCATTACACCATTACACAAGGAAACAAAGAGCTCCAGGGTACAAGTAGAAGTTCTGAGACACTTCGATGAGCTTAAAAACAGTAAAATATAAACATTAAAATGATTCACTTGCATGTAATTTTACATGATTGTAAGGATAAACAGGAAAAACATTTTTTTTTTTTTTTTTTTTTTTTTTTTTTTTTTTTTTTTTTAAAGGGAATTACACATTCTGTCTAATTCCCAACATGTGAACATGTGAAACTCTGAAAAATTAAGCCATATGTTAATGATTAGGCATCAAAGGTCCCACAGTTTTAACCTTCTACCCTTTATTTCGTATATTTAAAGGCTAAGTTTAAATGTCAAGATTTCTCATTGTAGCAAGCACATTAACCTACCCTCTAACCCTCACGTTCTCACACACACTGCACAAAATCTGAAGCTTCCTGACATATTTAAACACTTTCTATTCCCTATGTCTGTTCAATTATGGCTAATTACCTCTCTAAATACAGGTGGATCATGAAAAGATGCCGCCTAAAATGCCAAAGTCATTGGGCTGCCTATTGAAAGCAGTGCTTCGCTGTCCCAGCGTGCAGCTCCTGTATTGATTTTCAGAAGGCGACGCTGTTGATCCATGAAGGCAACATGGTGGCATATATTAGAGTCATTTGAGCCAATTAGAGTGATGTATGTCTCGGCAGCCGGTGGTGCCACAGTGTACGACACACTCGAATAGAGACACCCTCCATCATATTTCAGAGTAATTAGAAAAACATCACGGGCCACAAGAGACGGGGTGGGCTGAGCGTGCCACTCCTGGCACACTGTGACAGTGCCATGGACAAACAGCAAACGCTATTTAACGCTGATTTATGATGCAGAGTTTTCCTCTATATATCACTTCATTTGTCTTCATTTTATTGGTGGAAATATCTTCTTCACAAGTCAAATTACAGATGATTTACCTGGCAATATTAGGAAGGGAACACCTCCACTGCCTGCTGAATTAAGGCTTTGCCTCAGAGCTGCAGGGAGTGCTCTGGGTCCCTCAGAGTTATAGCAAAGACTAAAAGGAGCTTAACTCAAGCAGCCAACCTTGGGAGGCCTATTTCAGAAAGAATTGGGATTGGAGAGTTGTGTGAAGAAAAAAAAAAAAAAAAAAAAAAAAAAAATGTTTGTGTGTGCAGCACACAAACCCTATTTTTCTCTTCGCTGCTCCCATGGACAGCCACCTAAATCCTCCCTTATAGAGCCATACATATAGAAACAGCAAGAAGTTGCTACATCTATTTGTGTATGTGTGTGTTAACCTTTCTGTTTACACTTGTGAGTAATACATAAAACTGACAGCCACATACCACAGTTGAAACCAGATATTTACAGATATTTTTTCTTACTGTCTGAAGTTAAATCAGACCAAACGTCTCTTGTTTTAGGTCAATTAGAATTACCAAAATTATATCTATTTGCTAAATGCCAGAAAACTTAGTGAGAGCTGCTTTTTTTTTTTTTTTTTTTTTTTTTTTTTTTTTTTTTTTTTTTTTTTTTTTTTTTTTTCTATTTTGGTTGTAACTTTCTTCGAATTCAGATGTTTACAATATGACTTGGTTCAAACCTTTTGGTTTTTCTTCCACAAGCTTCTCACAATAGTTTGCTGGAGTTCTGGCCCATTCCTCCTGACAGACCTAATATAATTCAGTCAGGTTTGTAGGCTGCCTCACTCGCACACACCTTTTCAGGTCTTCCAACAACTTCTCATAGGATTGAGATCAGGGCTTTGTGATGGCCAAGCCAAAACATTGACTTTGTTGTCCTGGAGCCACTTTATGACCACTTTGGCTGTATGTTTAGGATTATTGTCCATTTGGAAGACTCATCTAATGTCTTTTGATGTTGCTTCGACAAATCTACAGAATTTTCTTTCCTCATGATGCCATATATTTTATGAAGTTCACCAGTTCCTCCTGCAACAAAACAACCCCACAATATGATGCTGCCACCCCCATACCTCACAGTTAGGATGGTACAAGCATTCCTGTTTTTCCTCCAAATGTACCAATGGTCATTATGGCCAAACAGTTCAACCACAGGACATGTCTCCAAAAATGAAAGTCTTTGTCCCTGTGTGCATTTGCAGACTGCAATCTGGCTTTTTATTTTTCTTTTGAAGTGAAGTCTTCTTCCTCGCTGAAAGGCCTTTCAGACCATGTTGATACAGGACACGTTTCACTGTGGATCATGACACTGTCTTTCCAGCTTCAGCAACATCTTCAGAAGGTCTTTGGCTTTTGTTCAGGGGTCGGTCTGCACAATTTGGACCAAAATACAATCATCTCTGGGACACAGAGCCTGTCTCCTTCCTGAGAAGTATGATTGGACATTCCCATCATGTCTGTTCTTGCATATAATTGTTTGAACAGATGAATGCGGCACCTTCAAGCATCAGGAAATTTTTTCCAAGGATGAACCAGACTGGTGCAGCTCCACAGTTTTCTTCCTGATTGGCTGATCTCTTTTTACTTTCCAATCATGTCAAACAAGAAGGCCTTGTGTTCATGGTTTGGTTATAAAACGCATCCACAGGTGTCCCTCCAGTTAACTCACGTGTCTATTAACCTATCAGAGGTTTCCAAAGCCATGATGTGATCATCTGGGCTTCCCCTCATTGTTTAAAGAAACAGGAATCATTATGTTGGTAAATTTCTGAATTTAAAGAAAGTTACAAAAAACAAATCTCTAAAAAATGCTCTCATTCAGTTTTTCAGCAGTTAGGAAATAGAAATACCAAAATTATTTCTAACAACTAACCTAAAATAAGAGAGATTTGGCCTGATTTAACATCAGACACTGAAGGAAAAAAAATGTGCCTTTTTATTTGGTGTATGTAAACTTCTGGTTCCAACTGTAAACTTTGGATTTGACTGTCCAAACAATATAATGTATCAAATAAACATAGTTTTTAAGTCCAAAATTCTACTGCCTCTGTTTGATAGCTGATTAACAGACATAAAGAAAAGGTTGGATGGTTTAAATGTAAATTCAACCTGGAGAGACTCACACAAAACAGAGCAGGAATTAAAAAGTTTTATTGACATGAATGAATAAATTTTTTTTTTTTTTTTTTTTTTTGTGCTCGGATCCTGGCAGAAGACATATATGCTGTAAACTGCAATGCACATGGATGAACTTGTAGGTTTAGGATTAGAGACATCTAATCCTAAACAGCCTATAAATTGAGCAGACATGTTTTGATTCAATTAATATCGACAGAGAACGGTATTACATTATCTTACTATATGTAGTCTAAACCTCTGCATGACTAAGATAGATATGAGGTGAAATGGAAACATAGACTGGAATGAAAACAAGCTCCAGTGCAGAAGAGTGGCTCTGTTTTTTCTCTGGACGACAAATTAAATCAAAACGGTGTCCTCTGCTCTGATGGGATGAAAGTGTCCTGTTTTACCTTTTTACATCTGTTCTATCTGTGTCTGTTTGACTGTTTATGACAACTAGGGCTGTTTAGCTGAGCTGTTCTCAATAGGTTCAGATCAGAATATGTAGTAATAAAAGTGTAACGTGGTACAGGTGCTATTTCAAAACAGCACAGACAATGTGAAAAGATCACTGACTCTTCTGTCAGTTGTCTCAGATATACACTGCCTTGCAAAAATAATCATACCCCTTCAATTTTTTTTTATTTTTTTTTTTTACCTTTGTCATGTCACAGCCACCAAGTTGTAAAGTAGAGGGAAATTGATACATGGTTTTCAACATGTTTTACAAGTAAAATACTGTAAAGTTTGGTGTGTATTTATATTTAACCCCCTTTACCTTGTCCAGGACCACAATTTTAAACAAACATTCAGTGCTATAATGGGATGGTATAGATCAAACCATACTGATATGTTAAAATCCAATGAAGAATTTTTGGCAAGATTTGAAAATCAATGTTCATAGCTGCTCTCCATCCAACCTGACTAAGCTTCAGCTATTTTGCAAACAGAAATTGGCAAAGATCTTAGATGACAGATGGACAGACAGATGGAACTGCCATCTTCTAATAGCCATATTGATAAATATCTACCATCCAAATTTTAATTTTAAAATATTTGTCGTGTCCTACCTTTATGTCACCAAAGTTAGCATAGGTTTGATGTTTGATTAAGTTTCCTGTGCTCATTTGTCTGACAGTAAAATCTCTAAAATAGTAAAATAATTAAGTATTACACATTAAAAATAAAACAAAACACCAGTATTCAACTTTGTGATGTTGGTTATATAAAACAAGCATTGAGTTAAATTGTCACCTGCCCTGCTCCTTCCAAGTTTTTTTTTTTTTTTGTTTTGTTTTTTTTTTCATCTTTCCTGAGGCTCTTCCTAATCCAGACAGATCCTGTTTTTCCTTGAACGAAACACCAAAAGGGGTTTTAATCATTGGTAATTGAAGATCCTGCTGCGAGTAAATGAGCCTTAATCTGACAGACGGAGTGTGAACCATTAGCACCGCGGGTTTAAGCATTTGCATGGCATTTTTAGTGCAGTGCAGATTGAGGGAGGATTTATCGAAGTGTCAGTGGCTTTACTGTTGTGCTGTAAAGCCATTCCTGATTTCAGCTGGTTGGGTATTTTTAGCTCATGCAAAGCATCTTGGATAAGCACTCCTTTAAATCACTAGAGATAGTTTCAACCAGCTCTGACATTAAACACACAACCAAAATTATCTGTCAGATTGTGAAACAGATGCATACATAATATCAGTCATTAGTAATCATTAAGTCTTACCACATTTTCACTTTGAATAGATATATTCAGATACATTTTTAATTTAAAATATGCATCATCTCCACCTTTTGTATGTTTTATTTTTTCATTCTCCATACAAGCCACAGTCTATTGGTGACTTAGACTGAAATAAAAAAGATGGGGAGCAAGCATGTTTTACATGTAAACATAAGTCTGATCTTTCTGTGTGTGAAAGTTGTAACTTATGTATGCATTTTCTAAACTGCTTCTTGTACAAAACAAGCAAAGTAGAGATGCCCCAATCAGAGACTTATGGCTGATTTGTTTTATTTATTTATTTTTTGTTAGTTTAAAGCTCTGACCAGCTAATTTCAGCTGATTCCCATATTTCTTTAAGTACTATAACTTCTCGACATGCAAAAACATTTCCTTTGAGCTTTCCAAAAATCATTGATATTAGCAGAGCAGAGATAATGTCTCACTGTGAGTGTGAGAGAAGAGTCACTTTGAAGCAGTTGTAGTCATTTATAACAAAGACAAATGATTTAGACTCCACATTTTATTCTGTCTTAAGCATCTTACATTAACAACTGGCATGATCACTATCATCAATCTCCATTAATGTTTTATAGGGAAAATGGATTCTTAACTCTCAGATTTCCAAAAGACTGCCAAAGTAAAAAAATAAAAATCTAAAAAAATCTCTTACTCATTACTCTAGTATTTAGCAAGAACAAATATTCTTGGTAATACTGACTGATGTAAAACAGGATCATTTTGTTGCTATACACAGAGTATTGTGTGTCTTTCTATTCTGGCAGGGACTAGATGGGTATTGCAACTCTAAGTGCCCGCTTCCTCGGCCACGTCTACGTGGAATCCCAGACAGTTCACCTCATCACCTCTTTGGTCCCGAGTTCCTAAGTCTCCTGAGTTCTTCAGCACCTCCCAAACCGTTCCTCCTGGATTCCCCCCTTAACTGGTTCCAAGACCTACTGACCACCTGTCTGTCCACCCTCAAACCTCCCTTACGTCCGCACCTAGAATAAACAAAGAAAAGGAAAGAAACTGCATTGCAGGCAGATCCACTCAGCCTTCACCAGCCATACTCAGCTCCTGTGGAGATGTTACATCCCTCGCCCCTCTGCTCCAAGAAATCAATATGGACCCGGATCGTTCCTCCTCCAGCAGCCTCCGAACCTGCCAACAGAAAAGAAACTAAAAAACAAAAATGTTCTTCCATACCGTGGTTGTATGTAGTTTTTGCCTGCACTTGAGTCTGAACCTGTTATTGACACTGAGTATGTGGTTTCTACTGTGTTTTCACATTTTTCTATTTTTCTTGAAAGTGTTTAATTTTTCATAGTTGTGTATATATAAGGAAACAATTAACTTTCTGGCCCATTTTCATAAAACAGAACTATAATAATTTGAGAACTTTCAACTAAAATTTGCTAATCCACCCCTTTGTGCTCCTCTTTGACTTTATCAGCTCCTGAAATGTTAGAAGTTGTGACCCACAGGTGGATTAGTGGTTTCTGAGGTGGCTCATCTACGTTAGGCTCCAGCTCAGTTTGCTGCCCCCTTCTTTTACTGGTAATTAGTTAACCCTCTAATCCAGCTCCTGGTCAGCAGGAACACTCTCCAAAAACAGCTTGACTGCTTGGCCAAAGCTTTGGTTTCTATGACAAAAAGCTGTTGCCAGACTCTGAATCAGTTTTATAACAAGTGGTGAGAACACACAATTTCTTGTTGTCAGATTTGTGTGAAATGAATCTGGCAAACTGTGCATTTGTAGACTTTGTCAGACGTGTGAATGACGGAACTGTGGATTATTTGTAACAACTGTGATCATTTGCAGTTTGACTTTTTTGGATCAGTCAGATCAGACATATTTATTTTATTCTATACTCTTCTCATATATAACTAGTCAAAAAAAAAAACAAAAAAACAAACATAATTTATAGTACAAACATTACCTGCTCTTAAAGTTGAATAAAAGCAAGACTTTCCTGTTTCGTTGGACTCTTAGTTATTCCCTTTATTTTTTATAAACTACATTAAATAATGTTGCAATCATTATTGTTCAACAAGTCAAGCTTCTGCTATGGTCTCAGATGATCATGATGATCTGTAGCCCAGAGATGGAAACTCAAGTGTGAGAGCTCGTCTTAAATCACACTTTAAATTAAAAAAAAACAACCAAAAAAACAATGACTCATGACTTGACATGGCCTCAAAGTTGGTGACTTGGGTGTCGTGAACAATCAAGTAATCAGGAGTGAAAGTAAGCCAGTAAGTACGCCACAGACTGCAGATCTCATAGAGATGCACACAGTCTCCAGTGACTTTGTGAGTGATTATCCAATTTATTATCCAGGAAAGTTCACCGACCTTGGGCTGTAAGTGGTTTAACAGTCTATTCATGTTAGTTATAGCTTTGTTGTAATGATCACACCGATGTCGCCGGAACTTAACTCTATATAAACTCTGTTGCAATCTTACTTGTTTCAGTCATTTCAGAACAAACTGAAGTTAAGTTTTCTCCAACATCTTGCTCTCTTGCTGTTAAACTGTTACCTTTAAAAAGCCTTCTGGCTCATCAAAAATAAAGAACCTCCTGTTCCAGTTCATTCAGTCAGAAATTGACAATAACTCATCACATCTCAGCTTCTCTTTTATTTGGTTATGCTTTATACATCTTAACTATGCTTAGTGTTCAGCTGTAACAGCAAAACTATTTAATGCAGATTTAATTCATTTTCCTAAAATCTTGCAAGTCTTCCAAACCAGAGTGGGAAATAAAAGGTCTGTAAACCCTACAGTCAGTGATGAAGCAGACTTTTCATAAGTGTGGGGCATGTAAGTTGACAGGATTGCAATTAGTGTGTGGAGTGGCGCAGGTGAGACGAAACACTGCACATCCCCCTTGGCAGGCCGTCCACTCCATAAATAATCTTAGTGGCAGCTTCCTGCTGCAGGGATGCTTTTCAACAGGAACAGGGAAGCTGGTTAGAATTGATGGAAAGGTACATTAAGCCAAATACAGGAAAATCCTGAATGAAAACCTGTTTGAGGCTAAAGGCCTGGTGAGAAGTTCATTTTCCAAAAGATCAATGACCCCCAACAAGCTAGAGCTACAATGGATGGTTTAGATCAAAACATCTTTATGTTGGAATGGCCTAGCTAAAGTCCAGACCTAAATGTTGTTTACATTCTGTAATTAGACCTGAAGATTGTTTGCTGTCTATTTAATCTGACAGCAGCTGTTTTGCAAATAAGAACAGTTAAATACTTCAGTCTGTAGCCTTGCAAATCTAGTAAGACTTGCATCTACAACTGAATATAAAAGGTATTGACTTTTCAGATTTATATTTGTAAAACATTTTAAACACATCCTTTCCTTTCACTGATCTATAATATGAGTTCACAATAAAATACAGTGATGTTTGTGGTTGTAAAGGTTCAAGTGGTGCGGGTACTTTTGTGACACGTTGTATTAAATTTATAATGTTGGGTGGCCATGCTGGATGAGAAAGGATAGAAAATTAAGATTTCTCTGTCTGGTAGAAAGAAAAAACTTTGTTTAGTTTATTTTGCCCTGTTTTTCTATTTATATCTTAAAAGTCGTGATTCAAGGAAAGCGGCACCAAAGTCAAATTCCTTGTTTGTGTGCACAAAGTTGGTAAATAAAGCTGATTCTGAATCCAGCATTTTGATTGGATCAAAGGGATGTCTGTGCGCACATATTTTCATTTAGCTTTTGTGAAGTTTAACGTTTCATACCGCATGCACGAGAATCAGGAGAGTGAGTGGAGCACGTGTTAGCACAGCGACAGAGCTGAGCATGTGTATTTCATTGTGTTGTTGCATTATTAATGCTTAAAACTATTTCAAATGGAGCAGACCTTAGAGCAAGCTGATGATATCAGTGACTAAAATTATTCAAACTTCATTCCAGTGAGAATTACTGTTAGTATGGTAATGTGAGTTTATCTGTTTTATGTGTATTTTTCCTTTCTTCTCTTCTCACAAACTACATAAAATTAATCCCTAAAATGTACAAAATGGTAACCGGTATCAGTGCTATAGGTAAAAGCTAGATGCTATAGAGACTAAAAGTAGCCCCGTGCCCCAAAACATTCCAAAACATAGTTTTTCCCTGTTCTTGTCACAGTCAGCCGTAGCAAACCACTGGCGCTCATAACAATTAATATTATTTACAGTGCTTAAAGTACAAGTCAGACTTAAAAGAGATTGTTTTAAACAGCAAAACACTGCTTCTGTACGTCTGTTTAAACCACTATCTTGCGAGGGACAACATGTTCTAAATCCACCATCTGGGTACCCCAAAATGCTGAATTAGATCCATCACTATGGTGATAGATGAAAAGATTAAGAATAAATTGTTCAAATGGTTATTGATTTCTAATTCAGTCAATAATTTAACGACATATTACTTTCTCAAAATAATATTTTATCTTCACTTTTGCTTTGCCTTGTAAACTGGTTGTTTTTTATCAATACGAATATCTTTTAGTCCCCCAGGGGGAAAATTATATATGTACAATTGTTCTCAATTTACTTCTAAACTAATCTTAATTAGTTTAGAACTGATTTGTCCAAATTTCCAAAAGTCTTCAATACAAACCTTGCCCTCCTAAACATACATATTCATACTGGACTGGGATATTACTATATATCATTCTATGAGTTAATTTATATTTTATTCTTACATATTTTGGTGTTGCTGTGTGAGTAATCCACAGCAGCCTAATCTAAATTAGTGGAGAACTAATAAGGTTTATTAAACTTCCTGTTTAATAAACCTGGTTTTTTAACTATCACAGTTTATACTGAACTGTGACTTCAATGCATCATTTTATTGATCTATTCTTATTTGTATATTTTTACTGTTATACTTTTTGGTAGTTTATTAGTTGTCATTATTCTTCCATTCCTTAGTAGTTTAGTTGAGTGTTTCTACCTTCGTGAGTTTGTTGATTAAAGTATTTTAAGTGGAAGGTTGAATTTTTTTTTTTTGTTGTTCATAAACTCTTGTATAGCGGAGATAAGTTGTTTGTGTGTATTTCATTTTTCATGTGTAGTGCCTTGCTGTTTGAAAATGCTAGTACCAGACTTATTCCTTCTTCTATTGTTATTTTATTACCTAATTCTTAGAAGGCAAGTATTTGTAAGCAATAACTGCTACTGAAGAATTTGGCTATCAGTTTTCTGATAATCAGAATCTAAATCATTAATTTTCTCAATAATTGCCTTTGGTATTTATTAATAGTTGTTCATAGCTAAACCATACCTATTGTTGCACAACAAAGATTTTTTTTTAAAACAAATTTCTGCAAAAACTTAAATATTAATAAAATTATTTTTATTAACCTCAAGAAAAGAGTCAATGCACTTCAACCTATACAGCCTAATTTCAAACTTTAATAGATCAATAATTGTTAAACTACAGCTGAAATAGATAGTCTGAATTGGTTTAAACAGTACAATACTTCACTGATGCAGAATTGATTAGCCTGATGAGATAAGAGAGGTGAAACTGCTGCCAAGCCTCAGCCATACCTCTACCAGTGAGAAATCGCACCGGACAGCTAATCAGAATGAAGATAAACCAGAGCCACTGGGATCTTAATTACTTTGTGGGTAATCTAATTGCATTGCCATGTACAGTCTGCCAGTCCTTCAGTTTATGCTAACAACATTAAATTCAAAGACAAGTAGATGCCAAATGTTGAGACTGAAGCTGTCATCTTGTATTGAGGACTCTTTCTTACACTCTGTTTGTGTCAGGTGCCTCCCTCTGTGGCAAAACGGAACAAATGTTAAATGATAATTGATTCCACTAATAAAACTTCCCATGTAATACACAGGCACACATGTCACATGATTTGTTCATGTGCTTGCTGATTCTTACCAGGCAGGAAATGAGGGCTTGATAACAGTTATTCAATTATCTAATCTAATGGGCAGCATTTGAATAGATACAATTTCACAGCTGCATGTTTGTTTTGTACATTGCCATCATGGTAAGGTAAGGTAAGGGTAAGTACACCCTTCAGCATCTGTAGGGGTTTGTCTTTATCAGGTTGTACCACATATTACATATTCCATCGTGTTATTACTAGTGAAATGAAGACCCAAGTAAACCCAGAATCCTTAACCACTAAAACATGTTTTATCATTTTTACAACTTTTCCCTTTCAGTTGTGTTAGGGCTTGTAAGTCATGCTAGTTATACTAATTTCAAAGTAATTAACCAAAGTAAAAAAAATAAAAATAAAGGTTTGTGTGTGTGTGTGTGTGTGTGTGTGTGTGTGTGTGTGTGTGTCTATTTGTAAAAGCAAGCAAAAGGTAGCTGAGAGCTCAGCTGAAAGTTACCATTCAGTGAGGATGTTTTGTTTGGAGAGCCAGCAGACACTGGCAAACTCTGCAGCTCAGATCCTTTATACAGTTCATACAGAAATCAAAAGAAACATTATCTGAATGCAGTTGCATGGAGACTTAAAAAGCCACCATCCTGTGAAGGATTTTAAAAGCCCTCTGTCAAAAGTCCAGTATGCTTATAATTTACCACAATGGAAAAAGATTGTTTGTGGCAAAAACTGTAACATTAAGAGTCTCATCATTCGAATAGATGCAATTTCTGCTATTTCAAGGCAGCATTGTTACTCTGATGTGCATAAAGTCAACACGTTCCTGCAAAAAACTGTTACCAGTATTGCCCACTTTACATTTGTGAACAATGCAGAAGTGGTTTTGCTAGTTCTATTTCCACCTACATAATATCTGCTATTTACTCACAAGGGTTACACTACACTACTGTAATGTTGCTGTGAAAATGTTATTTCAAGAACACTGTTTGCCGTCAAATCTAGTTGTCCATCTGCAGTTACTCTCCCCACATGATGTTTTTCCCCCACACGACTTCTAGCCAATCCTAAGTATTTGGTGGTTGAAATGAAAGATGAAGCATTGATATGCAATCAGACTGCAGGTGCAGATTATCACTCTCCCTTATCTGGCTCAGACAAGGGAAAAAAATTAAGTTATGGTTCTCACGCCACCATTTTTCTGTGCTTCCAGTAAGTGGCCACCCATCCATGCATATCTGTTAAAAAGCTTTCTCTTTTTTTTAAGAAAGCAGTTTGTGTCCAATTTATATTGTTACATGAGACAATACCAATTTGGATGTCATATTATTATCCATATATGTCTCTCATTTACTGTTTTTAAGAAAGGGAGAATTTGGATAGCTGGAATTTCTGCTTTTGACTGACATTAGTAACAACTGCTTTACTTATCTGCTTTACTTAAAATTACTTATCTGCTTTTTAAAACAATGGAAAGTTCAGTTGTGGTTCATTCATGTTTCATATTTATGGCATTATTTTAGGGGGGTTTTTTTTATAGAATGTAATGATGTTTGTCCTTAACATTAAGATTCATTGTTTCAAAATCAACCTTTTTTTATGTGTTTTTGGACTTTTTTGCATTGTTTGCATGGAATGTTTCATCTGCATAGCAACATTTTATATCCTTCTGTGTATGTGTGTTTATCACAACTCAGATGTGAGTTGAAATTTAACTGTCCTGACAAATGTGCTTCTTACAGCCCGCCTATAACCTCCTCCCCCTACAAAGGCTTGTTAAAATGCTACAGTACCAGGAGACCATTTGTCAGTGAATGCTAAATAAACAGGAGAGAACAGACAAGTAATGGCTGTATCAAAGTGTGTGGTCTCTACTTGGGAAGTAGTGGAAGAGGTAGGAAATGTTTTCACTTGTGAGTTTTTAAAATTTACAAGCCTGCAGTTGCACACTTTGAAAAGTTAAATGATAAACTAATGTGCAACATTACTTTTTTCTATTAAAGTGGACTTTATACCCAGAGTCCTGACTATCTTTTTAGAGAATTACAGCTTTAAGAAGAGTTCAGTTAATTTCTGAACAAATCCTAAATCACATACATATTGTTTAACTTGTAAAACACAATTTCTAAGCTGGGATGTACCAGTGCTTTTTAAAAGTGAACCTTTCTTTGTAAGATGTTGTTCAAGGCTTTTAGAAAAACTTGATGTCTGAGTTCAGTCAGCAGAAAGAAATGGAAAACTATCCTTCAGTCTCAAACTATTTCCATGGGAATAGTCAGAAAGGAGCCACCTATGTGTCTTAATAGCTGGCAGACATACGAGTGTAGTCATTAGTTTAACAGTAAGACAATAAATGTTCTGTAAGAAATTAAGAAGATTGTCACTTCATCAAATGTGAAATCATGTAAAATGCATCCCTTCATTTGACATTTTTGTCTGGCTTTTGTAATTTCAGCTATTATCAACCTTTATCATTCAGTTCACAACAACCAAGACGATGTTGGTGGATGTAGCTCTCAAAATCATGACCATGTGTGATAATGACACATTTTCCATATAACACTTATCATATGTCAGAGACATAGCAGAACTTTAGATAGTGGGTCACTGTGCCAAAGATCTGCCTCCTTCTAAAGAAATTCAACATCATTTGCATTCCCCACACACTGCACATTTACACACATTTAATAATAATAGGGTGGGACTACTGAGGAATGTGTCCATGCAAGCAAAAACATTCAGCCCCTGGTTTGGCAGAAACTCACTGCCAAGTCTTCTAATTTGCCCTCGCTATGTTTTCTCCTCCTCATGCAATCAGCCTGTTGTGCATTTGTATGGATAACTGGGATAAAGACAAAGAGCTAAGCCTATTTATTTCCTCTCAGACAGGAGTTGTTGGTGCGTGACTGGGAAGAACTCTGGAGGCAATGCTGACTGAAGCAAGCGAGCAAGCTGTGTGGATCCAGCTTGTCTGCAGCCAGGGTTCTGTCAATGACCAAACCACAGCAGAAAATCAGCTTTTGTTTTCCAATAACACCAGATGAAGTGACAGATCCAGCCAATGGATGCACTAGCATAGATATTAGATAATCTTTACAATGAACTGCTGGTCTCTTGATACAAATAACAACATAAAACTCAACTTGAAGGGTAATGTATTCATAGTTGAACTTAAATTCAACCAAGCATTTATATTTAGGGAGCATTCATGACATATTGTTTCAAGGTCATCTTTTCTGTCTACCACCCTGATCACTATGCAGTTGTTTATTCTGCCACACATCACCATTACTGACACAGGAATAGGATGACATGCATTTTGTTCATAACTACCCCGCATTTCCCATTATTTTCCTTTCCTGTGTTAATGACAGTGGGAATATTTTTTGTTACAGTCCCCCATCCAAGAAAAAGGCATTCTTACCAGTCAAGTTAGAAGCATACTCCAAAGTGTGTTATTGCTTTTCCAATTTTCTCTTTGAGTTGTGGCATTTGTGTGCTGGAAGAAAATGTGTCACAGCTGTTTATTCTCATACCACAGCATTTAAGCTTCCTTGTGTAAAAAGAGTTTGTATTGAGCATAGAATGCTACTGTGAAAGTGGGATCACTATTATCTTAACCCCAAGGTTTTATCAGAATGGTCATGACAGGAAACCTCTCAGGGTGGAAATGTAACATTTTGTCCTTGTCTAGCAGTCTTCTATTATTAAGACAAAAAAAAAAAAAAAAAAAAAAAAAAAAAAAAAAAAAAAAAAAAACATATACATTTGGATTGACTTTAAAGTGGTACATGGTTTAAATCTCCGTTTTCCATAAGGTCTCCTTCAAGGTACCCAAGTTTGACTCCAGAAACAATGCAAGGTAGAATAACTGGAGATTCGAATTAGACCTTTAAAAATAGGTTTATGCATGCATTTGCTGCATGTCTCTGTACCAAACTTGCAACAGACTTGCAACCTGTTGGCCAGAGTGTGTCCTGCCTTTCCTGCCTGTACATTGCTGTGAACTCAGTCCTTACATGTGTATGCTGATTGATAACACTGAAAGAATATTGTTCAGAGCACTTTATTTATTTTCCGCATGGTTGAATTTTAGAAACTTTCTTTACCACATTATCTTGCTCAGCAGGCATTGGCTTATTGCTTCTCAGCAATGTGTCGGAATCCAGCTTGAGGTATTTGCTGACTTGCAGCTAAGAATCTTTCAAACATGCAACCAAATTTTGGGTCTGCTGCAAAAACAAACTATAGAAGTGATGTTGTTGTCATTATTTCAGCGAAAAGATGAGTTGCAGTTTTTCAACTCATCTTTTCTTTCTAAAATAGTAAAATAGTAAGGGAAACCCAAAAAGATGCTTCTGTCAAGTGCATTAACATAATCAGGTTGAGAGTTAGTCAGGAGTTGAAAAAGGATCTAATTGATGGGACTGAATAAAATAAAATGAATAAAAAAAGACCACTTTTGAATTTTAAAAGTAATGTTTTAAAATTAAACAAATAATAAGTGAACAAATTCTGGATGCTGGTAGACTGAGTGAGTTTACTTCAGCAGAATTGAAAGAATTTGAGGCTTAAAAAAAAGGCCTCTTGAGCATCATAATTGAATTCAATACAGTTCTGAGCCATCAAGGATTTATTGTCAGAAAGATAAAGAGGGGAGATTGCCAAAACTGCTTAAATTTGTGAAGATTGTCAATTGGTATCATCTGCAAATTAAAATAAAGATTGGGCAACATGACTAAAGTTATGGATCTAATGTGTAAACTGCCTATTCTGGACATGTGGCACATCTCTGACCTAAAGTTTGAAGTGATAAATGAAGTGGTAAGTGAATAAAGCTTTATAAAGTTTCCCAGACACATTATTATCACTCATCAGCCAATACTGTGGATGCAGGGTGATTGAGAGACATTGTTGATAAAAAAATAATTTGGCTTGTCCTCTTGCTCTTGGATGGAATGTGACTGTTGCTCAGCTCCTAAGTGCTGTTTGTGCCTAATGTGTCTTGTTCATTATTAAAAGTAATTGATTAATCACAATCATTTAGGCATTTTTATTGAACCTTTTGGATAGACCTAGAAATGAAAGGAAACGATAGAAACAAAATTTTAATAAATTATCTTGAGTCAAAAAAGCTGGTGCAAAACTAAAAATTGTAGTTATATTTGAGAAAATAAATACTTTCAAAGAGTTGTCAGAAATAAACTACTCTAAAGGCTCATTTACTGGACTTTTTCTTTTTCTTTTTCTTTTTTTTTTTTTTTTTAAATTCTCAGAACTTATTTTCTCTAACATTTTATGTACCCTTGCCCTAGGCAAGACAGCTGATGTTGGGGTTAAAGCCCAGTGTTGAAGCCGTAAACTGGTGATCTTCTTGTTGCATATACATTTTGAAACCCAATTAGTATCCCTTCAAGATCAGAGAAAGTTTGTAACTGATCCATGGGAGTTGTGTTTTTTATTTGTATTGGTTCTGCCCTTTAAAACCATAAAATATTGCTTTGAATAGTAAATGGGCTGAATTTGTATGGCACTTTTCTAGTCATACCCACCACTCAAAGCGGTTTATGCTGTATCCAGATTCACCCAACTCACTAATGACCATTCATACAACAATAAGCAGATCAGTCGAAAACTTGGGATTAAGTGCCTTGTCCATGGGCACATTGACATGTGATAGGGGGAAAAGTTGAAATCCCACTGAGCGCCTGTCCCCCCTTATGAAGAAATGAAGAAATTAGTATTTTTCTGGTGAAACTTTATACCCATGTGATTTGTTTTAACCTGGTAAATGTAGCAGAAATGGATTGGAGTGAAATTGTTCCAAAAAAACTTGGTTCCTGGAGAGGGTTCCTAGTATGGAAATGTGCCTTGAATCTAAATCTCTCTAGTTATTTTCTTTATCTTGTGTAATTAGAGGTGCTCATGGTTGCATAAATACTTGAACACACAACTTCATAGCAAAGCTAATAAATAATTTAATGTTCCACCTCTTTGCTCAGAGAACTCACTAGCCTTGACCAGCACAATTATTGGTTCTTGGCATTTTCAAGGTCCCCTTTGTGTCTTTCTGACGTCATGCCCAGGCAGAGTTGGAAGCCATCTGTTAGTCTCATGGAGACGAGAAATTTTCCTGGGGTCCAGAACATATTTCTTGCCATGTGTTTTAGGCAGCACAGGTGCAAAAGTGAACCTGTCCAGTGTCAGGCAGATCTTAACAGGCTGAATGTCAAGATGAATAAAACACTTCTTGGATGATTGTAATTCTATAACCAGCTAAAGGAAAAATACTAAGCAGCAAAATAAGATCACATAGACTCCACACTTATTTTATTCTTATTTATTGCAGTCTTTTTCCTCTTTCTAACAGTGCACAACAAGAAAACAATAGAGTGGGAAATATGCTGGGTGTGATATACAAATTCTGCCCTCTGTCCCTCATTTTAAAGGAAGGCCATGTGTTGTTCCTCTTCTCCTTCCCCTCAATGCTCGGGAGGAATATCTAATGCTGCTGCTTTTGCTGTCTGTATACATTGTGAATTCCAGCTACGGTGTGTCTGAATCATTGGTATTCAGGGTGCAGGGTCCAAAGAATTGATGTGCCCGGCAGAATTGACATCGTAGAGGTTTATTGAAATACTCTTCTCGCTTTCCTGGTAATTGCTCTCTATCTCGTTTCCCCCTTTTTCTTGTTTTCTAATTCTGTCACTTGTTTTGTCCCTTGTTTCTTTGTCTTATTTGTAATTTGTCCACTGCATTTTATTTGTTATTCCATTCACAACATAATTTTCCCCATCTTTCTTTATTCACTTTGTCTCGATTATTTTCAAGCCTCTCCTGGTTTCTGGCTGCACTTTCATCTTTATTTCCATTCTCCTCTCTCTCACCTCAGAGTTCTTCTTTTTTCCACCCATAAGACAGGAGGGGAGAATAACTAAGATTCCATCGTAGGGCTCATGAATAGGTTATGTCGATGTCACCGATGCTCCTGCTCCTCATAAATACACATCTTATTACCTGCCTCTCTAATAAACCCCTGCATACGTGTTGGCCAACTGTCTGCCTCCTAAAATATATGGGATTTATGCAGCGTGTATGACACTCAGTGTGACAGCACAGCAAATAAATGTAAATCGCATTCTCATTTCACCTGTGTTGAATGTTGTCCTTGCTCATCTGGTTGTCTTTGGGAGCAGATTTCTTCTTTTCTGTTCAACTCTGCCTCTTTCAGTGCTTCTACTAAGACCAACATGAGCAGCGAGCAGTATTCGCAGCCTGCCTTGTGTGAATCATTTCTTATGATGATGGTTTTTATCCCTGCCTTTCTCTCCATGTTCTCTTTTCTACTTCAACTGCTGAAACACATCTCAGATTCTATGTCTTTCATTTTCCTTGACATTGCATCTTACTGTACTCCCCTGTGTCTTTCTGAACTTTAGAGGTATGTCCCAAGGGGAGTGGTAACCACATGCAAGTGTAGATTTTGCCACCAAAATACTTTTATGTGGTAGCCATCAATGCTTATCATTGCTTCTCTTGCTTCCTTCAAGCAGTGGTAGAGTTGATTTTTGGGATTGCTGCTTTATCTGTGATGCGTGTGGGTCAGGAGG
Source organism: Anableps anableps (assembly GCA_014839685.1). Taxonomy (NCBI): domain Eukaryota; kingdom Metazoa; phylum Chordata; class Actinopteri; order Cyprinodontiformes; family Anablepidae; genus Anableps; species Anableps anableps. Next base: position 17,848,195 of record CM026086.1, on the reverse strand, counting down.
GAGACCGTGGCTTGTTAACAAAGGCAGGATTATAAACAGGATTTCCTTGTGCAGACTGGGGGAGGTCAAATATCACCCTGACCAGTGTTACCTCATTATCAGCTGAGAACTGTGGATAATCCTCCTCATGTGGGGCATGGATGAGCCAGAGATGAGGAAAGGGGGAGAGAGGAGGTAGGAGTGCAATTGTTTTTATCATTAGGATGATTGCAGTTTTAAAGAAAACTGTTTTTTTTCTTAGTTAACCGTCGTGTTGCACCATGCATAAAATCACCAGCATTGGTAAAATATAAACTATAATGAAGTAATAAAAATCATAACCAGACAAAATAGCTATTCAGTGTATCAAATGAGTCCAACTAATTGTAAAATAAAAGCTAAAATACACCCACCAGCTACTTTATTGGGTACACCTTGCTACACCTTGGGTTGGACCTTCTTTTGGATTCAGAACTGAAATAAATCTCCATGACATAGCTTAGTCCATACTGACATAATATCCAAAATTTTTTGTTCTGCTACATCTGAAAGGCACTGTTTCGAACTGAGATCTAAAGACTTGAAGCCTTTGGAGTCCAGTGAACACTGGGATGTTCAGGAAACCAGCTTGAGATGGTTGGATGTTTTGTGACACTGTGCATTATTCTGATGGAAGTAGCTCTCAACAGTGGGGCCAAATAGGGTTGAAGATGTTTAGCAACAATTCTCAGGCTGAGTATTGTTATTAAACAAAAAATGTTAGTCGTAAAAAGATCCCCTGCACCATTAGACTACCACCATCACCAATAGCTTGAACTACAGATACAAAACAGACTGGATTCAAGCTTTTCCTCATTGTTTACTCCCATCCTACCCCTATCGTATTCCTGAAATCCTCTTTCTTCCTTATTCTGTTGCTCTATTTGAACTTCAACGAGTAGTCTTTACCACATCTATAAAATTATATTACTCTTAAATGTACAAGCATTTAATCATCAGCGTGTGAATGTGTGGGCAAATGACTCAATGTACCATAAAGCACTTTGGATGCCTTAGACTTGATAAAGTGCTAAACAAGTACAGGCCATTTTACCATATCTAATGAAAAGGCTGGTATGCATATTCTGCACAACTAGAAATAAAAGCTAAGAGGTAAGTGTTTTTTTTGTTAACAAGACTCTAGAAATGTAAAAAGTCTGTACATCTGGGAAACTAGATTTAAAAGTAGACTGCGAAAAAGGGGAAACCAATAGACAATTTCCTGAAAAATACCTTTAAAAAAAGCATATACCAAGAAAAGAGAAAGAAACCTAGAATGGAGCCTTGAGGTACCACACGGGTTCAAGGAGACAGAGTGGCAGAATAATTTCCTAAATGGACAGAAAGGGTAATATTACTCATGGTAATGACATATTGGTGTTACAGGCATTGCACTGAAATGCGTCATAAATTAATGACAATGGGACAGAATCGAAGGTAGAAATCAGACCGACATGAAAGTTTTTTTTTTTTTTTGTCAACTGCGAAAAGCAAATCATTAAAAATCCTCAAGAGAGCTCTATCTGTGTTGTGGTGTTATTTACATCCAGACAGATGTTTTCAACTAATACAATTTAAATCCAGGAATAACCGTCATGGTTGTAAACTACCTTCTGTAACACTTGTCCATATAACCAGAGGGATCCTGCTTTTCATGAGATACAGAAGTAATCTTGATAGATGTTAGATATAATGCACAGCTGTAGTCATAACAATGCTTTCAGAAAATAACTTTTTCACCATTGTAGATATCTGCCACTTTTTGCGAGTGGTCATCTCCAGATGGTTCAACGCCCCAACTCAATTTGACTTGGCTTTGCTCAATGATTCATGTAAGCCACAATGACCCACCAGTGTGTTCATCTGACCTTGCTTCCCACTTGTCTGTATGTCCCATTGAACATACTCAAAGACCTCATCAGAAACAGACAATAGTTATGTTTTATACTTTTTACTTATGTTTCATTATCATTGTATTGAGAACCAGGAGTCAAACTGAGATTTGTCATGTAGCAGTAGGGATGGGACTTGCAAACAACATGATATATTTTTGGACAAAGGTGGAAACAGTGGATTGAAATCTCACAGCTGCAGGTTAGAAACAGATCAATCATCTAGGTTCTTACCTTATACAGTACATACATTTTTTTTTTTAAATTGTAGACTGGAGAACTTGCTGATTTTTCTTTCTTTTTAATTTTTCTTTTGTCCAGTTGAAATAGGGTTAGTTGCTGAATGAGTCTAATGAAAGAAACTAGTCTTTCATTAGTCTTTCCTCGACAGGAAGCAGTGATACAGGAAACAATAGCTCAAGGTGAGTATTAGAGCTGAGCAACAGGATGGACTTAAAAGAAAGATCCAAGTGAAAGTGACGCTTGATGGATGGAGGAAGAAAATGTGTTGAGAGGCTTAGAGGGGCTCTATCTGCCTGCTGGCTCTCCCCATAGGAACAGCTGTCTCTCAGAGTGTGACAGACGCAGATTCACTGAGGTGGGAGAGATGGTCTGACAACTCCTTTGGTCTTTTCTCAGTCCATTTTTTTCACACACACTTTGTTATATATACAGTAGTTTTGTCTTCCTCCAGTGGAAATATATCTATTGCAACCAAAACAAGATATTTTGTACATCAGTGAGACATTTTAAAGCACTTATAAAAATTTTATCAGGTAATGTTCTTGTTTTGTTGCCTTGTCCTTTCCCCTCTCCAAAGGGAAAAGTTTTCCAATAAGTGTTTAAATTTGATTAGTCCCACAGCTGTCTACTGGTAAGAGATGTTTTCAATTACCTTGCTTCTATTTCTACCACAACTTATAGTTGTTTCAACCAGAAAACAGATTAAAGGTGGCTGGTAGAAGATAGTCTGTCAGCCAGATTTGTTCTCATTAAAGGGACAAAAGAAAGGAAATAGAGAGCATATCCTCCATCAAGGTCAAGGCTGTGATTTCCAACTATATTAGAATGAACTGTCTTATACCTTGCTTGTTGTCAGATTTTTCAGAAAATTATGTTTAGTTTAACAAAAACTTAGGCTTTGCAGTCAAACCAGGAAAGAAAACCCCCCAAAGTACAGAAAACTCAAAAGATAAAGCACCGTGAAAAACTCTGAGCAAAATCTAATACAAATTCATGCTTTATTTTGCTATAGGTGACTTGCAAAAGCCAGCAAGTTCCCTGGATGACCCAAATTTTAGTTCAATACAGGCTTAATCTTCAAAAAATATTCACCAAGAAGTCTGGTAAACACTCTACATGTTTTACTTTTCAAAGACTTCTTGAAGGAGCCCCATACTTCTTGCATCAATAAAGTAAAAATGTTTCATTCCAGGTCTTTTGTCTTTTTTTGAAGGGGTATTATATATTTTCCAGGCACATAGCGCTATATTATAATACAGTCAACTAACTATAGTACCTTCAGTTATAAAAATGCTGTATATATTAAACAACTTAAAAAAAAGTTTGGCTTTGCAATTTGACACTTTGAAATTGGCCTCTGGCTCTTCAAGAAGCTGCTACTCTTTCCAATACTCTGCCTTCAGTACGTCATCACAACAATGCTACTCCATTATCCCATTTACAACCATTTCTAGGAGCACTGGACATGAGTAGTTTCCATGATGAGCTCAGCAGACTCGCAGTTCCATGAGGTGTTTGCTAATTACTGCTTCTGCTGCTAGTCTGGAGGAGCTGAGAGGGGAAGGCGCAGGGGAGGGTGCTTTGTAAAGCGGAAGCTCGGATGGGGAGTCCAGCACCAAGGAGGAGCTTTGTATAAATAGGCAGTACTTTGTGAGAGCAGGCGTTTAAGCACCCCCGACTGGTTGCCACCAGAGATTTAAGGACCCATCCAACATGCATGAAAGCAACACTCCAAGTATGTTTTGTATGTGGGAATAACATTATAACATAAAATAAAGTTCAAAAAAGTCAATTTTACATCCCCCCCATTCAATAGAGGTGGGCCAAGCAAAGCCCTCACCATCACATGCATGTCATATATGCAGTCTGCACTTTTCAATGTAATGGTGCATCATGCACCATTACATCATGCATCATTCTTTAAACTGTTTCTCCTTAAGCAGCTCACAGAAAGCTTAAACTTAGGTCAAAGTCAGTTCATATTGCAAGGAAGCTGTGGAAAATTAGGATTTGGTGATTATACACTCCTGAACAACATTTTAGGACTGGAGAATAATTTGCCAGTATTTGCATTTCACAGTACTGAATCAAGTATTAGTAGCTTTGCTGCTCGTGTTGAGTTCAAATGTTTGTTTATGCATGGCTAATGCGAGCACTCACAGTAGGGTGGGATAATCATCGCTCCAGGTGGTAAAGATGGCTTCATGAACAGCATCCACTGTCAGGAACTGATACCTTTTCCTGGCGATCCATGCCAGAATGTTTTAAATAGGATTTAGATCAGGTGAAGATATAGAATGGGCAAAAAGATTATTCTCCAGGAATAATTCATTTGACAGACAGGTGACTGCCTACTACATGATCTCCATATAATCAGATGAAGTCTGATTGCCCTACACAACTAGGAGGTCTGTTGTTCCATTGTGGGAAATGCTCTCCAGATCATGAAGTCACCTTCACTGTGCTGCTTTGAAAACATCTCCAGTGGGATCTTGTTCTCATGGCAGCAGTGTTGCATTTTTGGATCGTCCAGATAAAATGTTTTCTAATCAGTAACTTTCTAATCCAAATTTCTTCCACCTTTTACTGTTTTACTGTTTGTTATTTTATAACCTTGATCATGTAAGAAATGTCCTCACAAGCTACGTACGCAAACTTGTGCTGTTTAACAATCAGTTGGAATAAAGGATAGTAGGGGTATTTTTGGTTTTATGATCGTTTGTGCACCTTACAACCATAGATACACGTGCAAAAGCAAGTGTATTTTCCCTTCCCCCAAATTATCTTGTTCATTAATTTTGACATAGCAGGAAATGAACCTGTTCTTTGCCTGAGGCAACGTCGAAATTAGAACAACCAGTGTAATCCCAAGACTGGAAGGCTTGAAAGACTAAGCTCATCTTATTCTCACACACAATATATAACTAAATAAATTGAATAAAAGGAACTGTGACATTTCTGATTTATCTCGTACAAGGTTATCAGACAGCAAATTATTGTTCTCCAGCTTGCCTTGGTGTTAATGATTTGTTTCCATTATTTCTTGTCCAGAGTGATATCAGTCAGATCCAGGTAGTACAAGTACAATTCTGTCTTAATTCCGTTTAGGGTTTTTTTGCCGTCGCCCACCTGTCATCATTTTGTTAATTTGGTGTAAAGTATGTCTTGCCTCTGCTGTGAGGAAGTGGATGTGGGGAAGTGGTCAGACTCTCTAGAGAGCCAGCAGTCGATTTGAAACACAAGGCGTTTGACTTGGGTGTCAGAGGATGTTCGCTCAGATGCTTGACTGTTGAACTGTTCACCCAGAGGCCTGTCTTAGCAGCAGTCAACTAGACACAAAGGAGCAGAGGAGGAGGAGGAGGGGAGAAAAGAAGAAGACGAGGAGGAGGTTAACAGCTGAGACAACCATGTATTGTACAGTATCCTGCCCTATGGGAGGTCTATTGAGTGAAAGCACTCTGTGCTTCAGCTGTTTGCAGTGCATCCCTGGGACCAGGATGAATATAAGCCCTATGTTGCATGTGTGCTAGCTTAACCTGTGCATGTGTGAGGGGTTGGGGGGGTTGTATTATTTTTAGTTATGATAATATCAATAAAACTTATATCCAGAGTACATAGTTCATTTTTGTTTTTATTTTTTAAATTTACTTGTTCAACATGAATCATAATTTTCAAGCAGAACTACTCTTTCATACAACTACAGCACTCCTGTGACTGAGTCGCTCATAATGCCGTACTGATAGAATACTCTGAGGCATTTTGAGGCAGATGAGGAACAATGAATTTAAATTTTATTTGTCATTCATACTAAAACAACAACAACAACACAATTTTGACTGCTACACAGCAAAAGTCATGGACATATATATTATTTGAACATATAAACTTTATGAATAGTTTGCTCATCAAAAAAATAGTGTTAGTAACTGACAGATCATGAGCTTAGGCACCAACTTAGTGTGCTTTTTTATCATAGTAGTCAATTTCTGCAATAGAAAATGTCTTTTTTTGGACTTCTGAAAAACATCTGAAGTCACATCAAAAACATTTAGACCAAATATATACCAGCTAGATGATGTAGCAGATAGTGAGAGCTCTTAAATGTGCTGCATAATTGATTTTCTTCGATGGTCAGATAAAAGATAAATATCAACCTAAAGACATTTTCTGAGATGAACTGAGCAAGTCAGCACAGCAGGATGCTTCCCACCCTGGCTTTCACTTCTGCAAAGGTAATCAATAATTAAGACATGATGTGATAAGGATAAAAATACCCCTAAAGTAAGATAACACCTTATGCTTTATACCTTCTCTCATGGTTAAGAGTGTAAGCACAGCTAACTCCGTTTGATGACATTAACTGTTTGACACTGAGGCACAATTATAGGATGAATTTGCAAGTTAAGTATAAGTGTTTTTTAACATATAAAAATATTTTAGAAACAAGTTTTAACTTAGTCTGTATAGAAATGAGTTTTGATATTGCCTAAATGCTTTGCACACATACAGGAAGTTTAAATCATAAAATCATGTGGTTAATTTAATGTAGTTTATAATAGGCCTTCCAGCTTGAGGACTGCTAGATGAAAGAACTGCATTTGGCTGTCGTAAATGATCAACATGGGATATCTCTGAGACATTGTGCTTTGAAGCGCTCAGACAGACTGGTGTGTCTGGAGGATGCGTTTGAGCAGCTGATGTATCAAATACGCTTATCCCACCATGATTGTGATGCACTATATTTCCCAGTAGGGTTTCTCCTTTTTTGTTATGTCACTCTTCTCTTCTTCCTTCTTTCTCCTGCTTGTCCCATATCAGTGATTGAATCTAGGTTACATCACTTTTCAGGACTTTCTCAGACAGTTTCTTCTCTGCAAAATAAAATATTACTTAGTATTCAGTTGAATGTGTGAGTTGTGAAGCTACTGAAGTTGTCTTATCTTCAATAGAAGTTGTCTTTTTTTTCTTTCTTTGATGAAACAATATTTAGCTTTGAATCTTTAAAACTACATATGTGTATGTCACTGACAAGTCCTTGCTGAGCAACAAGCCAAACTAAGCAAGTGATCTGAGTCGATGCATTATTTATGACTCACAAGATCTTTTGAAATCCTCCTTTTAAAACAAGACCTTGGAGAATTTTGTAGAAACCCAAAGATGAAAAAAGAAGAAACATGTAGAAATATCTTCGATTTGTTTATTACATAAACAGCTGAAATCTTGGTCAGGTTATGAGGGCACACTGTGTTATTATACCCATTTCAAGCAAAGTAATAGTACTTTATGTGTTGTTGTATAAAATTAAAATTCAAGACTATAATTTATTCCAAAAATCAACTAAAAAACAACAAATCAAAACTCTTCTTCATTGCATATTCTCCTTTTTCTCTTTTGTATCATGTCTTTTCCCGCAAGATAATCCCAGAGCTGCTCATTAGAAATTGCCTTTCATCCCATGGGCATTGAAGTCCTCTGAACCCATCGGCTGCCATGTTCTTAAAGTAGACCTACTCTTGGATAACCATCCCTCAAGAGACAGGGAGATAGGACGTAAAGGCTACTTGCAAAAGCACCTGTGGTTGTACCAAAAAAGAAAAAAAAAAAAGCAGTCATATGAAATAATGAGACATTGGGACAATGGTGCACCCAGATCAGTTCAGGAATCAATACCACATGGAGTGGCCTTTATGGGAGCACAGGTGAGCATTTTAGGGAAAAATACCTTTAGGGTTCGTTTTTATTTACTGTATATTGTCTTATCTTGTCTCTTGTCTTGTCTATTTGGCTTCCACTTGGTCACATACAAACCCATGCACTAATTATAGCATTTATAGTCATTCTATTGAGAGAAAACCAAAAACAAATTTCAGAGAATTTGCCTGACACACATTTTCTTGAGATAAATACTAAATGTTCATTTTATTTTGTTGCAAAACTTTGTGTTAATTTCCCCAAATCACTGGTCATCTGAAACTGTGAATTTCTTGTCTCATTTTCATATTTTATTGCATGCATGCTTGCAAATCTCTAAGATAAAAGTAAAACTATCCTTGCTTTTTTTTCCAAAGCAAAACCTGAGCTTCTTATCTTGCTCTAATTAAGATGCATTCAGTGAGTATAATAAATTTTTAGTGTTTTTGAAGTGGTCTGTAATTAGTCTAGTTTTGATTTTAAAACCATTTAGCAAAAGTTTTTTCCAACCCTTTTTGTCAGAGCAGCTGCAACTTTAATCTTAAAAAGCTTTTAAAGACAAATAATTTTAATTAGATTATTTGAAAGTTTTTGACTGTTGACTGGATCAGAACTAAACTCTAAGCATCTTAAAGGTTTCTTGCTACACTAGATGTGTTCATCCTATCTACCTCCCTTTCCATGCAGTTTAAAGGTGTTGCTGTTGTGTCCTTTTAGATGAGCCCTACAAATGGCAATTACAGCAAATGCCACCATTGTCATTTGCATATAAATTGCATCTTTTATTTATTCAAGGACAGGTTTTACCCCTAACCCCCAACCCTGAATTGTAACTCTGTTACTTTTATCCTTTTTTATAATACTAAGAGGCAGGGTACACCCTGGATGCATAACTAAACTGCATAATATATTTGCAGTTTATTTCAACACTGAATTGTGGTATTAAACCCAAACATAATATAAAGAGAATATCTTTCTTAGTAGTTTGGTACATTACATTCCCTCTATTTCTTGAACATTGTTTCTGAGTGGATATTGTTGTTTTACTTTCTGTGTTCCAAAAGTTATTTTGTGTTGTTGGAGAACTAACTCATGTTCTCAACACTGTGCACATTCCCTTAAAAATGTAGAATGCATCAATATTTTCCTTAATCCGCTTTGAAGATATGAGGATTTTCTCTAGTGCGCCAGTGCATAACTCTGCAGTGTCCTGAAATGTGATTTGTATGTGTTAGCTTTGCTTTTGTCTTTTGGTTTCAAGTCTTTATTTTTTTTATTAGAATATATTCCAAGATTACGCTTCCATTTATTTTCAGAATTAATTCTGGCTCTGTTTTCCTGGTTTATTTATTTATTTATTTTTTATTCTATTTTTTTAGATGCTGTCCAGTTCCATTAATTAGCTTTACTCCTACTCCTTACTTTTGTTTGCTTATTGATTACTTTTGTTCCAGTTGTCACTGGCTTCATCACCTTCCACTCAGCTTAGTGTTCCTTGTTCAGTCATTCAGTTCATGCTACTTACTCTATCTTTCTTTAAATATTCTTTTTTTAAGAAACTAAATTGTTTTTGCAGTTTTACTACTTACATACTGATTAGTAGACAGAAATGTCAAGGAGATTGTCTGGTGCTGTGGTATATCGCTTTAGGAGTTACTTGACAGACTAGAGCAACTGTCATTTGGTAATTTTTAAATTTGAGCAAAGATTACATGTGAGGTTCCTCAAAGCCCCATATTTGATACACTTTTATTCAATATCTGTAGGCTTGGTCTACTTTAAATAATGATCTTTCAGAACATCTCTTACAATACGTGTGCTTATAATAAACAACTTCAGCTTTCTTGGCACTACATGACCATTCCCCCTCAAAGTCACCATGCAGGTTTGTCACTAATATCAGTGAGTGGATGGAGCAGAATTTCTACCCAGTCAATACCGAAAAAAAACCATTGATCTCAAACAGACACTACTGCAGTACTACAGTAGTCAATCCTCAGACTCTACATCCTCCACGGAGGCCAAGGTAACTGGATTGAGGAGTTCCTCAAAGTGTTCCTTTCACCAGACAGTAATATACTCAGTCTGGATCTTCAGTTCACCTCCCAAACTAACCACACTCTTTGACTGTAACTGTATTGTCATTCACCTAATATCTTTTAGGTGTTTCAGGAGTTCATAGGAAAACAAGCCCTAATAGTGTGGAGCTAAATTGGGGGCATAAAGTCAGTTCAAAACAAAAAAAAAAATTAAACTGAAAAAAAAAAGATTTGAAACTGAAAAATTATTTTGAAACTGGAAAAAAAATTGAAACTTAAGAAAAGTTTTGAATCTGAAAAAATGTTTTAAACCTGAAAGAAAGTTCAAAATTACTTTTCAGATTCAAGGGATTCAATTTATTTTTTTCAGTTTCAAAATAATTTCTCAGTTTCAAATCTCTTTTTTTCAGTTCCATTTTTTTTCTTTTGAACTGACTTTATGCCCCCAATTTAGCTCAATATAAAAGTCACCTTTTACAACTTGATGACTGATGAATCTCTGCCTAAATCCAATGTAAAACAAGAGAAAAATAAAACATCAGTTAGATGAGTGTTTAAAGATATATATTTATATTACAGACACCTTAAATTGTATTAGGAACTATGTTCAGTTCTAACCACAGTTTTAACAGTTATCTGATTTCACTGTGTTCAGGAAAATAACAAATCTGAGTTAATTCTGGAGTTTGTGTCTGAAGTGTCTGGATCTCACAAAGGGATGTAGTCATACTGTACTTTGGAAACCAGATTAGACTAGAAAGGTTTCCTGCGAAATTTCACTTATCAACACAGCAGCGCAAAAGACCTGATGTTCCTCTCATGCTTGCGCATCTATTACAATGTACATTTTAATGGGATGGAAGAAGCAGAAGAAGCTAATCTGACAGTTTGCTCCACTGAAGATAGAATACATCAGTTCTAGCAATGGATGTATACAGTTGTGCTTCTGCACCACAGAACAATATATTCTACAACACAGCACTGCAAAGAAGTACAAAAAACATTGAAGTTGGTAAAAAGAAAAAAATTGTTTATGCCACACATTAAATGTCTTACAGCCATTGCTTTACTTAATTATGTAGTATGTTTGTAGGCACTTACTTGAGCAGAATATTACAGATAAAATATGTGCTGGGGATGGGGGGATGGTGGCAGCTGGTTGATTTCTGCATTTATTATAAAAATGAATTTAAATTTCTTAAGAGAGTGCCATTGCATCATAGCAGAAAAAGCAACTTGTTTTGTGTAAGCCTTTCTTGTTGCCCTCTTACATTCACATTCTAATTTGATGAACATCTTTCTAATTGGTGGTAATGATTTTGGAGAGACAGAAGCAAAGTCCTGATTTAAATGCCATAAAGAATCTTTGGAGGAAAGTAAAGATCAGGGTGATGACAATGAGTCTGTCCCTGCTTATCCTTGCAGGGATACAGGTTGGAGTAAGAGGCAGGGTACATCCTGGAAAGGTCATCAGTCCATCACAGTGCAACACATGACCATGCACGCACACACATGCCTAAGGACAATTTAGAGAGATTAGCTACCCTAACAGTCATGTTTTTGGACTGTGGGAGGAACCAGAAGAGAAACCATGCATGCACCAAGAGAACATACAAACTCCATGCAGAAAAAACCCTGTCCAGGATTTGAACCCAGGACCTTCCTGATGTAGTGCAACAGTCCCACCAACTGTGCCATTGTGCAGCCTGTTAAAAAAATTAATTGTGAAATACACTGGTGCCATGTTTGTTAAATGTTGGATTCTAGTGCTGGTCGCAATCACGGACACACAAAAAAAACGTTTGAAAGCTTATTGAAACTGTTATGCAGTGGGAGGGTTCTTTCCGTTTTATGGTGGAGGTCCAGATCGGCACTGAAGAAGAGAGGTCAGTGGGTATTGTCTAAGATTAGAAGTGAGGAATAATGTTGTATAATGGAGAGAGGGAGGTTCTTACTGTTGAAGGCAGTGAGTCTCATCCAGAGAGCATGAGGGCGATGGGTAATAGTGAATAGCAACTGGGTTATTGTTTTCTTTGTTTCCAGAGTTTAAGATTTTGGAATGGAGGAGTGTTGGAAGGTGGACAGGCAGGTGAATGAGTAGTGGTGTTGAAGAAAACCAACAGCCTGTAACAAGAGGGAAACTAGAGGAGCAATGAAGAGATTTGTGGGAAGATTCTAGAGGGGATTTCTCAAATAATCAGAAGGAATGAAAAAGCAGAGGAAGCCAGGTACTGAGCATGAATGTGGAAACTGGTTTCTACAAGGAAAAGACAACAAGACAAGTGTCAGAACTTTGAGGAGAACTAGACCTCAATGATGGTAACCCTGAATGCCATGCATGAGAGAAAAATAATCTGGTATTTGCTCCAGGGAGTCTGCTCCTCTTTATGTTCCTCCTGATTAGGCTTGATGAGCAGGAACTATGAGAACACACCTGCTTGTCCCATCCTGCAGAAAGAGAAGGTGAAGAGTGATATACATTCACACACCAACCTGCACACAGCTCTGTGGAAATGACAACTGGAAACATGCAAAAGCAATTACAAGACAACTATGACTGCTGTAATGTCAAGAAATACTTTGGCAATAAATACAAAGAGCTCTTGACATGCCTTTGAAATGCCAAAGACATAATTTTCTTCAAAGTAATACTCTTGTACATCGTCAAAATTTTTTTTTTTTTTTTTGGGGGGGGGCGTGGATTTCTGATGCATTTCCAATCTGAAATAAACATTTGGCCAAATGAAAATAATTTTAGATCATGATCTGCCAGGTGTATAACTACTTATAACTGTATGTGATAAATTAGTATTTGCATTATTTTTATAGAAAATATTGATTTCAAGAAGGAGTTTTATTTTACCTATTTGGAGTTTAAATTCAATTACATATTTAAAATTGAGACATACTGAATATATCACAACCAAACTATTATGAAAAAATATTTTTGGGGAAGTTACATTATAGTCCAAATATATGAAGGAAAAAAAAGAATGGTTTAAATAAACCATTAAAGCCCACAATAATGAAATGAATGCCCTTATGTTTCATTTGTTACAGAGTGACTTCTAGCTTTTTTTACTTCTGTTGCACCAGCTTTCTTTCTTCATTTAATTCAGGCAGTGAGACATTCTTCAGGAAGACTTTCTTGATCAACTTTACAACAGACTTGATCATAAAAATATCTGTCTGCTTTCATTCATATTATCTCCAAAACCATGTGTTTATCAAATTCTGCTTAAAAACATTTACTACTATAATAACAGCCTTTAGAAGTTCAAATCACAACCAGCACATTTTATCTGTAAAGGTTTGCCTAATAATAAGACACATAAGTATATAATTAGTATGTATATATTTAGCATTTATAAGCACTGTTTAACTGCGTTAGGGACTTACACTCTTACATGTTTAATATTCTCTGTTGTTTCTTGGATACTTCAGTCCATAAAGGTACACGGTGAAAATGATCTCCTCCAGAGGTCCCCAACACTGGTCCTTAGGGCCCACTGTCCTGAATATTTTAGGTGTTTCCCTGCTCCAACATGCCTATTTTAAATGAATGAGTGATTAACAGGGTTTTGTAGTACTTGATGGCATGCTGAGGAGGTAATGCAAAAATTTCAGTCAAGTGTGTTGGAGCAGGGACACGGGGTTGGTGACCACTGATTTACTCCACCAATGCCCCTTAGGATGGTTTTTCATAATACTTCATCAGCCCATGATGAAAAAAGAAAATACAGGATCTCCTGGTCACAGCAGCATATGCTTTGACCTCAACAACTTGATACAAGATAATCTCCCTTCTGGCAACATGTCTAAACAAAAACTGAAGATTATAAACTATGCTGTGATTATGTAGCAATATGTTGTCATTATATCTTTAGTAGGAAATATGCAGGAAATTTAAAATGTGCAATAGGTTATGAAATAAAACTAAAAAAAAAGTCTGGGATGAACTGCTCAGATTCAAGTAAAGTCGTCGCTTCTTGTTTCAGAATCAACTAAAAATGTTCCTGGTGTACCATTACAGATGAGTTGATCATCCAGCTCTATTGCGCGGTGTTGGAGCTTATTGATTTATCATGGGTAATCCTTCAGTTTATGATGGAATCATCATCCAAAGCCATCATTGAACTTTATAATGACTAGTGGACCTTTATGCTTTCCATCTATATGGATGACACTGCATAGATAAATACAGAAACAAAAGCCAGTGTTCGATAACCCATTTACCTTTGCCTCATTTTTCACTTCCTTTTATGGAGGACCGAAACTGACATAATTAAAAATAAAAGCAGAATCACATATGTTTTGTTTTTCCTTTTGCTTACATATACGTTTTCATCACAAATGTATATATTTTCTTTTTCTTTATACATATGTTTTCATCAAGAAATCTTTTTCCTTTTCCTTATACAAGCCTTTGTTCCTTTAACATTTCCTCGTCTCTTCTTTTTACTTGACCATCTGCATTTCTGCCTCGTTATGCAAATGAGGAAGACTGCCTTCTTGGTCCAGCTCCTCTACTATTGGTCAGCTGAAAACTTACCGCCTTCCAACTCATCCAGTCTATTTGCAGCTTCCCTTAACAACTCTAACACAGACCGTCTTTCCGCTTCCTCCATAACTATACTTCTGTTGCTAAACTGAAGCCAAAGGTGAAGGCATGCACAATCGACCTGCACATGGATCCTGCTCCTTCCTGTTTATTGACCAATAGTAGAGGAGCTGGACTGAGAAGACAGGCTGCCTCATTTGCGTAATGAGGCAGAAATGCATTCGGTAAAGTAAAAAGAAGAGACGAGGAAATGTAAAAAGAATAAACGCTTGTATAAGGAAGAGGCAAAACAAAATATATACATTTCTTGACAAAAATGCATGTGTAAGGAAAAGCGAAAAGAAACTATATAAATTTCTTGACGAAAATGCATGTATAAGGAAAAGGAAAGAGAAAATATATACATTTCTTGATGAAAACAAGTGTAAGGAAAAGGAAATACAAAATTTATATATATTTCTGCTTTTATTTTTAATTATGTCAGTTTCGGTCCTCCATATCCTTTCTCATATGTTATTATTGTGGCTTGCATGGTAATAAGAAAAAATAGCTGTGACTTGTTGGGGTTGTTCAAATTATGTATATTTACAACACTTCATGATATACTGTGGTTTTTGTTCTGTCAATTTATATTTCCACTACAAAATCTGTGGACCTGGAGAATAGGCATAATGCTTGAAACCTTATTCATTAATATTACATTTTAACAAACCTGGGCTCGGAGCCATCTTTCATCATCTTCCCATCCATTTGAGATCTGATTTATTGTAGCGGGACCTATGTGGCAGCTGTGGCTAATAGCTCTTTTGTCTTCTGCTCTCCTGTGGTACAGACTCCAGGAAAAGGTGGACTCACAGCTTTGAAAGAAATCCTTTTACCCTAATCCCCAAAACCCCTTTTAGACAGTTTTTAAAGAATCTTGAATATATTTCATTATTAAAATCCATGATGTCTGCAATCTAATGAGGGCTCTGCCATCAATAAAGAGTTAATTATCCTTAACTGTACTTTGTGGGCATAATAAAAAAATGTTTTCATCCCCCCCTGTGCCGTCAATCATTTTTGATGAGCTACTTGTTACATTTATAAGTTCTTCGTATATCTGCATAATGATTAATTCACTTTCAGTCACCTTATTCTAATTAGGAGAGGAAAAGAAGGTTATGTGAGGGTGAAAATAGCTAATCTTTATTAATTAAGCTTTCTGCATTGCTGGATTGCTAAAGGGACTGTTATAAGACATTCTCTAACGTCAGACAAGGAATAATTTATCATCAACTGGAAACCTTCTTTATACCTTGCAATGCCCCACAGTCTTTTACATTTCTCGGCAATTTAATATAATCCATCCACATTCAAGCAATATCTGAGTGGTATCCTGAAATCTGAGGTCAGGAAATTCTGAGATTAAACCCAACTCCTCCGGGTGCCATTATGCTCCAAGGTTAGCTGTGGCTCATGAGGTGATGTCAGTCGCTGAAATTTATCTCTAATCGATAACCGTCGGAGATCGTCATGCTTGTTTCCAGCAAGACCTTGACCTCTCAAGATGATTGTATCTGCAAATAAAGTCAGCTGTGGAGACCAGAAGGGGCAGAGCCAAATGTCATTCTCAATTTATCATATAAAGACACTATAAACCAAACTTTGCGCTTGCATTTTATCCTGTCTTCACATTAGTGTTATCAAAAATGCTACTTGTTCAGATATAAATTTTTATTTTTTTTTTATTTTTTTTTTTTTCTTCCACAACGCTCACAGGTAAGGTGGATTTTGTGTACAAGTACTTCTGCATCACAGATTCATTGGTTGGATTTAATATAGCCAAAGGTGACATGATGGAGATTTCAGATGTTTCTGGTTTGAAAAAAAAAAAAAGCAACAATTTGACACAGACTGAGCATAGATTGCTCTCCTATTTCATCAGCCCAACTAAAGCTCAATTCTTTTTCAGCAGCTGCAAATAGACTTATTTTTAGTATTGTTGCTTTTTTTTAATATTCTAAGTTGTTGTGCACATAGAGATTTGCTAAAGTTATCCCTTTTTTTATATTTTGTTTCCAAGCAGTCAAACTTTCTTTTCAAACAGTTTTTGTTGAAAATTTATTCTGGCTTTCTGGAAATAAAAGCTATAATTTTCAATCAAGTATTTGACCATTTCAGGCCAATGCCTTTTTATTTGTTAAGCCACTTAACTTGCTAGACTGTGGACAAAATATGGGTACACTTCAATAGATTGCCACTGAAAAGTTACTTTAGTTCAGGAATCAATTCGGAAAAAAAAAAAAATAATAAAAAAAAAAAAAAATATATATATATATATATATATATATATATATATATATATATATATATATATATATATATATATATATATATATATATATATATATCAGCTCAATGGGTAAGTCACCCGACCTTCACCCGGGAGACCGGGTTTCGAATCCAGGCCGGGTCGCTTTGTTGAGATATCCAGTGTGGGTCCTTAGGCAAGATCCTTCGCGCTACTGCCTACCTCATGATGAGTGACAAAGGAATACACACCATGCCGGCTCAGACGTCGCCCGATCAAACAAGGTCTGCGTCAGGTGCTGGGGAACCAGGGCACCTTCACGAAAAATGGGTTACTGGAACAAGACGGAATTGGGCGAGAGGTGAAAACTTGGATCTGTTGGAATGCTACTACTCAAGTAACCCTAGTCAGAGGGGTTACATGCAAAGAATGCGGGAGGACCAACAGTACTGGAAAGGCATATGGGAAAGGGAGGCGACCCACAACAGCAATGCACAGTGGCTAAGCTCTCTACGAGATGACCACAGCAACCTCCCTGAGCAAGCCCCAGTAACTATCACAGTGGCAGATGTCCAAGAAAGAGTCTCAGGTATGAAAAACTGGACAGCACCAGGTCCTGACATGATCCATGCCTACTGGCTAAAGAAACTCACTGCCCTCCATGAGCGACTGGCAGCTCAAATGAACCAGCTGCTACAAAGTGGGACTCACCCTGAATGGTTAACTGAAGGGCGCACAATCCTGATCCAGAAGGATCCCTCAAAGGGTTCGGTCCTATCCAACTATCGGCCAATAACCTGTCTCTCTACAACATGGAAGCTCATGTCAGGCATCATAGCAGCTAAGATAGGTGGGCACATGGATAAATACATGAGTACAGCACAGAAGGGCATCGGCATAAATACCAGAGGAGCCAAACACCAACTCCTGGTAGACCAAACAGTCGCCCGAGACTGCAAAACCTGACACACCAACCTGTGCACGGCTTGGATTGATTACAAGAAAGCCTATGACTCAATGCCACACACTTGGATCATTGAATGCTTAGAGATGTACAACATCAACAGGACTCTAAGAGCCTTCATTGCAGCCTCAATGGGGATGTGGAAAACCACCCTTGAAGCCAACTACAAGCCAATTGCACAAGTGTCCATCAAATGTGGCATATACCAAGGAGACGCTCTGTCCCCACTGCTGTTCTGCATAGGTCTGAAGTATTCAGGACATGGGCTACAACTGTTGTTTTCTTTGATTTACATTACATTTCTGAACCAGAGACTAAGTTGGAAGCATCCTGTTTGGGCTAAGAAGAAAACAAGTTGGACTGTTGCTCAGTGGTCCAAAGTTCTCTGTTGATAAGAAAGTAAAGTTTGCTTTTCATTTGAAAATTAAGGTTCCAGAGTCTTGAGAAAGAATGGAGAGGCACATAGTTCAAGTTCCTTGAGGTTCATTGTAAGGCTTCCACAGTCAGTGATGACTTGGTGAGGCATATAATATGTCAGTGTTGGCCCACTGTGTTTACTGATTTTCCATAACTCATAGAAAATCTAGGGATTATTGTCAAGAGAAAGATGATAAACAACAGACCTAGCAATTCAGCAGAGCCAAAGGCTGCTATTAAAGCTGGGGTTCTTTAAAGCCTCAGCAAAGTCACAGGCTGATCTTCTCTGTGCCACACCACATACATACAGAAATTCATGTTATGAATATTGTTTGTATGTAATATTGTTATTTTTCGTGAACCTGAATTCTGGATTTTTCTGATCCATAATAATGCAGATTAACAGAAATAAAATTTTTACAATATATTTCAGTTAGGCAACTGAATTAAATTAACTTTTCAATGATATTCTGAATAATTATTATAAACCTCCAGATTTATATATCAAAAAACACTTAAGCTTTGATATGCAGTCACATGGTTGCCCATGTTTGACCTGACTAGAATTATAGAAGATTATGGGGACATGCGTGTCCCCTTTGGGGCACTAACATTATCTTAGATCCGGCTTTCCTGCTGCAAACCTGGCTCTTATTAAAGTAAGACCCAAGGCAATAACCAGAGTCACACTGCCTGATTATTTTCTGCCATAAAGCCTTATTTCACATGATAGAGGCTTAATGTCATAAAGCAGCAGCTTCATTTTTTGCATTGCATGGTGTGTGATATGTTGGGATTTGGCTTATTTTTCTATTTTTCCATGAGGCACATAATGTTTCAAGACGGTTTGACCCATTTGTAGAAAATTATTCTATTACCTGTTGTGAAAGAGGTTTCTTTTTCTGCATGCCAAAAATGTTTCCAGTTTATTAACTTGTGTTGTGAAGATTTGATTTTTGCACAAAACATAATTAATTTTAACTGGTCATTTGCAGCAACAGCATTTTTAATTAGCAGTGCTTTATTGCTGTGGATACCTCCACTTGTTCTGCATGAACTTCATCCTCTTTCAGGCGCCTTTCCTTTTGCTCTCTGGGAGAGGCTTACAACTACAAATGCGTACCCGCAATTTACAGTCAGTAGAGAGAGCATAACGGAGAATTAAAACAGGATGCCAAAGATGTTTTTTCTTTGAGTAAATAACAGAAAAACAACAGTTCTAAAAATCTGCAGCCTTTTTTAGTCTTTTTTTTTTTTTTTTTTTTGTCATTTTGCTTCCTTCAGATTTCCGTCAGATTTATCATTGAGCTGAAACACTCCATGGTCCAAGCTGCAGAAAAAGGTGAAGTTGATTTGAAAAGAGGACTGTTCTTCTTCCTTCTGCATTACTCCACTCAGAGAAATCACCTCAGCTATCTGAGATCTGTCCATCACAAGCTGCAGTAAACCCCCAGAAGAACTTAAGAGGTTACCTCTAGCAGCAGGTCAAAGATGTGTTTGATTGATGGTCTCATTTTTAACACTTGAGTGAGAATGCTAACACAGACAACTGACATGTTTCTTTTACTAACATATTGTGATTGGCAGGTGTAGCTGACATGTTTAGAAATGCAACCTTTCTCCTTCAAGTGAGATTTGGGAATATTTAGATGGCTTGTGTGGTTCCAGAAGCAGAATGGCAGCTGCCTAAGACTTCCTTGTTTCACTTCTGCACCCTAAAGATTGCAGCCCAGCCAGCAGTTTTTAATTCCATGAATCTGTGAAGTTTTTTTTCTCTATCCTGATTAAAATACCAAAAGCCAGAACAGGGTTTAACAGGTGCTCCAAAGAGGGCAGAATATGCTTATTGTTTGTCAACAAAGAAAAAAAGTGAGGTTGCATCCACATTTGCTCCAAATCAGTTAACTCTTCAAAATCTATGTGGCTTGATTTGCATTTTCTAATTTTGCATAACATTTTTAGTGAATGACTTCTGACATTAACAACAGAGCATTTTAAAGAGCATTTATAATTATTTAAAACTTAAGCAACCAACAATTACATGGGATACCTGATATAGACCAATGTACAAACGACATCAACAATCCAAACAAGAGGTGATAAAAAGCATAAATAACCAAGGAAAACAAGGCTCTACTCTTGTAGTAACTCATGGAAAAAGTTAGATTTTTAATGCAACTGTACTACAAATTTCTCAGAGTATAGTGATGAGCTAGGGAACCAGAAGCATCCAGGCATACTTAGTGAAGGAAAGGGATCAGATCCCAAACTAAATCACCTATGAAAGTTTTTATAATAGTTTAAAACCTCTAACTTTAAGGTTTTAAGTTCTGTTTAGGTAAGTTACTATTAATTTGCTTGACTAACTAACTACTGTTAAACCCAACTGGCAGGTAGGCCAGTTGTCAGCAAAACAATGAAAAGTAACATGGTGTTTTCTAAAGATAAGGTGGATATAAAAAGTTAGCACATCCTTCTTAAACTGCCAGGTTTTTAAGCTATAAAAAATTAGACCAGGATAGATCATATTAGAACCTCCTTTTAATGTGTTCTAAAATATGTACAACTTAATTGAAAAACAAATGTAATTTGCTGAAAGGCCAAAAGAAGCCTGAAATAATATTGTTGCAGAAGTATGTACATCCTCTTTTAGGATGTGGCTGAGTTCAGCATTAAGCACCTCATGGAAACAGGAGAACTGTTTCCTGTTCAACAAATGAATGGAAGTTCATTTAAAGTGCCTCTGATTAAGCCCAAATAAAGTCTTACATTTCTAGAAGGTTTTTCCTGATATTTTCTTGGTCACATCTTACAGGAAAGCCATGTTCCACTCAGAGCTTTCAATGCATCAAAGGGATCTCACTACCAAAATATATAAACCAGGCCTTTAAAGTAATGGAAAACAGGGAAGTGGTCAATAAATGGTGAAAATGTGGCACAACCGAGACTTTACTGAGAATTGGACATCCTTCCAAAACTGCTGAAAAGTGAAAAGCAAAGTCGGTCAGAGAGGCTGCCAAGAGGCCTATGGTTATACTAATGAAGCTGCAGGAAATTCTGGCAAGTACTAGCTTAGTTTAACACGTGACAACAATATCCAGCATCCAACAATATCCAGTATTCTTTATATGTCTGGGCTTTATATGTCTAGGAGGTAGTATAGTATGTAAGTGTAATAGTAAGTGTTGAGGAATACAGCATCAATAGACATTTTGAGTTACTTCTTGGTAAACTTAATTTAATGGCAGCTTTATTTCTGCCACCTTAAGCTCTCAGTTGCCAAAATAGTCTCATTTCTCCAAGCTATTCAGAACGCAGCAGCCAGACTTGCCCCAAATTTAGCAAATACACTCATATCACCCCTGTCCTATACTCACTATACTGGCTTCCAATGGATTTTAGAATTTGATTCAAAGTTCTTGTATTCATGTACAGGGCTATGAACGGCCAGGCTCCTGATTATCTGTGTCAGCTTTTAACCCAATATTCTGCTGCTCAGAGCCTTCGATCAAAAACCCAATATCTTCACTTTTGTTTTACCACGCTTTTATATCATGATTTTATTATGCTTCTCATCCTTGTTTTTATACTTTGTATAACTTAAACCTGATTTATGTTGCACACAGCTTTGTGACTATGTCTGTGAAAATCGCTTTATAACAAACTTTACTTCCTTTCTCCAAATCTTACTGATTTTATACACAACTGAAACACACCTGAAACTCATCAGTCTGTACTATTAGAAATAAGGTAAACCAAACAATCCACTCTAATAAAAGAAACAGGAATAAGATTATTAATCCAGTTTATATCTACTAAATGGTTTGCAAAGTAAAAACTTCCTAAAGTGCTGCTCAAACCGTTACTTTAAAACGAAGAAATAATTCTATACAATAAAGAAAACCCTTCATTTGGTTGTACCCAGTGATGTAATAATGACATCACAAACCTATACAAACAGGAAGTGCTGGGCCGGCCCCTCCCATACACCTGTTCTGGATGTCAGATCTAAATAAAGTGACAAACAATGGTGAGCATATTCAAAGAAACATTAACGGAAATATTGCACCAGAAATGTTCCTTTTTAATAGAAGGAGAATTCAAATTAATTGGTAATTCAACAGTGTTTGCTTTAAAAAATATTTGCTTGGATGTAAACTGTAACATAATACAACCCCAAACAATGTTGGACAAAAGCATTATGAAGAACTCTAAAATAAAGGACGGAAACCATTGCTTACAAAAGAAAACATATTTAAAGTCCACGTGTGAGAAAAGCTGTTTTAGTCAGATGTTTATTTTTTAAGTCATAATTCCAAATTATATTTTGGCACAAAGCAACACTGCACATTCGTAAAAGCATGGCAATGGCAGAGTCATGTTTCGGCATTGTTTTTCTTAATTTGGAACTCAGGCCTCAGTCATAGTGGAGGGATTTAGGAACAATTCCGGATATCTGTCAGTATTAACACAGAAATCTTCAGGCTTCTATTAGAAACTGAAGATGAGGATAAACTTCTTCTCCCAGGTTGACAACAACCTAAAGTACGGTATATATTGAATCAGCAAAAGAATAACTCCACCAGAAGATTTAGGTTTTGGAATTGTCCAGCCATATGGTCTGTATACAGAATATGCCCTTCCAATCTGACATATTTGGAGCATTTTTTTCTTTGCAGAGTTAAAACATATTGCCAAATCAAGATGTTATGCTAATAGACTCCTCTTCAAAAAGACTAAGTGATGCAAAAGGGTTCTTCAACAAAGTATTAGTTAAACGATGTGCACACTTATTCAACACTTTTTCTGATTTTTCTCCCTAAAAGGTTTCAACATGAACCGCAGTTGATCTAATATGGACCCCTGGGGAATCCCAAAATTAAGATAGGCTACTGAAGACAAGTAGTTCCCCACACTGATAAAAACTTCTGCCTTGGAACTGATTTAAACCAGGGCAGAGAAGTACCTTCAAAACAAAACAGAATGTTAGGGTCACACTGTCCAGAATGCTGCACCTCATCAGAGAATTCAGTAACATAACTTATGCAAAAGTTTGCTTTGGGTACATGAAATTATGGAACCTCTACGTATCTGAAAAGCTTAAAATATAGAATGATTCAAATGTCTAGTGAAGACCCATGTGTTTTCCTTTCACTCAGTAGAGTATAAGATGTTCCACTCATTCTAATTTTATTTTATAGTCTTTTAAAATTCCCTTTAATGTTCTTTATTTGCTGTTTTATACTTTATTTCTTTTAGCCTTTATCTAAACTGTAAAGCATTTTGGTCAAGTTTTGTTATTTTTTAAATGTACTACACAAATACATTTTAAATTGATATAATGGAGCATGCAGTGTGAATCAGCTCCCAAACAATTCTAACCCATTATCTGGGCCAAGTGAATATGAGTTAGAAGAACTGCGTTTTTGCAATCTTTAAATTATGAACAAAAAAAAAAAAAAAAAAAAAAAAAAAAAAATAGCAGAGAATGGGGTGTGAAAAAAATATTAATGCTTAGACAATGAAAAAAAAACAGTGGTACATGTTAAAAATTGATATCTTGTCTGTCTTTGTTTAAATGAGAGTTAAAAACAGCTCATATGTTTCACTGAGACAAGATGCAATATTTTTTCATATTTTTGTGGAAACTGCCAGAAGAGGACTAAGAATATCTATCTTATCCTGTAAAAAAGCAACCCCTGAAAGCTTCGCCTGAGATCTCACATTTATGACCTCCATAGTGCTTCTACATTTCGGTGGACAGAAGTCATTCTATGGTTCAAAGGATTTCAAAATTGAGGTCTGGAGTGATTCAACCCCAACACCTGAAGTCAGAGAAACTCTAAAAATTTACCCAACAGAGAATTGTGCCTTTATGATCTTCAAGTTTTTCCTGTCAAGAAGCACAAAGGCAGATACACAAGGTGCCAACTATTTGCATAGACAAAGCTGATGTCTTCCTTGTGGTCCATCATCTTGCTCTATTTCTTTCAATTTACCTGCTGTAGTTTTTTGCCCCCCCTCACCCTGCTGAATGTTTCAGTCAACTCAAACAAAGCAGTCTGTAAAAACTATTACCTCACTATCACCACCACATGTTTACCCACAGTCCTGTGCTGTATATTAAGAGATGATTATTGAGTGGTTATTGATGTTGTAGCAGCTCTCTGGTTACAGGGCAAGACGGCTACAGTAAGTAACTGAGTGCTGAAAATGCGCTCTATGAAACTGTGAGATGTTACACAGAGATACGCTGGTAGCTAGTTGTTGAAATATATGAAGTCTTAGTGAACCAAAAAACAAAAATAAAGTTTTCAGTACTTACCACAGTAGTAAAGCTTGTGAAAAGAGTTTAATTAATTCATCTTTTGTTGCACAATTAATTAAGAAAACTCCAACCTTTGATGTCAGTACATATATTAGAAAAGTAAGAAAAATGTTATTTTTAATCAATTCTAATTTCTTCAGTTTTTGGCACTCCCTATATTTTACACAGAACTTTGATGAAACACTTTTAAATGTACTTTTTAGCCAATTAGAATGTGCAGGAACAAGTAATCAATGGTTGAACTTTTTATTAACAAACACTAGAGTCAGGGTGAAACGACGGAAAAATACATGGAAAAGCATCCAATGTCCACTGTTAAGTAGGGTGGACTTGTGATGCTGTGGGCTTGTTTCTTTCTCAAAAGCCCTATCAGTCCCCAAGACGTAAATCCGGTAGAAGAGGGTCCACAAATATCTGTTTTTCGTGAAAGCTCCACCATTGTAAAATGTTATAGGGGTATTCTATGTGCTGTCCTATTGGCAGTAGAGGGTTGTACAAAGTATGTAAATCATTGCTATTATTTAGTGTCCCAGAAATTGTGTTAAAACCAATAATTACTTAACATGGGATGTCTGGATGGATGGATGGATATTTACAAAGTTGTTGACTCTTAATTTAAAGATAAAACAATTTGGTTTCATAACAAAATATCTTTTACTATTTTTTTCTTGTCTCAGGGGGGAATTGTTTGTTTTTATTGTAGACTCTGTTTTACATTATTGTAGTCATGTGTGAGACATTGCCGCTGTTGAAGTGACTGGTGGTGTCTCACCATGGTCCGGGACAACGGGGTGGAAACACAGCAATCCTGGCACTGCCAGTATGCACTCAGAGTCCATGTACTGCAGAGCGCAGCGCTCTCCAAGTTCCATCTGTCAATCTGTGCTCATATTCTGTTGCTACTGTAACTAATCTAACAATAAACATTTAGAATAAACATGTAATCTGTTTACATTCAGAGTCGATTTTAACAATAGAAATGTTTAGTTTTATATTTAATAAGGATCTCCATCTGGTACAGAAAATGACAGGTATTTGAGATATTACAAGTCGTACTGACATCATGACAGTGTAATAAACACAAATGTCACAAATTTGTTTTGGGGTTTTTTCTTGGTTACAGGATATCATAACTGAAATTAAATGTTTGCCATTAAAGTGGGGATATATGTGATGTATTTTAGGTATTAAATGCAATGATGTGAAAATGATCAAAACCATGCATTTCACTGAAATAGTACAAAGTTAGGAAATCTAATATT
The DNA here is from genome assembly GCA_014839685.1 of Anableps anableps. Lineage (NCBI taxonomy): Eukaryota > Metazoa > Chordata > Actinopteri > Cyprinodontiformes > Anablepidae > Anableps > Anableps anableps. The sequence continues at coordinate 17,822,487 of CM026086.1, read as the reverse complement.
TTTTTCTTTATTTGCTGTTTCATTTAGTCACCCATAACAGTTAACTGTTTTACATTACATTTTAGTACATACCTCTAATCGCTCTGAACTCAAATGCTCTGCAGAATGCATCACATTCTCCTCAGATATGGGATTACAGATATTAGCAGCTGGCATGTTTATTACTTCCTAATGTGCCACATGTTTTCAGTGATTGGCAGCTCTGGGCTGTTGATAGGCAATTTTAGCACTCAGAGTGTTTTACTGCAGGATGCCACCCATGCTGTTGTAATACATTGAGAATGTGGGTTTGGCAAGACCTGTGCTGAAAAAGATGTCATCTGGACGGCAAAATTAGCAAGCATAGCATGTGCAGTGGTCCATCCCCCATGTCACTGGGGATTGTGACTTTGAACGATGTGGGCACAAGCTGGTTAGTCAAGGTCTTTATTTGACAGGAGGAATCAGTATCCCAGATTTTCAGAAGTATTGAATGATTAGACCACATAGCTATGTTCCAATTTACATTACTGTGTTTTAAGTAACCTTAGACCCAGAGAATTTAACTCAATTTCTGGCTTATTAATGGTGATTTTCAGATTTGTTCATAGTTTGTGCATTAACCTGATTCCATAAAGGCCAGTAGTATGGAGTGTATGACTAAAACCTGTTCAGCTGAACCTAAGCTATGGGTCTCTGCAGCTTCTTCAGGGCAATCATTGAGCTCTAGGTGGTTTCTCCAATCTTGGGAGGTCTGCAGTTGTGCCACACTATTTTTGAATGATGGATTGAATGGTGCTCTGTCAGATGTTCAGAATTTGTAACATTGCTTCACAACCTAATCCTTCTTTAAACTTCTGAACAACTTGATTTTTTGCCCGTGCAGTATCTTTCTTGTTTTTTGTATTGTTGTTTGTTCACTGATGTTCTCTAATATCTTCATAGGCCTTCACAGAACAGCTAGTTTTATACTAGGTTAAGTTACACTCAGGTGGATTGTATTCAGTAATGAAACTACTTCTGAAGGAAACTGGCTAAACTGGAATTTATTTTGGGTAGTAACTATAAATGCACCCAACACTTTTCAGATGTTTCTTTGTATTAAACAGGTATAATTATCCTTCCATTTCATGAATATGCACAACTTTCTGTTGGTCTATCACACAATCCTGATTAAATATATACAAATTTGTAGCTGTAATACAACATAAGTTCAAGGGGTATGAATACTTTTGCAAAACATCATATTAGTAGGCTCTAATGTAACATATTAGGCTCTGGACATCTTTGAGCTGTTGTGCTTTTGCCAGTAAACTGATTAAGACTACTCAGGAAGAAAGACAACAGAGTATTTTGGAGTAATTACTCCGACACCAAACAGCTGGATAAACCTTAGCAAATGTCAACTCACTCGTGTCTTGGATCAACAGTAGGATGAAGATCTAAACTGCCACTTACCTCTCTCCCTCAGACAAGTGTTTCTGGCTTATTTATTGTGTGGTTTTCACCTCCAAAAAATGTGATTCTGCTCTCCTACCCCTTTTTACTGACTGTGTTAGTTCTTTCGTCCTGCCACATATCATAATGGGATGGGGCAAATCACTTCCAGCTTAGAGCTGAGATGGTGATTGTGTCAAACTAACCCCTAACAAGCTGTCAGCTCACATTTGATGAAACATGCATCAGCACAGACCAGTTTGACATACCTTTGGATGGGGCAGACAGATCTTATTTAAGGAATGGCATCCCCGTAGGTCTCCCCCCCTATGTTTTTCCCCAGTTCAACTATTTGACTTTTCTCATGCTAATAAAGATGGCATCACAGTAGCATAATCAGAATGAAGATTTTTGAGATGTTCATTTTGCTAATGGATGAGAAAGACAGTGTTTGTCTTCAAAGGGGTGGCGAGATGGGAGCCACTGATTATCCTGACGTGAAGCAACAAACCTGAAAGTCATCATAGAATTACAGATGTTTTATTACTCTTTTGTCATATGCAGTGATTTGTAAATGTTTTGATATTCTCATTATAAATCCACTTGTTCTGTGAAGGTCTCAGAGGTTTATTGGAGAACATTAGTGAACCAAAGAAGACCAAAGAACACAGCAGACAGTTTCAGAGATACAATTATGAAGCAAATTAAAGCTAAGTTAGGTTGTAAAACAACATTTCAAGCTTTGAACAACTCACAGAGCACTGTTCAATCTACCATCAGAAAACGAAAAATACAGCATGGCTGCAAACCTACCAAAATATGGCCCTTCACTCACTAACAGACATAAGGAGTATTCGTCAGAGAAGAAAACAAGAGGCTCATTGTAACTCAGGCTCAGGAGGAGCTGTAGAGATCCACAGTTCAGGTGGACATTTTTTTTCAGCATGGCAGTTATAGCCATGCACTTAACAAATCCACTTATAAAATCTATATGGAAGATTCACAAGAAGAAAGGTATTGTTAAAGTAACGGCATAAGAAGTCCTGTTAGTTGTGAGCTGTAAATCACGTAGGGGACATTCCAAACATGTTGAAGAAGGTACTGTGGTCAGACAAGATCAAAACTGAACTATTTGGCATACATGTAAAACACAATGTTTTACAGGTGGGAAGCTAACAGTGCACATCACACTGAACACCATGACATGTGGGGGTGGTAATAGAGGCTGCAAAAGACTTGAGATTGGGGTGGAGGTTATCTCCCAGCAGGACAACCACCCTGAACATACAGCCAGAGATACAGGCTCGTTTAGATCAAAGCATATTCATGTGCTACAATTACCTAGTCACAGTGCAGAATCATATTTAAGTTACAATCTTTGGTAAGACTTGAAAATTGCTGTGTAAATGTACTATCCACCCAGTTTTATTGAGCTTAAGCTATTTTGCAAAAATGTCAGCCTCTAGACTGGTGCAAACTTGGCAGAGACATGCAGCTAATGGTGGTTCTACCAAGTATTTACCCAGTGGGGCTAAATACATACATACATACATTTATACCACACTTTCCACTTTGTTAATTGTAAAGCATTTTTGAAAACAAATTATCCTTCACAAGCAGTGCTTTGGTGTTGCTCCAGCCATTCCATAAAGTCACAATAAAATACGTTTGTGGTTTATAAAATGTAAAAAAAAAAAAAAAGTTCAAGGGATTCGGGCAATTTTTCTTTGCACTGTTTTAGAGGTTGCAGTGCCGCTGTTCCAAAGTTACCACATAGAGGGAGCTCATGCGTGTGGAGAAACCAAAGCATGGAAACACTGAATGAGTGTGTGTGTGTGTGTGTGTGTGTGTGTGTGTGTGTGTGTGTGTGTGTGTGTGTGTGTGTGTGTGCACAAGCTAGAGAAGAGAAAGGGAGAGGTGCAGTCAGTGGACGAAATCACATCTTTGGGGAGTAATAATGTCAAACAGAGCAGCAGGGGAAATGATCTGTGCTTGCCTTTTCACCAGACTCTTCAGTTTCGAACTAACTTCAGACAAGTCAGTGGGAAACTGGTGACCCGGGGGGAACCACGAGGCTACGCTATAAGTTCAGAGAGGAGGAGAGGGAAAAAATAGGGGATTTGGCTCACTATTTTTAAATGTAAGATTTGGAAAAGGGGGCGTGGACGTTATTGGAGAGCCAGCAGCTGAGACAGAGAGCGTGTTGGTTCTTGGCCGCAGCTCCAGAGTACAGTGATGTGCCGGTTGGAGGAGGAACTGGCTTGAGCGTAGACTCAGCGCTTTAGACGCAGATTCTCCGCAAGGTTTTTTGTTGTTGTTTGTGCATAACTGAAGAACCTCCTTCGGTGTTGCAGTGGATTTATTTCTCCTTTCGTTGCCGGTGGTCGACAGAGAAAGGACTCGAGGAAGACAGTATGAGCTGTTGAAGCCGTGCTTCGCCGTGCGTAACGGATGAAATCTGATTTCGAAGCTGTTTGAATGACAGCACTTGGAGACATCTGATTGTTTTAGGGAGCCTTGTTGCGCACAACAAACCACACCGGCGCAGGAAAACAATCTTTAGAAACAAAAAACGAGTGGATTTTGAAAGCTGTCTCGTATGAATGTATTTTTAAATATTGAGAAGCAGCCTACTGCTGTTTTTGATGATTTAATATGGTAACCCAAGCCTTTGGCGTGGATTATTCACTAAGTGTTTAAAACAATTATTTACGCCCCTGAGTCTTAGAGTTAAAGCCACTATGCGTGCCTGACTGAGAATGCGTTTGAAACGCAGAACAGGAAAGTAAGGGCCACCTGAGTTTCCTCAATACCGCCAAAATGACAAGCAGCGGACCTGTCATTGTCTTCGAGTGGCTGAAGACCCTCCAGCTCTCCCAGTATGTCGAGTCCTTCGTGGATAATGGATACGACGATCTCGAAGTTTGCAAACAAATAGGAGAGCCCGACCTGGATGCCATCGGTGTCTACATCCCTCACCATAGACAGAGGATCCACGACGCGGTGAGAAGGCTGAAGGAGGAAGCCAAAGAGACGGCCAGCGGACTGTACTTCACCCTTGAGCCGATGCCACCCGCGGCAGAGATTTACACGGGTAACACGGTGGAGCATGAGTCCAAGCTGAGGGGATCCAGGTCTTGGACAGAGCCCAACAGTGACCGAATTGGGCGTAATGGTGGCTACATGGGCGCGCAGAGAAACCTGACGCTGGGCAACAGGAGGGAGCTGATGATGTACCCTAAACTGAAGCTGAAGATCATGATCAGGGATAAACTCATCAGAGATGGCATCAATCTTGCAAGACCGCCCTACTCTAATAAGGTAACTGATCATGATTCCCTACCTTGCCGAAGTACATACACAGAGCATCATGCGCACTCTTTCTTCCATTTTATATTAAGGTAGCTCTTATTGTGCTGGGAGCACAACTAACATCATAAGAAATAAAAACAACGACAAAATAAAAGTAAAAGCATAGTGCAGTAGAGATCCACCAGTTCAACAGCTAGGAATCGGAGTTGCTAATTTTTTTTCCTTGATCCTCTCTGATCATTGATTATGAGGTCAAACAATGAAAAATCTAAAATGTGTCAAAACCAAGAACACTCACAATTTTTTGTCAGTAAAGGCATCACATGCACTTTGTCTGAGTTATATATATATATATATATATATATATATATATATATATATATATATATATATATATATATATATATATATGTGTGTGTGTGTGTGTGTATGTATATTTGTTAGAGGGAATTATTCCTGTCCGCACTCACCACATGCTTGTTCAGGATGCTAGTGCAGAGTTAATGCCTCAATAAGATGGGCTTCCTTAGATTACTTTTTAACAGTTGACATTAACAGAATTTGACTGGGATCTAATTGGAAGGCTCATAATTAAATTTGAATCTATCTATTGGATTGGATTATATATTGGATTGGATTGGATACAAATTTGACCCATTCATCTGAGATCCTTGAGGTGACATTCTTTATCATTTTCAGATTGATTAAAAACTACTACCCGTATCAAGGAACCTGATGTACATTTGTTCTCTTTAATGTGATATAGTCCTCTGGAAAAACACACTGTCAGTATCAGAATGGCAGATCAAATCTCAAAGAAAATTGGAATTTGGTATCTGCCTGTATGGTGCGTCTCTAAATAGGCATAAAAACAAAGAGCATAATTTGAAACAAAACATCAAGAAAGGTCAAACAATCCACACATAGTTTAAGTTCAAATTAGATCTGCACAATATATCAAGTCACAGGCATCATCACAATATCAGTGTTTGCATCCAAAGAGTCTTCTGCAGTTGCAATAGACTCCTTGGGTGCAATTTTTAGTAGAATGTTGTAATTTCAGTTTCATATTTTCACACTCCATATGCCAATAAGATATTTGGCCAGTCAGAGGGATGGCAACATGAGATGTATGTTTTTTGTAACTAAGATGCCAAAACTGTATGATATTAGAGCTGCTGTTCTATCATGTAACCCTAATTTACTTTAAGAATCATGCAAACTAGTTGCAGTGATTTTATGTGGAAAAAAGAGCACTTATAGTTTGAGTTCTGATTCTCAGAAATTGTATTTCCTTCCCAGAAGAAGAAAAATAAATTCCACAAAAAGGCATTGATCTGAGCCGGAAAGTATTTATAAAACTTTCTGTAGACTTCCCTGCCTGACCTTTTTGGAGACTGAAGTATTTGTTCATTGCAATCAATCCTGAGGTAGTTATAGGAATCAACCATTTCCACAGCAGATACAGAAAGGAGTCTGAGTTCTTTTGAAATCAATGACCATGTCCTCAGTTTTTTGGACATTAGGCACAGGGAAGAGTCTGTCCACTGTCCCTTAGCATTAGTCAAAACTGTCCCACAACTAACTTCTCCAGCAAGCCAACTATAACTGGTTCATCAACAGATTTTAAATAATGTCTGAAAGTATGGCTCTTATATTCACAAGCATATAAAACCGTAGACTTTTCTGTAATAAGTGATAAGAAAGCCACAAAGAACAGCCAGTAATGTTTTATCCAAAAAATGCTGCAAATAGAGGTCTCCATCAGTTTCCAGTTTTCAGTCAAGTCTGACTAAAAATGGAAGGAATTACAAGAACATCCCTTTTTTATGTGTTAAAGCATGTGTTGCTAACCTCTATCTGTTTTTTATTTTAAAAATAAACTACCCGAACCCACCATCCTCATGTGCAAACATGGTGGCAGCAGCATCATGCTGTGGGCATGCTTTTGTTTCAGCATGAACATGGACGCTGGTGAGAGTAGATGGGAAGAGGAATAGAGCTAAATATAGAACAGGATAACTTTTTGGGAGTTGCCACAGACTTCAGACTGTGGTGGAGGTCTGCCTTCCAGCGTCTCTAAAAGCAGTATTTTTTTCAGTCTCATTCTTTTTGTGAGAGTTAAATGATTTCTATGGGCAAAAGGTTTTTTACATGAGGATGCATTAAGAAAACGGATCCTTCACCTACTCCGCATCAGTGTCATCCATTGTGTAGATGAAAGCCTACTTTTAGTCAGCTAAAGCAAATCTTATATAAAAAGCACATTTCAGAGAAGTGCTCACTATCAAACCAGGGGCTGAACCACAGGTGAAAGTCTGATACTTTGAAATATTTTCAGGACCACTGCACTTTGCACAAGTGTGAGTGGTTGCTGTCAGGGTGAATGATGGGAGTGGAGTTGCTGCAGATCAATAGTTAGAGAGGAGTGGAGATTCTGGGAGGTTTTTGCTTTGACAGTGATTCTCTGTTGGGCAAAAAGATTTACACACTGATTATTAATCTACTCTGACCTCACATGTCCCCCTGCTTTATTCTCATGCCTCTGCATTCAGTGAGAATGGATCAAGCAGGCCAGGCAGCATGTAAGCCCCAGCACTTTGCCATAATGAATGAGCTACAGACTTGTCGAACGCATGAGCAGGGGATGAAGTGCACCCAGCTGGGTCGGCTGTTGCAGTCCTGAGAAGAGCCAGGCTGAGAGGCCCTCTTGTATTCACAGACTGATAGTGACCTCTCCTCATAAGTGCCTGAATCATATGCCTTACCAGCTGAGGAAGGCCTCGCTGAGTTACTGTTGCGTACATAGAGGGAGGCTTTTTATTTGAACCTCCTCAGGCCCCTGACTAAGCAGATGTTGTGTCCTCTGTTTTTTTTGTTCTGGTTCTCTAAAAAGAAGCCCATTTGTGCTGAAGCAGATAAAAACATCAACGTTGCTCTGGATGAGGAGTAAAAACTGGAGCAGGAGTAGGTTTGTTTGTTGTACACAGAGTGGATAAACCCAGCCTTTAGTCATGACGGTATAATGTGCTGCTGCTGAGCTATGGATATTGAAATACATGTATATTTTTTTGTTGTCTCCAGGAACCTAAACACCACTTTCTTTTAATTTAGAGCCTCATTGTTTATTTTCAGAGAGTGAATGACACGCATGGCCTGAGTAACTATGTGTAAAAATGTTCATTATATTCTACATGTTTTTCTAGTTGGTATGGTTAAAATCATTTGTGGGTGTAACATTTGCATGTTTCTCTATGAAAAATGTTATTTTAGACTGGTTACTTTGCTTTAGCTTAAATGATATACTACAGTACAGTTTTAGTCATTTAATATGGCAAAATATTCATCAAATTAAATCAAATCAATGATTTTTCATTTCCTTCGAAAGCAAATAATATATGCCAAATTTTTTTTCTATTAAATAGATAAAATACAAATGCATACAGACAGACAATAGATAAAACATATAAAATTGCCTTATAGACCAGCAACAAAATTTTCCATCCTGGCCTTATATATTTCCTAAAACAGGAAACCAGTGCAGTGATTTAAGGATTGATATTATATGATCCATTTTCTGGTGTTGGTCAAGTCTCCTGCAGCAGCATTTTGAATTTTGCAGCTGCCTTATTTATTTATTTATTGTATCTTTACAGAGCTCTGTGTTGACACTGCTGTAATAATTTAACCTGCTAAAATAAAAATGTGGACAACTTTTTTTTCTGTGTTCTGTTTGAATAGGAAATGATTTTAGAGTGGCAGTAGGCTGATTTAGTAGCAGAGTTTTAGTTGTTGAAGCTTAAGTCTGAGTCTTTCTACATTAAGTTGGTGGAAATACTGACCTATCCACTCATGGATATTTTGGACATACTGACTCAGTCACAGTAGAGGACTATGGTCAAGTGGTGACAGAGAAATATAAACTTGTCTGTCAAAAGCAAAGATGTTGTGGAATCATGTAGATGTTCAATAAAATTGCATCAAGAATAGAGGCTTGAGGAGCCCCGTTTGTGACCTTTATTTGCTCATAAAGTACTGGGATGCCAAATTAGATCTGAAACGGTGGTAGTTTACTGTTTGTAGGGTGGGAGTAAGGAGCCTCTGACAATGTTCAGAATTGTGCATCTGCTGTGGTTCTGAAACAGATCCTAGGGAGTGGCACGCCAATGAATCTTTAAGATTCAGTTCAGTTCTTTTCAGAACATAATACTTGAATAGCTATGTGTGGTTTGCAATTTTTTTAGATTTGCAGTTGGTAATTTTTCTTCTGTGTAAAGAAACCCTTTTGTGCGAGTGCAAGCTTTTGCACATTTCTTTGTGAGAGATGACTCTTCAGGTTATTTTTCAGATCCAGCTTAGGATATTTACATTAAGTTTTATTACTATAATATTGCTAAATATTAATCATATCAAATCAATTCATTGTCACTTGACTCTAAAGCAAATTTTATAGAACAAACTAGGTATTGTTCATTCAGCAGATTAGTGCAAAAATTATTTAATGGATTAAACAAATATTTCAAAACACAAAAGAGATCAAACATTAAGAATATCTATAATCATAAAGTGCATAGGAAACAGTAGCAGTAACTTTGTGGCTATTAAAAATATTCACATGGTTGTCAAGAGCCTAAGCACTACTATGCACTGATTCTGAGTCTATTGGTTAAGTTTGTCTCAGAAATGAGCATGACCATGGAAGTTGGTAACAAATATACCTAGTGGTTATGTGTGGTTTGTAAATAAGTACATTTGCAGCAACATTTTTTTAGAATTTTTCTAGTTTGTGTACTAAAAATCTTTGTCCTGGACCTGACTTTCTACATATCTCAAAGTGTAACAGCTTTTTTTAAGATTCTCTTTCAGCTCCATATTTTATTCCTCAAATCCAGAAATATCCCCCATCTGTGTGCGTTCTCATCATGTATCTAGGTTGTATTTTTGCTTATGATAATCAGACTTTGCTTACCAATAATTTTAGAGTTTTTGAATGTCTCATAAGCTTCTTTCCTGTGGGTATTTTTGCCACTTTGGCTAACCATGAGTCCCACAGAGGTTTGGGATTTGTGAAGGATTAAGCAAGAGACCAAGGCTAAAACAAAGCGTTGGTTTCAGAGGGTTAAACTATCATTCCTCTCAAAAGCTGTGTTTAGTTAGAGCCAGAGCTTTGGCATTGAAGCCTTGGAGAGGAATGAGCAGGTCAAGGTCTTTGAGTCTTTCTTGGTCTGTGTGTGTATGTGTGTGTGTCACCCTGCAGTTTTGAACTGGCTCCCGTCCAGCACTTTTTTCCCCTCCCCCAGGGTGGAGGAGAATGTGGGAGATAGAGCTATGACCAGCTGATAGTTTGACTAACTGGCCTGTGATTGGTCTGTTGATATTTTGCCTCTCGTGCCTTCGGGGGGGATATCACCTCCAGCAGAGACTGAAAATGGAGACTCAAGACTCGGTGAAATGATGGGATACAAAATGACACTTGTAATGAATGGTCATTGGGAAGAATAAGAAAGCCCTCTGTTTATGTTTCCCTGCAGAGACTTTTTCATCCTGTTTGCTTACCGTTCATCTATGCAGGACTCAGTTTCATCTACATCAGGCAAAACCGTAGCTACACCAAGACTCAGAAATTCACTCCTGTGTCTGTTGAATGTCTTCTGGTGAGACAACACATTATCAAGGAATTCACTGGAAAGGCTCTGCTGGGTGTAATAAATAGCTGTGATCCTTATCAAAGCCACTGAGACCCCTTGTCTGAGAGGGAGTATTATTTCTTCTGATGTAAACAAACACTCGTGCCGAGGGTTGCACATTTTATGATCGCTCATCGGGGAACAATATACACCGGAAAGACGCAGCTGACGGCTAACTTGTCGGTATAATACACTGCACTCAATAAATTATTGTTGTTTGTCTTGTTTTGAAAAGCCTCATCAACCCATTTACCTAGCAGCTCTGCCGAACTGACTTTTTAAGGTTTATCACTTGAACTCCTCTTTGTCTTTGCTTCTAGTGACAGTTTCGAGACAGCAGATTAAAAGATGTTAACTGCTTGAAAAACATACCTAATTTCTTTTAAATGAAAAGAGCACACTTTCATTTTGACAAATGACAATCCAAAGAAATTTGTAGACTTTTGAATGTAAGGAGAAAAATCGTAACACTCAGCTCAGATTTCTATTTTAAAGGTTACTGAATAACTTTATTTTTGAAAATGAAGCACTTTTTTTCCCTGAAAGTATTTCAGCACTCACCTTTAAATAGAATTTAGTGGGTGGATAAAGTATGTAGTAATCTACTGCTTTTTAAGGCTTAATTGTCAAATTTTACTGTCTTTTGCCATCTTACTGTTACCAAATTGTTAAAAAAAAATATAGGATATTATAAGGATATAGGGTAATATAAGAATATTTTGGGTATTTATATTGAGCTTTCCTTTTCAACTGAACAACTGTTTAGGGACTCAATATTTCATCTTAATTATGAGTTTAAAAGATCTAAATGTTCATGAAGGTAAAATATGGCGTCCTTGGGCAAGACACTTCACCCACCTTGCCTGCTGGTTGTAGTCAGAAGGGCTGATGGCGCAATACGGCAGCCTTCGTCAGACTGCCCCAGGGCAGCTGTGGCTATGATCCAGTAGCTTGCCATCATTAGTGTGTGAATGTTTGCGTGAATGATAATGTCTGATTTCATTGTAAAGTGTCTTTGAGGGTTCTGAAAAGTGTGAAGTCATTTCATTTCATATGTTGTGAAACTTCTGGGGGTGTTTTTAATGTGGAAATCAGATATGTTATTGATATAAAATTTGGAGCAATAAATGTGTTGGATAGCAGGAACTAACTATATTTTCCCTAATTTATTGCTGAAATTTATTTTTTTTTATGTCAGCAAAAAATTTGTGAGTAGCCAAATAATTAAACTGTTTCTGATTACTTCCCAAATAAAATAAGTTACCCCAGGCTAACTTCTTAAAAATAAGTACAATGATCTAGTGTTTTGAATGGCTGATTAAAAAGAATGGATCTACATGATCTGGCCTACTTCAAAGAACTGTAAATTCCAACTCAAGGCAATATGTTCAGTGACGCAGTCAGTGTCTTCTTTTCTTGGTCACTGTTTACATTTCCAGTCTACCTTATTTTTTCCAACATTTCGGATCAGGCACTGTGGTTTACATTTTGAAGTTGCAGTGAAATCTGTTCAAAATTATATAGAAAGTTTATCAAGTTCTTTGATCTTGTGCAAAGGTGGTTGTGAACCATCAAGAAGTAGTGGGACATTGAGCCAGAGTCTACAGTATATGTTGCTTTACTTGAGCATCACACCAAGCCACATTTCCTTCAGTGCTGTCCTCACAAGTAACAACCTCATTTTGGTTAAAAGAATCTCCAACATGAATAACAACATTATTCACGTTTAGTCATTGCCATATGCCCTTCTGCTTTTCATGATTGATTTTTGTGCCTCGCTGATTTCTTGGAACTGAATTCATTTCATCTTCTTGGAGAAATTGATATTTTAATTTGTCTCTTTGAATTAACTTAAGCCCAAGTTATGTGAGGATGTGTTTCCATCCTGGTCTCATCTTGGATCTGGACGCAGCAGACAGTCAGTCATAAGGTTTCATTGTTTGCCCAGTGTGTCTGGAGGAAATGTAAGCTAAACAGGAGCAGATTCTCTATTGTTTGTTTGGAATCTGATGGGGCTGCATGTCCTTTCACTACTGGTCTATTTTGCATTTCCAATTTCCGTCTATTGAAATAGGCTATAAAGGCAAGTGTCCAGCATTGTGCTGATGGGTGGGTGATTAAAACCTGGGTATCATGCAGAGGGAGAGCATTGTAAATCGATGGGTATATTGTTTATTAAGCCTGGAAGGGAGTTAGTGGATGTTTAGATGGTTAGGACACACTGGCAAGTTGTTGGGGAGGGTTTGTTCCTCAAGCCATTTTTATGACCTCACAAAGCAGCTGACCAAATGTATTACGGGACAATTAATCCCAAAAATGTAAAGAAAAAAAGTGCACTGAAGTCACAGAGGTGCTGTGTCTGTCAGTGCAGACAGGCTTTATCTAGTCATGTTCTTAACTTCCGTTAAAAAACACAGAAAAAGTTCACCACCTAACATGACAAGGATTCACTTCACTTCCTCTTCCAGTCCCCTTATCTTAAGTAATATCCCAACACTCTCACTAAGCAGGAAATTAGAGTTTAGCTTGAGATTCACCTCAGTTGGCTGACTGTGGCTGTGGAAGTGTCTTTAGCTGCTTCTGGATTACTGCCAAGACTTGAAAAGACGGATAATTCAAGAAAATGCAGGGGTTTTTTTTCTACTGATATTTTTCAAAAACATATAGGCAACATCAATGATGTTCAGATGATGGCAAAAGCAGAATTTGAAGTGGCAATCCTGAAACAGTGTTTCATTCATTCCATTTAATATTCACGCAAAGCTTCTTGATTAACTGTATGCAGTAAGCTTTTATTTAAATTTATAGTGTGAATATTAGTTCCCCAGATCAAGAGCTTTTTGTATCTTTCATTCTTCAGTGAAACTTCTGTAAAAGCTTTCTAGAGCTTTTCATTTGACCTGTGATTTTGGAAAATGTCTTCATTATCAATGTCCATTCCTATAGTGCTGGTATTTAGCCACAAGGGCAAAGAAAGCCTCTCACATCAGCCTCTGGGTTTTCCATTTGTTCTGCTGAGAGCACTGTTTGCTCAGTTCTTATTAAAGGGTCCTTAAAGGCGTAATCAACCAAGGACTCATAAAAGAGAAGTAATAAAAAAAGTCAAGGACCAGTTCTATTGTCCTGAGAGAACATAGAGAGTACATTAGCGTAGTAGGATGGTGTTTGCATTGCTATTTGAAACTGGACTGTATGGAGCAAATGATGCTGATAAGCCATATTTGCATCATGTTAAAATGATCCCATAAATACTCTCATACTCTTAGGTGTTGAAGCATTTCTTTAACTATCTTTCTTAAGAATAAACCTAAAATACCAATATTTAGGGATTTAAAAGGCAGATGTTCATTGACACAAAGCTTTGATGACAAAATGGATTGTACACCCACATACTATACTATGGGTCCTGGATCTTATGCCGCTATCATACTCATGCATGCCTGGGATCTCAGTGGCAAATGAAGATATTTGGCTTTAAGGACTGCTGTGAGGAGTCATTGATTAGTTACATTAGGAGCAGATGCAAAATCACCCAACATGTGGGGGAAAGCAGTTGCTGTAAAACAGGGTTTACTATTATTTCAAAACCTAAACAAAATAATTACAAGGTTGACATTTTATACTGTCTTCTCCATTTATATTAGCGATTAGCTAGTGTAAATAAAACCAGTCTCCAAGTGTATTCTGTAGAGTGTAATCAGTTACATTCACTCTGTAAGCATTAGCATATTTAGCATGTTCCATGACAGATTAAAAAGGATAAAAACGGAACAAATTTGCTGTAATAAATTCAGCCTTCTTGTTATCTGCTGAACATCTTGCTCTCTTTCAATCTTTCATAGATTAAATAAAACACAGATAAGTCTAAGTGTGTATTGGAAAATAATTTAGTTTGAAATAATGTTTACTTGTCTTTGTTACCTCTGACTCAGGTTTTAAACACCTTTTTGGTACTGAAAATAGCCAACATTATCCCTTTTTTATGAAACACTTTGAGGAGGCATTAAGGCATGTTTTCGTGCCCTCCACGTTTTTTGTGAAGGAATCGTTGGCAAAAAACAAGAGGGTGATTGTGAAAGCATCTTAATTTGTCCTGATGCAGAAGAACACATTTTATGGAACTCATAGGAAGATGTAATTGATCATGTAGATAATTTAATTGGCACCTCAAGCACATGTAAAAGGTGCTCTGGTGAAATGGTAGTTTTTTTTCCTCTACATGCAAATGCTATGAGTGGCAGAACTGTGACACCTGGTTGTGGGCAGAAGCATGCTTGGAGAATGTCTTACTTCAGCAGGGACAGTGAAGCTGTACAGAGTTGATGAAAACAGGAATGGAGCTAAATACAGAGCAACTCTGATTGAAAATCAGGTTTCTATAGATGTGAAAATGGGGTGGAGCTTCTCCTTTCATCAGAACAATGACCCTAAACTTACAACCAGAGATAAAATGGAATGGTTAAGTCATTTTGATTTGGTTTACATAAACTATACTGCACTACTTAAAAAATATAGGCATACTAAACAACACCAAATGTCTTACAGTAAATATGACATGGTTTGCTGTTTCACAAAACACACATAAAGCACACTTGTATATTTCTCAAAATACCTGGCAAGATAAGATACACTGTGACAATTCTTTACAATTGGTTTAGTCTCAGACATGATTAATTCATGAGTAATTTTTCAAATCTTAGGAAAAATCTTTGACAAAGACTGAACTGCCCATCTCTTGGGAGCATGTGCAAATGTGGGAAGGCAGTGTCTATGCGATATATGCAGCTGGCCTTTCTCTTTCTTTACCTTCATGGCTTTGATTCTCCGGAGGTGTGATCTCAGTTTCATGCAAACCAGAGTTCAGACTGGCACCTTGGTTATATTACAGTATTCTCTGTAATCATTAAAAGAATTTGTCATCTATATTTATACTATGTATAGACTCCCATGTATTCTGAAATATATTGCTACTGTGAGACAGTATATGTTGGTATTACTTAAATATGTGCAGTCATGGTAACAGCTTCAAATAAAGCAGACCAGCAAAAGTCATCAAGGCAGTTTAATTTTCCACAGCATGTTGAAGAACAGTTCCTGATGATACATTCATGACAGATGCATTATCAGAGCTATTCTGGTCCATAGTTTAGAGCTTCTAGACAGCCTGTCTACATTACAAACATACTGTAGTATCACACAAGAAAGCTGGCCACATTATCAGTACCAGCTCTTCCTTATTTCTGGTACATATTCATACTTTCACCCTGTAATCTTGTCTATTTAGTAAACTTTGCTTTGGTTTAAGGTGTCTTTGAACTGGTGTCATGCCATGATTTCCTTTTCGGTGGCCCCCCACAGAAACCTTACACTGTTAATTTAAGGTAGAAGTAGTTTTTTTTTCTTTTCTTTAAGTTGCTTTAGAAAATCCTCTTAGTCCCTTTGAAGTCAAGCTTCTAGGCACACAGCTATAGCTATATATTTAATGGTTCACTGAAAAGAAGGCGTATTTCTTGTCAGGGACTGCAAACAGAGACTAGATTCTGAGTTGTGGGAGTAAACATGTTAGTTTTTATGCATTTTTTTTTCTGCATACCATTCAGTGGTTGCAGATGCAGAATCCATAAACAGGAGCTTACATTTATGCTTGAAAATACATAGAATTGTAAGTATATCCTAGAAGAAAAGCAACCTTTGGTACATGTCCACTGTAATGGCCTCCTTGTGCTGACAAGAAATGAAAATATCAAGTGCCTCAACAGTATGATAAGACAAGAAGGATGACAAGAGAGCAGGTATGAACATCTCTGTGCCAGGACCCAAACTGCAAATAGACATGCAAAGTAACACGTTCACCTATCTCTGTGTGATGACAACTATGCTTTTGTGATATTTGTCATTTCACATTTGTTTTGTGAGACAGATTTTTCTAGAAATACTTAAATAGGACAGAGAATAGCAGGATAGCAAAAAAAAAAAAAAAAAAAAAAAAAAAAAAAGTCATTTATCTCTGGGGTTGGTTCTGCTGCATCGTTTAAGGTGGTCATGTGTGACCTACATAGTCCAAGAGGTCTAATTATGTCTGACTCCTGTGTAGCTTTGTGCCAGGAGGTCACACACTGAAGTGTCTTGTTAAAAGTTACCATAAAGGCAATCGAACTGCAGTTACATTCACAAGCAAGTTGTTTTGTAAGTTAAAACTTCCCAGGCATTACAGTTCGGACAACTACTAAATTCTAATGCTCTGCAGATTTTATATATTCAAGCATTTGGTTAAGCTGCTTTCTATTTCAGCATTACTTTTACATATGGTACTTCATTTTACTGAAAGTTTAAACTCAGTTGAAGTTAAAAATAACCATTCACCAGATATAGGGTTCCAAAAACTGACAATTGTTGTTGTCTACTCCTCTTTTGTTTATTTTCTGTTTAGGGTTGTTTTTTGGCATATTTGGTTGTTATGCAGTGTTAGTTTTCATTTGCTTATTTTTTTTCCCTACAGCATTCTGTGAACCTTGGATAAGTAGCTTCTGAGTCACATTTAGGTTCAGCAAAAAATAGTTGGTTAACCAATTTGCATTTATTTTTAGGTGGCTAATTACATAATCAGACATAATTCACTGATATTTCAGATTTTTTTTTTAAGTGAGATTCTATTTAAAGATCATATTCTGTTGATATCTTATGTGCACCACTGACAGTTTCCTTTGGTGTTAACACCGATAGCTAGTTCTGTAATAACCTAGTCCAAAGCAGACTTCTATCATCTCAAAACGATTTTAGTCTGAAAAATTTCATGCAAACCTTTATGCATCCTGTGTCCATCAGTCAATTATTTACAAAAGGAAATGATCTGAAATGTTAAAACTGCAGTATGTAACTTTTCTAAAAAAATATATTTTTACATATTTTTTAAAACTGTCACCATGTCATAACAGCATGTTATGAGACAGATCATCTGTAAAAAAAAAAAAAAAAAGAAACAAAAAAAAAAAACAAACAAACAAACAAAAAGAAAAAGATTTCTTCCATCTTCTCCCTGAGCTACTATTGCCATTTGAAGAAATGCACTGCTCCTGACTTAAAACAACCAATCAGAGCCAGGAGGAAGGTATTAGTGCTGTCAATCAACCTCATGTTCATGCCGCTAAATGTGCTAATGGCGGAGAAACAACTTACCTTTACAGGAAAACAGTTTATCTGCCATCATCGGTGGTCATGCAAACTAGCCTTATCATTCACTACAGTTTCTGCTCGCTGCACTGTAGCAGAGAACAAGGGGGGAGGGAGAAAGAGGGGGGATGAGAAGCAGTACGGATGGTGATTGACAGCACTAAGACCCACCTCCTGGCTCTGATTGGTTGTTTCTAGATAGTACTGGGAGAAGGCAGAGGAGCTAGATTTTTTTTTTAACATTATCCGTCTCATACCATACTGTCATGACATAGTGACAGTTTCTACAAATATGTAAAACAGTATTTTATTTTTTTTTATAAAAGTTACATACTGCAGCTTTAATCAAATTTACTTATTCAAAATAAATAAACCAAAAGACAAAAACATACCTTTTTGTTTAGTAAAAATGAGAGAAAATTTGTCTTATATTAAAAAGCAGTCAAGCCCTGCAGACTCCTTGTTGTTAACTGTTTTTTAACAAAGGTGCTCCACAAATAGTGTGTTGCTGGTTGAGGGAAGCAGAGGATAAATAACGGGTGGTCTGCAGCTGTGTCATGTTATGCATCATCTCCTCTCAGGTAACTAATTGGCATCTGTCAGTCTTATGGCTCCATCAATCATGGATAGGAACCTGCACTTTCAATTTGCCACAAATCATAAGCAGCAATTTGTCTGTAGCAGTCATAGTCATAAGATGGCTTGACATTCCCATGCTATTTATATGTTTGAGTAGATAAATGTGGCACCTTCAGAAAGCTGGGATTTACACCCAAGAATTAACCAGAATTACAAAGGTCCACATTTCACTTCTTGATATCTTGGCTGATTTTATTTTGTTTTTTCATGATGTGACACGAGGAAGCAGTATGTTTGGCTTGCTGCCATAAAACAGATCCACAGGTTGGCCTACATTTAACTCAAATGTTGTGAATCATTCAGAAGCTTCAAAAGACATCATATAATCATCTGAACTTTCATACATTTTTTAAAAGCATGGGAATTTTAGTGTACGAGAGCATCTGACATTGAAAAAAGTAATAAAAAACTTTATCTCATTACTTTGGAATTTAGAATAGAGTTAATTTTGACAATTCTAACTGACTTAAAACAAGAAAGCTTTAGTCTGATTTATTGTCAGACAGTGAGGTTAAAAAGTTATTTTTTTTTACACTTCTTATGTAAGCATCTGGTTTTAACTAAGTTTCCCAATGTGCATGAAACTATCTACTTTAATATAAAAGTGCTGTTGATAATGAACAATGACAATATTCCCTGTTAAACAAGAACTTCTGATATGCTCCATAAATCAGAATTGAGAAGATTGAGACATACAGAGGGATACTAGTCGTAGTGACATTAACATCATCTTAATGGCAAATTTCTGAAGGCACCAAGTAGCTTTGGGATGGTTAAAGCTTTACAACAGAGATTAATTGCCCCCACATGTAGCTACAGTTTGGTTCATGTCAGTTGATATTATACTGGCCCATGTTAGAGAGATGTAATGCTGTGGTGCTGAGAGATGAGTGAGCTATAATAGCAGAGGGTATGAGTGTTAGTGAGACAGACAGGTGAGTGTGTATAATTACCTTGTCTGAAGCCACTGTCAGCTAGGTGTATGGCATGCAGTGCAAGCAACTCTCAACCCACCCTTATCGCTAATTGGTCCATTTTCCAAGGCATGAGGGCAGGGCGATGCTGAAGGCTTTCATCACGGAGACCACACCAGTGTCGATATGTCCCTACCTGAGTGCTTTTGTAGTGGCTTTGCCTGGCAGGAGATTAAGCCAAACTAAACCCACAGAGTGTCTGTCTTTCTGCCTGTCTTACCCTGGCTTCCCCGCGGCTCTACATACCTGAATCTGAACTCTAATTACCAGGCAGTTACTACATTCCTCAAACACACCCAAGCAAAAACACACATCAAAACATGCAGTGTGTTGCACATGATTTTTCACAAAAGCACTGTATCATTTCATAGGTATGCAATTGTTTTTTGTTGTTTGTAAGACTCTTAACTGAAAACAGTGTGGTTCAGTTTATACCCACATGCAGCGACTAGCAAAGGTTTAAATGCAGATTACTTTGATCAGTAAATGGAGAATGTGAAGCAACACATTTTAAAAGGCATAAAGATAAAACATTCATTGATAATATTTGTTTACAACAATGTAGCTAAGTTAAACTGTATGAAGTTCTTTGTGAAGTGACAATAGTCTGCTGTTCAGATTCATAAAATTTTGAGTTATAGCAGCTCGTTATATTTAGTGCATAATTCCCCAAACTGGAGTAATGGTGTGTTCCAGTGGTTTTTCCTAGCGACACTTTTTGCAGGGTCTATGTTTGTTTCAATCAGTTTCTGAATGAAATGAGGAAAAGTGCATAATGCAAAATATGAGTTTGTTGCTGAGGTTTGCATGCAGCTCCAAAAAGCCACTGTCAAACACTCCAAAAACCTAAATAGGTAATGCAGATATAGGTATATACACTTATTGACTACTTTGATTTTCAACTCAAAAAGTGAATCAGCCAATCACATGGTAAAGACCCAATCCATTTAGACATCTAGATGTGTTTAAGATGACTTCTTGAAATTCTAGCTGAGTATCAGAATGGGCAAGGAAGGTGATTTAAATGGGATGATTGTATGCTAGACTAGTTGTTCTGAGTATTTCTAAAACTGGGATTTTCACACACAGCCGTCTCTTGGGTTTACAGATAATGGTCTGAAAAAGGGAAAATATCCAGCAAGCGCTACTTGTGTGAACAAAAATGCCTTGTTGATTTCAGAAGAAAATTGGCAGAGTACTTTCAGACGAAAAAAAAAAGGCAACTAGCTCAAATAACCAGGTATGTGGAATACCATATACATGGTCCAAAAACATGCATATCAGTTTTTTGCCACTATGAGTTGCCCTTTCCTGGAGGTGTACATTTATATATACATTTTGCCCTGTGATGAACTGTCAACCTGTCCAGGATTATCCTGCTTCTCATCTACCAGCCAGTATAGATAGACACCAGCTGCCCTGCTAGAGAAACATTAGAACAAACTTTTGGTGTTTTTTACTGAATGTAGCTTTACAGCTTCTGAAATCTATATGTGACTATTTAAGGTCACATTTTGTTAAATACCCATTGTTCTTTCCATTTTAGGTGAGCATTCATCTTCTCCGAGTCAGCTACCAATCTACAGTTTTATTAACTATTTCAGAGGCTAAACTAACCATTGCTTACTTACTAAGCACTGGTACACCAACTGCAGTTTATTTATTTGAATACATTTAGACAAAAGCCACCTTTACAAAACATTTCAAAGCACCTCCAATTCTCTGAAATGTCCTCATGTATGATTTTATGTTCTGTTGCAGACAGCTACTGTTCATGCAAGAAAGTCTGTCATAAAATATGTCCAAAACTGCAGAAGCATGGAATGGAGAAAAAGTGAAATGATCAGCACACACCAAAGATTAAAAATAGTTTGTCACAGCCTTTTGGGTTCCTCTAATTTTTAAATACCTCACTAATCTGAAACTATTGAGTTTAAGCTCATCTTCCAAAAGGCACAATTTCCACACTAAAATAGCTGTCTTATTGTGTGGTGTGTTTGAATGATCAGTAAAAGATTTGATTTTTAATTTCGACCAACCTTTCATCGGTCCAAGCCTGTCAAGGTTAAAATCACCCTGTTCTGTTCTATCTCTAGTGATCAGTCCATCTCTTTATTACTATTCAGTCAAACCTCAAATTAGACTTGTTGTTGATATTGCACAGTCAGCTGAAATCTTGGCTTGAGATGCATGTGTGAACAAACTAATCAAAGGCTTATGTAAATGTCGCCTTCTGCATTCATTCGACGTGGCCTTGTTTGACTTCTTGTGAAAGCTGGTCGCTTGTGTAATCAGTCTTGTTACAGTTTACTTTAGTTGATTCAAAGAAGATTATTCTAAGTCCAATATTTATTTCGACATTGGAACCTTTAAAGGACCAAGCTTATAATGAGCTTTTTAAAATTCTGCTATGCTGCTTTTGCAGTTTTGTTCTCATGAGAAAGCGTACCACAAGATCATGCTAACTTATTGACAAGGAAGTTTTAATAATTTAGTAAATTATACATGCATCCCAGAGCTGATTTCATAAACTAAAGCCGAACAATGAAGAGGCCAACAGGCAGCTTGCTGTCTGTCTGGGTCATACATCACAGGCTTTCTCTGCACCACAAAACATCCTAAGCCAGTTTTTTGGCCTCATTCTCTATAACATACAGGCAGCGAAGGCAAGCTGAAATACAAATTGACAGACAGTCAGACCTGACAAGCTGACAGAGACCAAGAGATAAAGACTGACAGCCGGCAAGGCAGGCAGACAAACAAACAATCTTAGACAGACAGAAAAAAAAAGCCAGAATGCCAAAAAAGAGCAGTGTGATTGATGGAAAGGTAAAACATGTGATTAGCATTTTCAGACTGTCTTTAGTCATTTGCAGTATTTATTAATCGGAGACTTTTTGGGAGATTTTCCACAGCCATCAAATCTGTTATATTCTCTGCTTTCATCTGCATGTAAAAACTTGTTTTTAAAGATTGGCATGCAGTATACGCTCCAAAGCATTTAGAAGCTGAATAATAAACGTATAAGTGATTAAATTTACGCATCAGTCCATGAACTGTGGAAAAATGTTGGCTGAAGTATAGTGACTACTGCCAGTCATGAACTGGCCTCTTCAAAGTGAATCACCATTATTGGATTTATCCATTGAAAGTGAAATATACCACCTTGTAATATTAGCTGTTTGCATTTCCTCTCACATTTTCCTGTGAAAGCGGTGGTGTCAGCGAAGGAAATGAATGTGTACTGCATGTGAATGCCTGGCAGTGTCCGTCTTTTGGCTGGACCGCATTGTGATGTGGACTTATTGTTATGGTGCCTTCGCCCTGTCTAAAGCCTGGAGAAGGGATTGTTTTCTTTCCTCTCTGATGACAATACACTGGCAGTCCAGAACAATAGGCCGCAGGGAAGGGCTTCTTCTTCCAACTCTCCCCTGCAGCCCTTGGTCCCTGTCCACTCCATTAATGGCTCAAGAACTAAACACTACTTACCCTTCTGCAACTGCACCCTCAGCCACCCTTCCAGAACAGCCATTGCCAACTATATCCAGATCAGGTGTATGGCACATTGTTGAAATTGTTTTATACTTCAAACCAGCAAGTTTTTAAAAATCAAATTTGAGTCAGACATTGAAATTATTTGAATAATTTCAAGAAGATGATTGGATATCTTTACTTATTCCAGTGGCTGCCATGTTCATACTTGCTTTGGAGGCAGATTATAGTGCAAAAATAGAAATTTAGGGGAGCGATTATGTGTACAGACAGTTCTCATTGTCATGCAGGAATTCCCCATCTGGGCTTATATCAATTGTTATGCAAAGCAGTCATTCATTTTCTGGAGCTTGCCTGGAATTGAGTCTCTGCGCTAGTCTTTGTGTGCAAATGCTTTCAAGAATGGAAGAGGCGGAGAATATGTTGTTTTTAATCCTTCTTGAGTACAACACACCTGCCTACACATGTATAAACCCTCATTTTGTCTCTTTTCCCAGGATCAAATATATATGCTGCTTTTGAGTGAACCATGTCTGTAAAATTACATTTTGCCAATAATACACAATATGTGGTTCATGATGGCAAGACAAGATGGGATTGTAGCAATATTTTTGAGAACAGAAGAAGAAAACTTTTATGGGTTTTTACAAAACACAAATTTTGCTCTAAATATCTTTAAATCAGTGATGAATTTTCCACCCCTTAGTCATTTGACCAAAACCACTCATATGTTGGCATCTTTAGGTGACATCTTTGGATTGTCAAGTAACAACAACTCAAATAATAAACCGAATTAAGTTGGGCCAATCACTCATGTAACCTTAATCACCCCATCATTGGCCATATTGGCTCAACGGTGTGATTTTTTTTTTTTTCCCCTGACTAGAACATAGAAGTCCATTTTCATCCATCCATCCGTCCATCTATCCATCTTCTCCAGAGGTCGATTTTAAAGTGGTGGGGTGCTAGCCAATTACAGTCAGTTTAGCCAATCTTAAGTGTTTTAGATTCTGAACATTAATTAAAAGTTATTTCAAAGTGATAGAGATAGCTTTACCGCTTTGTAACTGAGGGTTAACCAGCCCGATAAGAAATCGTTCATTATCTCCTCTGTTATAAAAACAATGATAACTCAAGAACTGCTACCTTTCTTACTTTATAAGTGTCAAACATATATACAAGGTGTCAAGCCCTCTCATATCCAGGGCTAATACTAGTTCACCAGATTGAACCACATGCTGACACCAACTGGATGGCTCTACTTTAGACAGAGTTCACTGTGACGAGAAATATTTTGACGTTTTGATATTGTGTTTTATACAGTCCTTGAGCAAACTAGTTTAGTTTGCTCAAGGACTTGATAGGTTTTTTTCTATCATATAAAAAATCTAAGGCAAACAGATCACGTTAGGTCATAAATATTTGTCTCAAAATCGAAGTCTCCCTGATAGTGTGATCATTATCTTGCAAAAGCACAACAAAGTACAAGGAGCTCAAGTGTTCTTGTTGTTGATTGGGAAGTGGTTTATCCTGTAATCCTAATCAGAATATTGATGATGAGCCCTCTCTACTTGCATCTAAAGTTTGAGGAGGTTTTTGTTTTTAAAGTAGCATCAGTCCTCAAGGGCTGACGTTTAAATGAGGTATGTTTTTTTTGTCACATTAACAATGCTATTAATACAAGACAGGAACATATCAAGATAATTTTCTAGTTTACCTAGGCAGTTTAGTTTCTGAATACATTGAAATAAAGTAAATTCCATAAAAACTAAGCAATGCAGTTTCTTTCTAGCTATATTATACAGTTCCTCTCACAGGTCTGACTCATCCAGCAGATGAGTCAGAACTGCTTCTCCATTTAACAAGGCACAGAAGTCTGCTATGTGAAAACAGGAAAAGTCTTAGTAATCAATTTTTTTACTTCAATTACATGCTATTAGTACTTCTTGATTTTTATGGTGAGTTGAATGATTCTTCTCATCCAAAGCATTTCATTGCATTGTTTATTTTGTGTTAATCTGCACGTAGATGTATCCTCTGATCTTATTGATACTTACAGTGTTAGATATTAAGGCAATTTTTCTGTCAAGGTTTGTTTCCCCTTAGAACAACATGTTTTACTGAGAGTAGCCTTTGAGACATCTGTGATGATACTTCAGCACAAAGATTAGCATCGCTACAAAATGAAACCGACTTTTAACTTATACAGATATACATACGATATAAAATAAAGCACAGATGGAGGCTTAATTAAGGAAGGAAATCTAGGATATATATATATATATATATATATATATATATATATATATATATATATATATATATATATATATATATATATATATATATATATATATATATATATGATGAATTCACATACAGATTATGTTCTGGAGTGTCTGTATGCAAGAATACAACATCTCCTCTGAAGTTCTTGAGTGGTAATGGATCAGGTGATTGCTGAACGAGTTTATGATGAAGTAGTAGGAGTCATAATAAGAATTATTGCTCAATACATTTTTTTTATGCCTTCATATAGTAGAGTGGTATTGATTTTAACCCAAACATAGTCATCATGTGGGTAGGTAAGGAGCTTTCTAATTTGAGAAGCAGACATATTAATAGTAGCTTGGGGAAAACGTCTGGTGCTGATTCGCTGTTTTCCAATGTTTAGTTTACTGTACACAAATACTTCAGTGAGTGAAGTGTAAGTGTTTTCTTTCTCTTGAACCTCCCAGATCATAAAATAAATATTAGTTTCTTCTTTGTTTTTGAAGATATCATAAGGGCTTTTTAGGCCTCATCTAGATAATAATTAACTTTTCTCAAATGATCTATCAATGTTGCATCTCAGTAATGTTATAAGTAGTGACAAATCCATAGTTTTACCCTAAAGAGTCTGTTTTTATTAGAGCAAACTGTTGGTATGTGCTTATTTTTAGGGAGGGGTATCTGCAAACCACATTTGTAATCTCCTCAGTTGGAACACATGATTACAAGTAGCTTTGTGAGGTTTTGTTAGCAGTGGATAAAAGACTTTTTCTAGTCTGGTATGTGAACAAGGAATGAGTGTGCATTTAGGAAATACCCAGAAAACACAGTGTGAGCTATTAATCAAGGTATCTGTTTTGACGCTAATTGTGACCACATCCTCTGAGTGTGCAAATATGGAAATTTATTACAGAAATATTTTGTTGCTGTAGAAAACATACAATCATGCTACTGCATGTGTGTGCAACTACTTTAAGAAGCTGAGAATAACTTCAGAAGATCAGATTCTAAAGAGAGCCACGAGACATTACTGTCGAGTTAAGACAAGAACTATTGAAACATGTCCAGTTTTATAGACAACAAATTACTTGTTTATGCAATTGGAGGCTCAGCAAAACATTTTTAAATGATTTCAAATACAACAGCACCCGTTAACCTCTAAAACAGAGGAGTTTGTTGTTGAGGAAAATCCTTTTCCAGGAACAATAAAAACCATCGAGCCCTTACGCCATAAAAACCTAGACAGAAAAGATAATGGCATCATGGTAACACAGTTTAATAGCTGTAAGGGCACTACAAACCGCCTACATGGGATTATTAGAGGTAGTGAATTGACTAAGTGCAAAACAACACACTAAGGATCAGCTAATTGCATTACTTGTTAGCATTGCGTCTGTGCTTTTAAGTGTTTTTCAAGCAGATCCCAAATGTCTTTAAGAATTAATTAAAAAATGGAGAAGCCTATGCCTGCAAACATGTTTCCTTGAAAAAGAAATATAACTTGGAACTGTAAAAATATTTGCATTAAATGTTATATTATTGCAACTTTTTATCTTTTATTTTCACATATACCATTCAATCAAAAACGTTTTTTTTATCAGAGATGCAATGATTGCTGTTTTTATGGCCAATTTGAGTCCCAGGTGTACCAATGTTTAATCAGGATAAACCAAACATTTATCTGAGAAACAGCTGTTCTTTATCTCCTTTTTAAACCACATAAAAGCTCATTTGCCTTGTCATTATATTTCTCACATCTCAAAACCTAAAAGTTAATTGGCATGACAGGACAAAAAATATTTTTAAAAGACTATATACTAAACTAAAATTTTATGTAAAAGTGCAATATTTCTTGCCACTCATCTTAGAAAGTGAAATGGTCATTTTATAGAAATTCATTACACAGAGTAAAATATTTTAAGCTTTTATTTTTGCAATTTTTTTGATTATGGCAAACAGGTAAAGAAAACCCCAAATTCAATGTCTCAGAAAATTAGAATATCACATTAGATCAATCAAAAACAGATGTTCTAAGCACAAATATCAAGCTTCTGAAAAGTATCTCCATTTCTATGCACTCAGTACTTGGTTGAGCCTCATCTTGCATGAATTACTGCATCAGTGTGCTGTGACATAGAGGCAATCAGCCTGTGGCATTGAGTAGGTGTAATGAAAGCCCAGATTGCTTTGATAGGTGCCTTCAGGTCATCTGCCTTGGTCGGTCTGGTGTCTTTCATCTTCCTCTTGACAACAGCCCATAGATTTTCAGTGGGGTTCAGGTCAGTCCAGTTTGCTGGCCAATCAAGCACAGTCGTATCACGGTCATTGAACCAGCTTTTGGTACTTTTGGCAGTGTCCTACTGGAAAATAAAATCAGCAACTCCACATACAGCTTATCAGTAGAGGGAAACATGAGGTGCTCTAGAATTTCCTGGTAGACAGCTGGATTGACTGTGGACTTCAGAAAATACAGTGGACCAACACCAGCAGATGATATGGCACCCCAAACCATCACTGACTGTGGAGACTTCTCACAGCACTTCAAGCCAAGTGGATTCTGTGTCTCCACACGCTTCCTCTGGGACTTTAATTTCCAAATGAAATGCAGAATTTACTTTCATCTGAAAACAGGTCTCTGGACCATTGTGGAACAACTAAGTTCCTTTTCTCCTTAGCCCAGGTAAGACACCTCGAGCATTGTCTCTGGTTCAGTGCGCCTTGGCACAATGAACGCCACATTTGTAGCCCATGTCTAGTATTTGTGTGTGGTGGTTCTTCTGGGATGGATTTCACTTGATAGTCCCCTCAAGGCTGCAGTTCTCTCCATTTCTCCTTTTCCTACCACACTTCTTCCTTTCACTCAATTTTCTGTTAATATGCTTGATACAGAACTCTGAACAACCAGCTTCTTCAGCAATGACCTTTTGTAGCTTACCCTCCTTGTGAAGGGTATCGATGACTGTCTTCTGGCCATCTGTCAAGTCAGCAGTTTTCCCCATGATTGTGTGGCCTATTGACCCAGAGTGAGAGACTATTTAAAGGCTCAAGAAACCTTTGCAGGTGTTTTGAGTTTATTAGCTGATTAGGGTGTGACACCATGAGTTTCCATTAATTAACTTTCTCACAGTATTCAAATTTTCTGAGACACTAAATTTGGGTTTTCATTATCTGTAAGCCATAATCATCAAAATTACAAGAAACAAAGGTTTGGAATATATCACTCTATGTGTGATGATTCTATACACTATATAAGTTTCACTTTCTGAGTTGACTGGCAAGAAATATTGTTAGCCATAAAATATAAGTAGAGAGGCAGCAATCAGAATTTTGTGGCTAATTTCCAATCTTCATTTTTTTTGTAAGTCTATTACCAGCACAAATAACCATGTTACCTTCAGTGGTTATAAAAATGCTATATATATCAAACAAAACTTAAAAGAAATTTACCATCGTAATTTGAGCCCTTGAAGTTGGCTTCTGTGTCTTTAAGAAGTGCCTGCTCTTTCCAACACTTTGCCTTCGCCACGTCATCACGTTTCTCTATTATGCCGTTTACTACCGTTCTTAGGAGAGTTGGACTGAGAAGTAGTGTGTATGATAAGTTCAGCAGACTTGCAGTTCTACCAGGTGTTTGGTAATTGCTGCTGCCACTAGTCTGGTGGAGCTGTGTGGGGGAGGCGCTGGGGAGGAATTCTCTGTCAGGCGGAAGCTTAGCTTGGAGATTGCAGCTTAACGGAGGAATTTTGTGGAAATAGGTTATGCTTTGTGAGAGCAAGCGTCTAGGCACTCACGAATGGCTGCAATGGGGGATTCAAGAATTCTTCAAACATGCGTAAAAGAATCAAACAATCCTCCAGGTATATTTTTGAAGAGGAAATAACATTATAACATGATAAAAAGCCCAAAAAAGTCAATTTTACTTAATGCCCCGCCCTTTAAATAGATTTTTACCTTCTGTGTTTCCTCTGACTTCATTTGACATAGCATGCTGATACTCAAAATAAATTAATTGAATCTTCTTTGCTCAGTCACAGCTTTCATGCTGCAGAGTATTGTTGTAACATGTAAGGTGCATTCACTGTCTGAAAAAGGTCATATTTTTGAATTTCTGAGCCTGACGGGGGCAATCAAATAAAAAATTGTCCAGTTCCAGACACCAGCCAGTTTCTCAGTGAATCTCTTATCATAACTCTATGATCAATAAAGTTTCTTCTAAACAATTTCTTTCCACTTTTGTCTCTGTCTCTAGAGATTATTTTTGACATGCAGTCTCCTCAGTTCCATCTATTGCCTGCCACTAAACAGATTTTAAAAATAGACCAACATGACTGAGACTGTAGCATTTTAAAACAGGCATCTCCATTGTTATTAGCATCCCAAAGAACCAAGGGGTCAGAAAAATTAGCCTGTATAATCCACAAGATGTGTGCAAGGCTCATGGGGGTTTTTAAACAGAAAGTTGCCATGTTTAGTTTTTGTGTGGGAGTTTAGAATATTTCATACTAAGTCGAGAGATTAAGTGAAATGAGCCAGA
Organism: Anableps anableps; assembly: GCA_014839685.1. NCBI lineage: Eukaryota > Metazoa > Chordata > Actinopteri > Cyprinodontiformes > Anablepidae > Anableps > Anableps anableps. The sequence goes on along the minus strand of CM026086.1, from coordinate 17,792,992 downwards.
TGTTGTCTTTAGCTTGTCTAATCTAAATAGATGTTCTTGCTAAAAAGCTCTTGCTAAAAGTTGGATATTTTAAGTTAAGCTGGTGTTCTTGGGTTGCAGTTTATTCTTTGATCATAGTCACCATTTCATTTCTTTTTCACATATGTGGCCGAGTGAGTAAAAGTCTTTGCCAGGGACACTTTCAGTCACATCAGCACTCTGACTTCCTGGAGGATGGAGACAAAGGGATAGAAGCCTTAAGTAAAAGTCTGATGAAGCTTTTTTTTTTTTTTTTTTTTTTTCATTGGGTCTCTGCGCTGAGGCTGTATTTGTGTGCACTTCAGTGACTCATTTTGCTTTCTGCCATCTCTAAACAGCAGAAGATTTTGATGCTGTAAAACCTTCTCTTTTCCCCGTTTCCTTTATGATGAATTCTCTTTGGCTATTTATCCTTACTGAAAGAGGGCAGAAGGCTTGTGTATTTATGTTGACAGTATCCCCGGCTCTAAGCAAAGCCCCCCCCACTGTACCCCATTCACAGTCGGCTCATTATGGAATGTCAAGTTTGCTATCCTTTCTTTTTTTCTATGTCCTGAAAGTGTGTTTTTTAATGTTTTCTTTTTTTTCTGTAATAGGTTACCAAGGCAACATGTAGAAGCACTTCTGTGGGATTTTAGTGCTGTGCTCTCCTGTGATCCTGCGGACAATAAGCAGTGACAGGCATCAATGATATGCTTGCTGCAGCACAGTAATCATAATAACTGGGATTAGGTCTTGCTTCTCACTTAATTCTGCCAGGGTGTATTTTATTGACAGACTCTGTGACATAGGTCTAAAGCAATTCATTTGCTCTTTTCCCTTTGCTTTTATTTTGCTTGTCACTCCACAGATGTCCATGTTAAGCTAAGAAAGTAGGTCACTATATGTTAGAAGACTGAGGTGGAATGTGTCCTATAAGTGTCTGTCTGCAAAAGCTTTCCCCTAAATACCATGCCCTCGGAAGACAGGATCACTATATATACGAAGACCTTCGGTCATTCAATCCTGTAGGCTTGGACTGAGGCACGTCCTGTAGGAAAAATAACCTGACTCAGCCACTCTTGGCATGCCTGCAGGCTCTCAGCTGCTAATGCACTACTAACTGCGTGTCACGTATCACCCTACTGAAGGTCAGAGGTTGAATGGAATGATTCATCTGGTCTCCGTGGAGGCCGAAAGGCAGCAGCAAAGGGAGAAGTGTGGCTGGTTGACAAGATCCACCCTGGGGCTTGAAACATACAAAGCTCCTATTTCCACACTTGTGAAAGGTTTTCATTATTAACACTCTGCTTATGCAGAGAGAGTGGAGCGGATGGTAGTTAGAATAGAATGATGTTTCTTATCTTGGATTTTTCATTTTTTTCAAGCAGGAGATTCCTGCGAGGCTGCGATTTATTGTTTGCATACTGGTAACATTGTAAAAAAAGTAAAATGAAAAGATGGTTTGAGATTTTGTATGAAACATTTTTAATATTTAAGACACATATTTTCCATTAATAAATAAATTAAACCACCATCCATTTATGGTTCACTTTAAAAACAAGAACTAAATCAAAAATATTGAAATACTTGTGAATGTTTTCTAATCCAGACAAAACCATGCAGGCAAACTCAAATTAAGTGGAACACACCCACTAATATTTAGTTAGATGTCTCTTCACAAACTGTACCTTGACAACACACTTTTTGTTGCCATCAGCAACATTGTTGCATATTTCCATATGGATATTTGATCATTCCTCTTAGCAGAATTTGCAGAGTTGCAGAGCCCAAAACCGGATTTTAAGCATTGTCCACGATTCCTCAAAAGTGTTAAGGTAAGGGTTTTGGGAAAGCCATTCCAGAAGCTTAATGTTAGCCTGCTTAATTCATTCTAAAACAAATTTCACCATCTGTCTCGGATCATTGCCCTTGTGGAGCATCAAATTAAATCTACATTTCAACCAACTAGGTCTTGATTTGAGGTAAACTTCACAACTGGAGGTAGTCCTCCTTTTTCAGTACTCCACCCACTTTGTGCAGTCCTCCTGTATAACTTTATGTAAAACAGCCCCCCTGCATGATGCTGTCATCACTGTGCTTGACAGTACATATTTTGGATTGGATTAGTGTTCATTTAATTAATTTTGCTTCAGGGTTGTGATGGGTGGGAGTTAATGTGGTACAGAAGTTGTCAACATCTCAAAGTTTCTGTTAATAAGATCTCCATAAGAGTGTGGCTTAAAATGCAAAGTGGGTTGAGATTTCTCACATAAACAGTTTGATACAGTCCCTGTGAAAAATCAGTTGACGTCATGAGTGAATGAAAATAAGTTTCATAACAGCCTTGGAGTCATCTGTAAATGTCAATTTATGCATCTTGGAGTTTTCTCCAGAGATGTAACTTTGCATTTTGGGTCTAATTTGCATTAGTTATCAAACTCCTTGGTTTTTATTTTCTGAATAAGTCATCTGTTTATTTCCTTTTAAAAGAGTTGCTTCTCCATTATAATTAAAGCAAAGCTCACTGGAAACAGAAGAAATCAGGCTTATTTATTCATCTCTTTTGCTCTATGAAGCATTCATCCATTGTCTATGTGTGTGTGTGTCTGCCCTGTCTCCGTCTCCCTCGCTGTGCCTTGTCTCAGCAGAGTGAAACTCGCTGACAGAGGCTCTTTGTTAATGGGAGGGGAGAGAGAGAGTGAGAGATGAGACTAGGTCATACCGGCAGATTATTTAGTGCTCATTGAAATCCTATAGGAGGGGTCATTTACATAGTGCAGCTTAAATCCACTCATGACCTCACCAGTGAACCTATCCACCATCGCTGCCACTCCTCCACTTCTGTCTGACAGTGTTTTGTAAACAAATGTTGAGCATGCTTTTCAGGGGCCATTTTTTTTAGGACACTCTGTGCTTCGTAACAGGCAGGTCTGCCAGTGAAGTGGACGTTTTCAGCCCCCCTGAAGTACCCTGGCGATAGAGTTTCACTCTGCTGTGATGTTTGCTTTAAGGCACTTTGGCTGAGACCAGCACTTTTTTTTTTTTTCAGTGAATGCTCTGTGTTGTCAGGGTCTTCAGCTTGCTGAGACTGACGACAGAACTGACACAAAGATTGGATGCTAATGTTATCTTCTTTTGATAAAAAAGGAATGTGGAAACGCCACTAAGATGCTAAGTACATGGACTAAAGATCGCCTTATCGTACTCATTCCTTTTTGGCAAATCCAACAAAGCACTGAGCATAAGCTCATATCCATGGATTACTCTAATACAATCACAGATTTTACTGGAACAAAGCAAACACCCTTGACCACTTGCATTTACGTGCGTGTTAGATTGTAAGCTTATAACCAGATTGTTCTGTTGCATGGGTGGATATTAAGCTCCCATGCTTAGGCAACCATGACAAAATAGCTACTACATTTTCATTTTGCCCACTTTGGAATCAGCTTTGTCTTATATGGTTATATAACCAGTGAAACATGTCTAAGAAAAGCTTTAAAAAATTCCAGTAAAATCACTGAATAAGGGAAAAAGTGCAACATTTTCTACCCTTCCCTATTAAGAGCTAGTAAAGAGAGGCTCATGAGTTGTTGGTGAGTGAAGGGCTTCAGCTTTTGCCATGGCAACACCAGTGATTTTGCAGAGAGAATTTTGCAGAGAACCCTTTTATTAAAATTCCCAGTTTGTTCTGTTTCATTTTTATGCTTTGTACATTATTACAGTCAAAATGTAAGGTTAGACTTGTGTACTTTGTTTTAGACTTGTTAAAAACATTTGGCAGAGTAAATTATGATGTGTTATACTAAAGTGCTTTTGGATATGGATCTTTCAAACTGAGCCATCAACTGAATTTTCAAATGATCTTTTTGGCCATAAGGAGTATGTTCAACTTGATGGTCTGTCTATCCATTACCTGAATGTCACAAAAGGTGTCCTTCAGGGCTATGTATTAAGACCTGTATTAATGCCTTTTATAGTTTATGTGGACAAGAATTATACTGATAGATCTTTTCATGTATTTAACTCAGTGGACAATCCTCCCATTACCTGGATGTCACCAGTAGGGTACCTTAAAGTTCTATGTTTGGGCCAACTAAAAGAAAAAAACAAGCAGCTGGTAGCAGTTAGTTTAAAGAACATTAACAACATTAACAACAATAATTGACAGGTGAACTAAATAGCAATAGGGGTTGTAGTTAAAGTAGTTTCAGTGCTCCCTACACAATTTGTAACTTCTGCACATTAACCATTTTTGTTAACTGATAAGGAATTCTGATTGTTATTCTAATTTATAAGCTTAAATTATAAATTATTATAAAAATTATAATAATTATAATAGTACATTTTATTTGAATAGCGCTTTTCTAAAAACTCAGACACTTTACAGGAATCAAGCAAAGTTACAAACAATATTTAAGTATATCTAACAAAATCATAAAAGAAAAACACTTAAATACATAGCACTGAACATTGAAAAAAAAAAAAAAAAAAAAAAAACAGGATAAGCGTAAAACAGGACATTAATCATACATGAAAAGCTATTCTGAAAAGGTGTGTTTTGAGATGTGATTTGAATGTGGGTAGATCTGTACAGTCAAGGGTGACTTTGGCGAGAGAGTTCCAGAGGGTGGAAGCAGCTATGGAGAAGGCCCTGTCACCCCAGGTTCGGTGCTTGGTTCTGAGTGGTTGAGACAGGAGGTTGGCATCAGAGGAGCGGAGGCTGCAGGAAGGAGTGTGACAGTGGAGCAGGTTGGTGAGGTAGCATGGTGCTTGGTTATGGAGGGCTTTGTGGGTAAGAAAGAGGACTTTGAAATAGATGGGTTGAGGTACAGGGAGTCGATGGAGTTTCTGGAGAACTGGGGTGATGTGGTCACGGGAGCGGGTGTGAGTGAGCAGGCGAGCATCAGAGTTTTGTATGAGGTGGAGTTTATTGAGGACTTTGGATGAACCACCATAAAAAATACTGTGACAGTAGTCGAGTCTGGAGGTGATGAAGGCATGGATGAGAATTTCAGCAGCCAAGACAGGGGAGTGATGAGCGGAGATGAGCAATATTTTTAAGATGAAAGAAGACAGTTCTTGTGATTTGGTTGACGTGGTTTTCAAAGGAGAGGTTGCTGTCGAAGATGACTCCAAGGTTGCGGACGTGAGTGGAAGGAGACAAAATGGTGTTGTCAGTTGTGAGACTGAAGTTGTTGGCAATTTTGGTACGGGATTTTGGACTGTTGATGATGAAGTTGGCTTTGTCACAGCTGAGTTTGAGGAAGTTTAAGTGCATCCATGATTTTATCTCAATGAGGCAACTGGTCAAGGTGAGTGAGTTGCAGTCATTATGGATTTGGTGGTGATGTTGTGCTGGACATCGTCAGCATAGCAGTGGAAATGAAGACCATGGCTGGGGATGATGGAACAGAAGGAGAGCATGTACAGGATGAAGAGTAGAGGGCCAAGCACCGAACCCTGGGGGACGCCTTGTAATAGAGGAGCAGTGGCAGTGTAGGAGGCGCAGTTATTGATGCTGATGAATTGTTGCCTGTTTATGAGATATGACTGTAACCAGGAGAAGGAGGTGCCGGTGATGTTGCAGGAGGATTCCAGGCAGGAGAGAAGGATGGTGTGCTTGATTGTGTCAAAAGCTGTGGTGAGGTCTAAGAGGAGAAGAATTCTGAAAAGACCAGAATCTGAGGAAAGGAGGAGATCACTGGTGACTTTGAGGAGAGCTGTTTCTGTACTGTGACCTGAACGGAAGCCAGACTGAAATGGTTCATACAAGTCATTAGAAGAGGTGAGTTTTGAGTTGATTGGCAACAGCACATTCCAGTATTTTAGACAGAAAGGGGAGGTTGAAAATGGGCCGGAAGTTGCTCATAGTGTCAGGGTTTAGTCCAGACTGTTTGAGGATGGGGGTCACAGCAGCCAGTTTGAGAGTTTGGGGGACTGAACCAGAGCTGAGGGAGGAATTGATGATGTCTGTGATAAGTGGGGAAATGACAGGGAGACAGTTCTTTACAAGCTTGGATGGGATGGGTTCCAGAGCACAGATGGAGCTTCGCATGCCTGCATTGAGTTTGGACAACCCCACTGGGGTCACGGCAGAGAACTGAGACAGAGGCTGAGTGCTGGAAAGTGGGGAATCACATGGGGAGGTTGAGATGACGGTGGTGGTGGTAGTCAGCTTACTGTAAATAGTGTCCATTTTGATTTGGAAAAATGACAGAAAGGCATTGCACTTATTTACTGTGAAGGAGTTGGAAATGTTATCACTGGGTTTAAGGAGTTTATTTACTGTGGAGAAAAGAGCCTTGGGATTGGACGAGCCAGAGTGTATGAGGTTTGAGAAGTAGGTGGACCTAGCTGAGTTAAGAGCATCTTTGTATTGGGGAAGGTTGTCTGTGTAGGCTTGGTGATGAACAGTTAAACCAGTTTTCTTGCAAAGTCTTTCCAGCTGTTGCTTACGGGACTTTGTTTGATGGAGTTCGGTGGTGTACCAGGGAGCAGAATGTCTGAAAGTGACTGTTTTGGTTTTGATGGGAGCCAGCTGATCAAGACTTGAGGAGAGTGTGTGGTTATAATAAGTCACAAGGTCAGATGGGTTATCAGATGACAGAGGAGGGAATGAGGACATTTTGGTGGTAAGAGAGGCTAAGAGGGCAGAGGGAGTGATGGACTTGAGGTTTCTGAAGGTTGTTTTGCATTTGTCCTTGGGGATGGGAATGGGGATGTTGATTTCCATAGTGATTGCCGAGTGGTCCGAGATGGTGAGATCGAGGTTTGAGACCTGATGTATTGTGAGGCTGAAGGAGCAGACAAGATCCAGGGTGTGACCACGAGAGTGAGTTGGGAAGTTAATATGTTGTGTGAGATTGAGGCTGTGTAGCAGAATCAGGAACTCAGTAGCAGGTTTGCATTTCGTGTGATCAATGTGGAAATTGAAATCACCCAAGAGGAGGACACAAGGTGAGATGGCACATAGCATGGTCAGAAAGTCAGAGAAATCGGAGAGAAATGAGGGGTTTGTCTTAGGGGGTTGATAAATGACTGCAATGACTAGAGGAGTGGGTCCAGACAGCTTAAACGCAATATGTTCAAATGAAGGAACATTGGGAATAGAGATGGAGGTCGTTTTAATGTCCTTTCTGTTTGTATGTATAGCTGAGACACCACCTCCACACCCCTCTGGACGAGCTGTCTCATGTATGTGAAGCCGGGGGGTGTGGTCTGGTTTAGTGAAAAATAGTCCAGGGGTTTGTGCCATGTTATTATCCGCTATAAATTCATTAAGAATGAGGCCTTTGTTGTTGAGGGAACGAGTATTGAGCAGAGCCAGTTTCAGATGGTATTGCTTTGTGATTGACTCTGAGGACCAGGGAGGTAGACGGAGATTGGACAGATTCACTTGTTATTTATTGTGACGATGGAAGGAGGAAGTTGGATTGCGACAGGACCAAATAGAAGGGATGGAGTTAGGCGATGTGAAATTATTGGAAAGCATTTGACAGGAACGTCTGTGTAGAGGACAGTGTTGCCAGTCTGATCCAGATGTTGGACACAGGTGGTTTTTAAAGTTGTGGAGATCTGAGGTGAAGTAGAGCAGCGGCATGATCAGGGTGAAGAGGTGGTGGTAGCAGGTACCTAAGCCAGGTGGTGGATGGCTGTAGCAGGTAGCTGAGATTGGTGGTGGATGGCTGTAGCAGGTAGCTGACCCTGGTGGTGGATGGCTGTAGCAGGTAGCTGAGCCTGGTGGTGGATGGCTGTAGCAGGCACCTGGGCCAATTAACTCTAATCTAAATAATAATCTACAAAGTGGTTTGGTGGTACAAAATAAATCTTCTACAGTTTTAGTTTTATTATTGTTATGGATGTGTAAGTTTCACCCCCTGGGATTCCTGGTTTGATCTGTCATGTCAAATGGAATCGGATAGGGCTTTAATGAATTTCTGTGCTTCAGCTGCAGTTCAGTTTACACAAGACAACGCTGCATTGCTCTGTATGCCCTTACCACATACTAACACGTAAACCCTGTGACTCATTTGAAATAGATCAGTCACTGTAAAATTTCATGCAGCGGGAAAAAAAGCTTTGGGGCTGGAATAATCTTTTTGCTTTTAAAATAATGCTTGTGAATACAACAATTCCCCAGGATGACCTATAACTTGGGGAGTTCTAGCTTTGATTTTAGTTCATTTCAGTCAACTTCTCAGAATTGATCTGCTAAAGCTTGCCGGGAAAATTTATGCAAATAAATGCATGGAGTACCTGTAAGTAGTGCCCAAGCTGTACAAGGTCATAAAGGAGAATAGGCCTTAAAAGTGGGGGAGGCTATGGCAGATTGATTGTCTGATTTAACCTGAGTATTTGTCTTTGACACACGGAAGGATTTTCATCAGAATTTCCAAATAATGAAAGATGGGTGATGGCAGTGATCAGATTTGTCTTTTTAGAATTCTTGCTTTTGCTTGTTGAACAGTTACTGTTGTCAAGACACACATCAACATGTTAATCATGGTTCTTTCCACATGCACACGTAAGTACTTATGCACAATTTAATGTGCAGTTCATATAAGCCAGTCTCTTTTTCTCTGGGTTGCTGAGAGCCATTGCCGCTGAAAAGTTTGGCTGTTTTGCATGAACGCCTCTTTAAATGGCCTGTTTTTTTTAATGATGCCATAATAACTCTTCACGATGGATGATGTCAGGCTAACTGCATGCTTAATTCGTCTTAGACTAACAACAACACTGACCGTTTTTTAGGCAGCATGCAGCAGTTATTGATGATTATCTTGCAAATAAGCTCATGCCATTCTGACTCTAATTGTTGCTAAATGGTTTGGGCGGAGAACAGTGTCAGTCAGGAGATTAATTCTCCTTTGGTTTTGCTGGCTATTTTGATGAAGTTCCATGAAATTATAAAAGTAGTTCCTGCCTGATGGAAAAAAAAAAATAAATAAACACACAAAATTGTTTTAATCTTAAGTAACTGAACCGACTGTTGAGAATAAAGGAGTCACATAAAAAGACCTCACTTATACTAAATATAGATGACAGCAGCTTTGTAGTTATGATACCACCAGGTTATAAACTGGATATTACACCAACTCCCCACAGACCAGTCTTACTGTATATCAAAGTAACTGTCGGTACTTGAACATTTGTAGGCTGGTAAAATAATAAATGTGTGTTATAAGCTAAGTTAAGCACCTGGAGCAATAATGAACCACTACATTTGTGTTGCATGCCAGAAAAATAGACATAGGTTTCATTTTGTTTTGAAGGATTTTAAAAGGTGTATTGAAAACACTAAATAAGTTAATTATTCTAATTATTCTTTAAAGACAGAAAAATCATAACTGCTATGTGAATTTTCAGTAAAAATTTAGAACACAAATCAATTTCTAACTAGCTACCATAAATATTAGTGGCAAATTTAACTCATTTAAATTCTAATTTAACTTTATTAGTTGTTAATCAGGCATTACTAATTACTTACTGTAACTGTCCAAATTCTAGAAGTAATGGGGCATAATTTAAGAGTTTTCCTAAAGTCAGCTGAATATTGTCTTTTAATACTAAGTTAATAAACTGATGCATATTAACTCTGTTTTTAATACATTCTGCTCAATATGTCACTTATAACGGAGTATTACAAGAAGAATTGTTTTTCCACCTTAACTGAAAATGTCCTATGATTTAAAATAACACAAAACTACATGTGTTAACAGCACCCAAACAACAATCAACCCTTTATAGGTGAAAGTTATGGTTCCCATTCTGAAGTGAAGTTTTGCTTGTAACTAATTGAGTAGTTTGATGTCAGAATCAGAATTACTTTATTAGTCCCCCAGGGGGGAAATTTACATTTCAGTACAGCCCATTCAAGAAAAGATATGGATTCATCCACAGCACTTTCCAAATATAATGTACAGATAGTAATGACACCATTTAGCAACAGACTTAACATGTACAGTCATTTAATTTTATTTGACAGGTAGAATAACAAATTTGTTCCTTTTTAATAGTTTTCCATTTCAAATAGAAATTGTTGTTGAGAAATGTCTGAGAGCCTGATGTGTCTACCACATATAGGGATCAATTTCTTGAATTTTTGATTATACCTACAACTGTGCAGAGAATGTAAATACGTATTTGCTGCAATCTCATTTCAGGTAATTACTTTTGACAACAGTTCTTTCATTTGTCTTTTACACATGACCTTAGCAGGTCGACTCTTGGTGAAGGGTTAATTAGCTTTGGTTTAAAGGTTCATATGTTCTTCTGCGGGTCACAAGAGGTTTGACATCTTAATCAAATATCCGGTTTTGCCGAACAAAAAACTTGGTTGTTGTTAACCCATTAAAAAAAAAATAGATAACAGATTATGTATTAGGAGTGGTTATGTTATTATTAAAAACTATCAAAACTGCAATCCACAATAGCAAAGAAGAAGTGGTTTTGAGAGGTTGGTGCTCCCAGTAGTTTAATGCTCTAGTAATATATATCTACTATATATAAAAGGCCAAACATGCCAGATGCATGCTGAATCTACATGCAAGGAACTTAAAATATAATATTCTTCCAAATATTGGATCTAAGTAGTCCTTTGATGTTGCAATATTGCACACACTGATATTGTGATGACTGTGATTCAGTATATTGTGCAGCTCAATAATCTATAATGATCAAATCACCAACTGGCTAATCATCAGCTGCTCTTAACATGTTAGAGGTTTAAACATCCTGCTGGCTTAAACAAGACAGATTTAGCATATTTTAATGTTATGAGGATTTGTTAAAAACAAAGATCTAAATGAAGCAATACATCATCTTGAATGATAACCATTCAGAGTAAATTCAGAAGCATTGTGAAAAGAAACAACCCTTTCATGTGTTTCTTTATTCCATCTGTCCAATTAAGTGTAGCACATGCTTTCTGTTAAAAGCTGTAGGGAAAAAATTGCCAGGCTGCCAGAAACAAATCAGAAATTCCTCATTCCTTGTGCTTCTGTTCTGTTTGAGACATTTCGAAGGAAGCTGCAGACTGCTCCATCTCTAATTCAGATACAGCAGAAAGCGTGAGAAATGGATTGCTAGACTGCAACAAGGAGAATTTGCTCAGCTGCTGCCTTCCTGTATGTACTGCACAGATTTATAATTAGTCTATTAGAGCAGGGCCGTAGCAATAGGTTATGTGATTCAGAGCGATTAGAGCACTTAAAGCCAGCGTGTCTCCTTCACTTTTATCCCTGCTGAGCAGTTATGCTGGATGGCCTTGCATGGACACTTTATCAAGCTGTCTTAGTGGAGCAGATGTGCCAACAAAATACGCTGACATGTTTGACTTGGTGTGCTGCATGATTTGTTTTCCATATGTTTAATGGACACAGCTTTAGCTATGATGTGGCATACCTCTTAAGTCTTCTGTCTGAATTGTAAAGCAGACTGATGTAATTTCAAATTATAGTAGATTTTATTTAAATTCATGCTTTAAAAAAATAAAATGTCATAATTTTACAAGTATGAAATGGCTTACCACGTTTGTTAGCTTTCATGGTGTATCTAAATGATTCATATCTATGGTGATTCAATCAGCAGTTTAGCTGTCAATCAAACTCACCAGCTTTGATGGTAATTACTTACTAGCAACTCTGTTAGCCTTCTCTGCAGGAAGAGCAGATGACTTTAGCTGTATTTCAAAACAGACAGCTCTCTTGCAGATTATGTTGGGTACATCTAATCAGAGGGAGTAATAATGGCTGGTTTACCAACCATGACACTCGGGTAAAGAGGTTTGGGGTTGTGGAGTGGGCTACTGGTGTACACTCGCGGAATCACTAAGCAGTCTGGGTAATTATTTCTAAATCAATATTGTGACAAGCAAAGCTCTGGAGTGCCAAATCCCAGCCCGTCAGATTTGAGCAAATTTATCCCTGTGGAATCTCCAGAGCTCAAATGCTGCTGCCTGCGATTGATTCTCACATGATACCCTTCAAATGCTGGCCATCTGCAATGCTAACACAGTGGTGCTGATCGATCAGGTGCTCTGCAGCATATGTGTAGGGGTTTTCTGTGGAACTGTCTGCAAAGTGTATATATGTGAGTATTTCAGCTGCTGAGGGATGATATGACATAGTCTTAGCTTTTTAATTAACCAGGACTTAACCAGGGATTTGTTTAATTTTAGAGGCACAATCCAAATTTTGCTTCTGGTTTCTTTGACCGGCTGATCCCGCTTTATCTAATTCTGATACCTCGCACTATAAGAACAGCATTCAAACTATTCTTTCCACGCCTTATTGATGTAAGAGTGTAATAATATTTATAGCAGGAGCAGTTGCAACAACTAGGGTTTTATGATTCTAAAACAAAGATAATACAGATACCGCATTCACATTTTAAATTGTATAAACTATTAGTGAAATTACTGAAAAATACAAGCTGAGTTTCCATTAGAAATATACGCAAAATTTTTTTGATATTCTGCTCATTTAGAAAAAGCACAATTTTGCAATTGCAGTGTTTCCACTGAATAAGAAATGTAATTAAAATCACACGTGAATAGTCTTGTTCATGTGATAAGTCATTAAAAATCATGGCAGTGACAAATGTAAACACTTACATGAGATATATTCATATTTCAGCCACGGCACTCACGATCATCATCAGCCATCAGAGGAGATGTCAGCATCTTATTCAGGCATTGGTGTGACAACCTCCTTATACTTGGGAGTGACTATGTATATATGCAGCGTTTTGGGGAAATTGTAGTGGGTGATTTTACAGAAGAGCTGTGGATTCAGCCCTCTCGAATGACAAACTCAACTTTTGATGAACTGTGCAATGCTGTGAGACCTCTGGTGGAGCCAGCTGCACATTGTCCAAGGAAGCCAGTGCCTACAAATAAGCGCTGTTGCTGTAAACAAACTAGCATGATGCAAAAAAAATATTTCCATTCCAGTTTTGTGAAAAACACCGATTTCAATACGGCTGAAGAACCACCTTTATCGAAAAACGTGAATTTTTTTGAAATTGGCGTGTTTCCATTAAGCAAATTTATTTTTGTAATTCCAATTTGTGCAATTTCATAGTCAGTGGAAACGCAGATACAGTTGGCAAAAGTTAGCATGAGCGAAAGCGCAGTCTGTGGATATTCACGGGAGAATGTAGATCCTTACCTTAATCCTGAGATTTCTAAAAGGCTGTCAACATTTCCAGATGTAAATGATGTAACAGAAGGATAAAGTAAATCAGTGATAATTCAACCTTAATGTTACCTGCTGAAAGTCTTGCTCTTTCTCCTGCTCTTGCAGCTTAAATGAAACAGACATATAAAAATGCCACTTTAAATTGTTGTGTTTGCTCCGAGCTTATTTTAAACACTTCATTGATACTATAAATGGGTTTCTTCGTACCGTCCTTGTGGCTCAGTACCAGTATCCATCCAGAGGAGATTTGGTTCAAGCAACCTGATGGCAATTACTTGGTCAAAAGATTCGGTTTTTCATTTTCCATCCTGCCAGTCACCATTCAGTGCCAATCAAGAAGAAAATAGGCCCATTCCAGCCATAAGCCAGTTTCTCTGTTGAAATTTAATATCTGTATCTAAATGATGTTAAATGAAAAAAAATCTGTATTCCTAAAGATTTACACATATAGTTATTCTTAATCAGTTTAGGTTTTGGTTCTAAGCAACAGTGTTTCTCAAGACCACTTCAAAAGACTTTCACTGCTCTCAGTTTTTAAACCTTTTACTGTCAAGTTGATGATGGTGTCAAGATTTTACTATGTTTGTTTCCTAAACCACTTAACTTTGATGTCAGATTCATTCAGGGAAAAAAAGGTTCCTTAGCTCAGTTTTTGAATAAATCTTTCAACAGTTTTTTCCAGTCGTTCACAATGGCTTTTTTTTTTTTTTTTTTTTTGCCATTTATTTAGCTGAATCTTTCTCAAACACCTATCCTGCATTTCAGAAGTTTGCCAGTTCTAACTGTGGTCTGGGATGCTGTGTTCAGTTTGTCCTGAAAGTCAGAGTTCAGAGGTGGGAATGATGCCACACCTGAGTTGGGAGCAATGTAGTTGCAAACTATTGCTAAATGTTGTTATATACTATAACTATGTATGTCTGTCTGTCTGTCTAAGCTACTCAGTGAGCCATGACTTTCCCGGTTGTAACTTCAGTGGGACTTGGCAATGTATTTATTACTAAGAGCTCATAAAATCTGCCCTTCAAGTACTGCTTAGAATTGTGGATGACACATGACCATACACACGCCTTCATAAATTTCAAATTGAAAACAGAGTTCATAAGGAGAGATTGAAGGTCAGTTAATTGTTTGGTCCTCTGCTGGCACACCGCATAACATAAGGTCTGTCTTACAGTATAAAACTCACCAAACTGTATTGCCTTTTAGTGTAAATTATTTCTCCAAGAACAAGTGCTTGACTGTTGATAAGTTGTTCTTGGTTTCAGTTTTGTTATTCTGTTACAAGTAAAATGGCTTATTATAAAGGTGATATAATTGCAGATTTTGTAACATTGTGTGTTATAAAGTACAAGCATAGGAGTCTTTTTTTTTTTAACTTAGTTTAAGTTTAACAAGCAGATCTCTGACAGCTGAGACATACATAATATATGGATATATTCTTGATTATTTATAAATGTATAGCCCAAATTGTCACACATTTGCCTCACCTCTGCTTTCTTCTCCCTTCACTTTACAGTGCTGTCTTTTAGTGCAAGACAATTCCCTCGCACCTATCCGTTCGACCTCACGCCTCATGACAAACTATATTACAGTTTCTCTCTGCTGCCTGCTTTAGTGCAGTATCTTGTTTTCCCAGCTCTTTCCACAGCATGCACAGATGGAGCACTCTCTGAAATGTAGACAGGCACGTGGTAACAGGGAAACACTTACTCAAAGGTGACAAAATGGTCTTGGAGAAATCACCTCTGAAACTGCCAGATCGTATAAATAGGTGTGCTATTCAGGGAGAACGTTTGTTGTCCCAATTTCACAAAGGTGTTTTTAT
The DNA here is from genome assembly GCA_014839685.1 of Anableps anableps. Lineage (NCBI taxonomy): Eukaryota > Metazoa > Chordata > Actinopteri > Cyprinodontiformes > Anablepidae > Anableps > Anableps anableps. The sequence continues at coordinate 17,777,965 of CM026086.1, read as the reverse complement.
CAATCACAGGAAGATACAGCAGAGCTTTTTTTTTTTTTTTTTGTCTGTTCAGTGAGAACAGCTGATCACTAAATCATTTAAAATTAAATTTTTGTTTCAAGAGACCAGTATGCACACACAAAAAATACGTTATCAAGTTGCTTGTGTGAGTGCAGCCATGAGGAGAAAAAAACAAGAAATGGAAATACCAGGTGCATTTCAGGAAAGTAGACTACCACTAAACGGTTTGTCTATTTTAACAATTAATCGAAAAAGTGAAACTAACAATTTATATAGTTTCATTAAACACGTGCCTCATTTCCACTAAGTGGTATGGCATGGGTTGGTGTGGTTCCATATACTATTTTGTCTGTTTCCATTGTAAAAGTGGTGCATGCAACCCACCCATACCGCACCATTCCTGTGCCCCCTACAGTTGTAGGTCAATGGGACAATGGTACGACTAGGGTGGAACGACTGGCGTCACACAACAGCCCATTGATTGGGGCACAGAAAAATGTCCCTGCTTGCAACAAGCACAAGACATACTAGTTTGTCACATTTGCTAACCAGTGAGGTACAGTGATAACATGGTCATTAAAAAAAATATTGGTATTTTTGACAGTGTGGGGAGGTACTTTTGGAAAACGAACTCAGCATCTACACAAAGTTTGTCAGCAGAGTGTAGCATGAAGTGCTGAAACACTTCCTGGAAGAAGGTTTTGCTGACTTTGAAGATGACAAAACATAGTGGAGCAAAATCAGCAGAAGACATGGTTCCCCAAATAATTACTGATGATCCAAAATTCACACTGGACCTCCAGATTCTGTGATGCGGATTTGCTCATGAAATGGAAAATTTTCCTTCATCTGACTGACTCCAACTATAGTCCAGACCTTGTCCATCTCCCCAGATTCTTGAATAGGCTTTGGTTTTTCAATCTTTACTCCCCAGCTTTTTTTCTTCCACTAAACTTTCCATTATTTTTTTCTAAATACATAACTCTGTGAACAGTTAGCTTATTTAACAGTGACCCTGTGTGGCTTACTCTCCTTGCGGAATGGGTCAAGTTCCGACTAGTTGCAAGACAACTGTCTTCACTATAATGGTGTAGTCTATAACATGGCCATGACATGTTTATATTAAATCCTATCTTAAATAATTATCTAGTTTTCTAAGAAACTGAAAGTTGGGTTTTCATTTAACTGTAAGCTATATTCATCAAAATTCATAACAATAAACTCTTGGAATATAGCACTGTGTGTGTAATTAATCTATATAATAGAAGTTTAAATTGTTACATTTAACTACTGAATAAAATTACATTTTAATAACATTTTAATTTGCTGGGATCTTCCTGTACAGTACATCTATACATTTTAAGATTTATATGTGTTTTGTTGGATGAATAAATCAACAGAGGTAGAAAAACAATATGTGTGTGTGCCTTTTCTAAATTACTCCCATTTTAAGGTCAAGGGTTTATTCCTAGTTTAGCTGAACTGTCCTGTACTTGAGTGAGTTTAAGTGTTATACATTTGTTAACCATGGGTTGGAACACCTTGGTGTAATCATCAACAGATCAAGTTTCGCCCCTTTCACTCCCTAAAATAAAAAAGTCAAAGTAAGGTAAACAAGTGGTCTCATAATGTGTGGCCGTCTCCCTGATCTGAAAAAAAAAAACAAAACTTTGAGATTAAGATAAGCTTGTAGAAAACAACCCAGCACCCATTTGGTAGAACTGGCACGGCTGTCCAGACTACTCTCTTTGAGGCCAAATGCCTCCTATCATCTTAAATACACCTTTTTGTTATTAAAGTTACTTTCACAGGAAGGAATGTGGGAAGAGTTTGCTTTATTCAGATGGAAATTAAAAGCTAGACTGGGATAGGGAAAAGATTTAACCTTGCATTTAAATTCCAAAATAATCACATGAAAGCTGCAGCTCACTTCTGTCTCATTCCCTCACTGCCCTCCCTCTCTGGGTTCTCCTTTGCATTAAGCATAACAAATGTGACTTTTCCTTGCTGTTTGAACAGATTGTGTATTCTGGTTGGGTGTCAGGTGAGTTAGCATGCAAAGCACATTGAGTTAGATGATTCTGGGGCATAGAGCTATAATTTTTCTCATCAGGAGTCAGCAGTAACAAAAAGCAAGGGTCTCCATTTTAGTAGAACATGCAGAACAGTCCACATTTAACGCCACCCATGGTGATGTTTGGTCAAAAAGCCAATTTATTTATTTATTTATTTTATTTTATTTTTTTTTATCATTATTATATAAACAAATTGTATCAGCATGTGTTCACACTGAAAAAACTGTTGCACTTCTTAAACTGTGAGTTTTGGACATTTATCATCTTTCTTACTGAGCTAAACGTACTGAGATAAATGGTTCTTTTCTTGTTTGTCATAGCTCATTATTTTAAAACATTTTTTATTAGTCGTTTCGCTATGGGTTTTGTCAAGTTAACACATTGAGCTAATGCTATTGATTTTGTTGTGCTACCTCCAAAAAGATTCATATTATTATTTATTTTATTTTTGGTGCATTGATGTAAGCAAAATACAGATTAAACACCCACTAAATTAATTAGAAGCTTTCAAGTGCGTATTGTGCAAACTACTATGTGTTTTAACTTTCTGTTCTTTAGAGTAACACCGGTACAACATGAACCCATTTAAAGTCTGGTTTTCAGTTTGCCACAAACCATTTATAGGACCTACCACACACACTGAAGAAGGCTCTTGTCAGATGAGTCAATAAATTAACTTTTTGGTCTTCATGCAAAACGCCATAACCATGGTTAAACATAATTGTGTCAGTTTCATGCTAAGGGGATTCCTTTCTTCAGCATAGTCAAGAGAAGACTGGTTAATGGGGGAGATGTGTTCTGCTCCTTTATTTTTCAAATCATGACTGAAATATTTCCTTTCTTGTAAGCAAGGAAAAACATGTACTGGGCTTCTCTCAGCCAGCTAATTGGCAGCATACAGCAACAGATGGGGGTGAGACAGTATGGTTTTAGTGTGTTGTCTGTACAGCTGGAGAAAACCCCAGGTCACTCTAGCATTTTCTCTAGGATCCTTTTAAATGCACTCTAAACTGTAGTAATGGTATGATGGAAACTTTTTTTTTTTTTTTTTTTTAATTTGATGCCATTAATCAGTCGAGATTATGCTGTTGCAGCAAAAATGAATGTATTCTAAAGTATGTATGCATTTTAAAGCTTCTTACACATGGATATCAGGGGTGCTAAAGAATATGGAGTGTGTATTTATGGCACTTAAATGTTCCATTTTTGTTGGATTTTTTTAGAGAGAGTTATGGATAACACAAGTAGATTAACAATGTTAAAAAGCAAGGAAGCCACTTTGCTTGAAAGCTGAAATGTGTGCTGCTTGCATTTTCTGCCAGATTGTTTGCCTTATGTGAGTTTTTAAACCATATGCCTTTCATCCTATATCTGAACAATATTATGGAAACAAACCTATATTTGAACAGGTTCAGAAGAGTTTATAGTTTTAAAATAAGTAAAGGTTAAAAACTGTCTTTGTCTGAAGACAAATTCCACCCACAAGAAACAGCAGTCTCTTCAGTCTGCTAAAGAATGCAATATATTACCAAGGCTCAAGCACGTATAGAGTATTCTTGGCATCTTGGTAGCTTACAGGATTTCTCAAACAGGGTTATCAGTCCCCCCACTGGCTCTTTCTCCAATCCCACAAGATATCCTTCTCCACTGACATCCCACACATGATTGGCTCAGTGCGCAGTTGGCATACTTTCCTCGTCCTCCCTTTAGCGCTGCCTCATTTCCTTCGGCTGCGTTGGAGGTGATATAGAGTTCATTTTCGAATTGTATATCCTTGCTGCAAGGCTTATGGCAGAGGTTGGGATGTTAACAAAGAGAATCTTCAAATCTTTTGAAATATGGGCCAGGAAGAGTGGCTTATGAGGGAAAACTAATTACCTTGGAAATCAACACAGAAAACCAAAACAACTGCTTTTGTGGTAATATTTAGCCACTAAACTGTGTGTGTGTATCCATGTGTCCGTGTGAAGTGTTTTCTGTGTGGGAGTACAGTCTGACATATGCCCGCAGGTTTGCACCAAACAGAGGCAGAAATGGAGGCTTTTCACAATGACACCCAATACATGACATGCCCAGCTGTGAATTTAGCATCAATAGAGCGGCATATATTTGGCTTTGCAGAGCTGTTCTCTTTTGCCTCTTGCTGTGATCAATACGAACTGACTAACTTTATCCCAGCATGTTCTCACATCTTCATTTAGATGTTTTACAAAATCAACATGAGCCAGGTTTTTCAGTCTGCTATAACACCTCACAGTCTTTATGGACATCTAATATTTTATGTCTTTCAGCACCCATCAAATCCAGCGAGTGCCAAGATCTTATTAATTAAAAAATAGATTATGGAAGCTTGCAGGCTGTGAAATATGTGACAGTATTTGTCTCAAGTGGACACTATTCAGGGTCCTGTAGACAGCATTTATCATTTCCATTCCTTAATATGTATGATGCTTCTGTGTAGGACAGCACAATATTAGAAAATCTTGCGATGCCGATAATAATGATAAATATTGTGATGACGATATCAGGTCTGACATATGCATATTTTCTTTTTTCCTCTCTTTCTCATCTCCATACATGCTGTGATCTTTACCCTTTGAGCAATGTCATTTGTGTTTGGTGGGAGCATCTGCTGCTGTGAGGTTCTCCAAGTGGCTAAATATTACATTAGCATGAAAAATGAAAGTTCATGGCACTTGGAATATATTAGCCAACAACTATTCCACTCCACACAGTCCTTTGCGATATGAATATTCCACACAGCGATATTGCTATAACGATATATTTGGAATATATTGTGTAGCCCTACTTCTGTGCTTTTTGTGTTCTTTTGGATGTATAAATGGACGTAGCTCAAAAGCTCCACAATTTGTTTTTTTTTTTTAAACAAATTTAACAAATAAACATCAAAGTATGTATGAATTTGGAAATACCTTTAGATGAAATTGCCTCTTTCAGATGATTTAACTAGTAGTTTAAAGTGAGTTTATGCATTTGCCATTTCCCTGTGTTCCCCATGAAAAGAAGGGCCCAGAATGCTCTCTGACCTTTATTCTTGACCTTGTGCTGTCTAGTCACCACCTGGCTTCAGGGGAAATGTTGCATGACACTGTTCACAGACGCTCACAAATACACAGCCAAGCTCACATATACCTGCTCAAGATTAATGGCAGCTCCAATATTTGTCATTATTCCCCTTAGCAGCAGTGAGATATGGCCCTGAGCCAGATGCCTGCCTCCAAAACCCAATGAGAAACAAAAACATACATCATCTGTTGCCTGGCTGCAGAATGTCCAGTGTAAAAATATTACATCAGAGCTTGTAGATTGTGCATTTTAAATATTCAGCCTGGAGACCTGCAGTTAAAATAGATATTCATCGAACAGGTGTAACAGCACACAACCAGCCTTCAGTCTTGACAGTGAACCTGGCAACATGATCTTTTTTGGTCTTTCAAGCAAAAAGCCTTGCCCCCACCATCATCACCACCACCACCACCCTCCTTAGAAACTCCCTCTTGTTATCCATCCTAATTGTGTAGCGATGAGGGTCAATGAAAATTACACAAAGGACTGCTGCAGAGAGAGGTGTTGGACCTTGGATTAGGTGGGGGGCGGGTGTTGTTGCTGTCGGGTAGATAGAGAGGTAATTGTTGGTGGGGGTGGATATGGAGCGGGTTCTATCTCCCTGCTGACTCTCAACATACGAACATCTGCCTCACAGACTGCAACAGATGCAGAGGCACAGAGGGAGACGTGGAGCACGATGGTGGCTGTGGAAGTTAATGGGTCCTTCCAGACTGCTGCAGGGTGGTCCACCAACAGCATATTTGTTACCGTTACTTAAGTATTAGTTATCTTAAAGGCTTTAAAGATGATAACAGAGATTAATCAGCTATATAAAGTTCTGAGATTAGACCTTAAATACTGTGCTTTAAAAAATATTCATACCCCCTCTTGTCACAAGTGCAAACTTGTGTATTGTAGGGAGATTTTATAGGGCTTTACTTTCTGGAGGTGTACCACTTTGTGTTTTGACATGATGCCATGGCAAGATTACTCTGCTCATGCAGAAGTGTAACTCAGATAGAGCAAACCTCTGAAAAACAAACTCTGTTACAATGGTGGAGATATTGATGCTCACAGTGTTACCTGAGTAACCTAAATTGCTTGTGCAAAAAAGTGTTTCATAGGAGCCCATAAAGGAACTTTGAGGGGGGTAATTCTTTTTGTTTTATCTTCAATATCCCTTTGGCTACAGATGGTTTTCTGGTCTCTGGTGGCTTTAATATTCATTTTTGTTTGTGAAATACCATGGCACAATATTAAAGTTTGAACATAGTGTTTTTTGTTTTGGTTTTATTGCATACATATTGTCATCAGTCTGGCATGGTGTCGTGCCATAACGTGATGGAATTATTAGGTAGTCCTGCTGCTCAAGATTGGGATTGCTGGAGGATATTTACCATATATTTATTATTATTGTGGTCAGCGGCCTGTACTTACATAGCACTTTATCTGGTCCCGAAGCGCTTTATACTACACTCAATCATACACCCATTCACGTACACACTCACACGCTGATGATAGCAAGCTACTGGATTGTAGCCACAGCTGCCCTGGGGCAGCATGACAGTAGCAAGGCTGCCATGCCACCAGGCCCTCTGACCACCACCAGAAGGCAAGGTGGGTGAAGTGTCTTGCCCAAGGACACAACGATGGAGACAGACGGTGTGGGGCTCAAACTAGCAACCCGCTGATTATGGGATGAACTCCTACCACTGTTGCCACCATTATTATTATTATTATTATTATTATTATTATTATTATTATTATTATTATTATTATTATTATTATTATTATTATTATTATTATATTTTTTTAAATCTCCCAAATATTTGACCAGCAATGTTTTCTGTCATTGTATGTATGTGTCCTTGTCATATTTGTGTTGGATGCATTTTGGACTTTTGCATTTTGGACTTTTTCCAGACTCCTTTTGGGTTTTGGAAATAGAATAAACTCTATTCCACCTTATAAAGGCTTTGGGTAAAGTATCCCAACTGCGTGTTCCCCACTGACAATGTTTAACCATTTTTTTCCTATTATTTTTCATGAAATCTCTGACAGCACGTTACACTTTGGGATAAATTGTGACTGCCGACCTGTCAGTTGCTGGCAAACCCTCTGGATTGATTGACAGGTGGCGTCATGTCAATTGCTCATGGGCACATATTCAAAAAGACTTACAGCTGTAATTGCAGCTAAAGCTCGTTTTACAAAATTTTTGCCTTGGGGGAGCTAAACACGTATGTGCACCACACTTTGTCAGATTTTTACCTGTAAAGAAACTTGAAAACTAGGGATCCTAGTCCTTCCACTTCACAATTATCCACTGATTTGCTCGTTGAAGAAAAAAAAAAAAATCCTATTAAAACACAATGAAGCACTTGTTTTTAATGTGAGACAATGTGGAAAAAGTTCAAGGGGTGTAAACACTTTTCAAATGACTATCTGTAATCTTATTTAAAAACAACAGATTAAATCAGCAATCAAATATGGAAGGGTGCTCTTTTAGAATTGAGGCATATTTAAACTAACCACAAAACCAGTGAGAAGGCAGAAAATCACACCTATTGAAATAATTGCTCAAGGCTGGGTGCGTACTTTTGGCACGTTTTCATGCATGGCAAACCAAATTTCTGTATCAGTAAATTGTCTTAAACTGGCAGAGAAATTGTATTTGTCAAGCAGTCCAGTCATTATTCATGCTGGATTTGAATAGAATTCCAATTATTCAATGCCATGTCAAGGCCAGGTTGATTTTTCAGACGCCATCTGCTGTGCGCCTTACAGATAATTCGCATCCAGCAGATCTAACATGTACACTTTACAGTTTTAATTCATTCAGTCTCTTTGATTCATGCATGTGTAAGATGTGGAAGCACACCTAAACTGACTGCCTGCTGCTAAATCTCAATGAGCTAATTTTCTTCATTCAATGAGATTTATTCATTTATGGCTCTGTATATTAGTTTCCCAGCTGCTGATGAAAAATGGATGGTTTGATGAAGATTGGCAACAGTTCATGGTACATCTGTTTTAATCACACCAGTGTGATAAAACCAAACATAAACAGGCCATAAAAAGGGAGATAAGATATAATTCACTGTATTTATTAAACAAAATAAGGAGAAATTTATTACCATACTAAACTGGCATTCATTTTCTACAGCATGCAATGTCTTAACATGATGCTTCTGTGGAGAATTTTTTTCTATTTCTACGTCTGCAGCTGTGTATTATCTGTGGTTGCAGACATATTTGATCTCAGAGGAAAGACTAAAAGTTTCAAGAAGAAGTAACTTTACTTTGGTGTGAAAGGTTCCTCAGATGTTTGACAGAAGTTTCAGGGAGAAATTCCCAAAGGAACTCACCATGAATGCATCTATCTGAGGCAGATTTCTTTCTTCTTCTTCTTTTCTTCTTTATAAAATAGCTCTTATAGATTTATTCAGCATTGATGAACACACTGATGAAACTCATGCAAGCCTGTTTTCATTTATGTTTGCTGCTGGATTGGCATTTTTCTAGCTGCTGTTCCATCTTCTTACATATAATAATTTACCCACATATTATGGCTTTTTATTTCACTTGGTTCTAAATTCAGTTTTTTATAATCACACTTCCACCTATAAGTTGTTCAAAATCATTTAACATTTGTAAGTTCTTGTAAGGATGTTAGGTTTTATCTGCTACAGAAGTCTGGTGTGGACAGAGATGTGCTGGCGGACCATCAGGCTTGTAGCAGTGCTTATCAGCATGTTGTGGTTGCACCGTCCTAGTCTGCTCTTTATCTCTTATCTCAGATGCAGGACATAAAGCAGAGCAGATGCTGGCTCAACAGTAGCTAAGCAGGATATCAGGAGAGTATTTTTCTTGCTAGTGTGCAAGGAAAAATTATTAAGTTCCTCACACTGATGTAACCTGAAGTGTGTAAACAATAATTTCATGTCAAAGGGATTAATGTACAGTAAGCGATAAGCAGGGTTACTTTATAACATAGCTCTGACACATTCATAAGATAAACAGTAACTGACTTGCAAGAAAAGAGGTAGTAACACTGGTATTTATAGTAGTGTGAAAGTAGCTGATTGTTTAAGTACCTGCAGGTGGGTGTATATTAATATTTTAATTTAACTACATGTGTTAGCTAAAAGTTCTATGAAAAAAAAAAGTTACAGTTTTCTTCTTGATGTTGTTCATTCATTGTTTAGAGCTATTGACCCTGCATATTTTTACAGGGCTCAGTGTGACATGTTTTTTTTTGTTGTTGTTGTTTTTTTTAATGCTGACAGGATTTCCATTTGATATTACTCCTTTTAAACATTTTGAATTTTTTTTCAAATTCTAGTTGCAGGATATTTTGTTTTAAAGTGTAAAATTTGTTTCACCTTAAAAGCACACGTTATTATACTTTTATATTTTATGTGAGTGTTATATAAAGCTCCTTAAAGATTGTAGTATTAAATGGTATGTAATATATTATATCCAGTATTTGCTACTCCAACTTTTCATTTGAACTCATGAGGGTTAGGTCTTAAAATATTCTACTACAAAAAGGGATGTGCACAAGAAGTCAACGTACCATCAGCTGTTGGGATCTATAAGTAATACTGTTGCCACTTGTGGTGGGACCAAGTTATTGTATTGCAAGTCACAAATAAGTTTCAAGTCTTTCCACCCAAGTCTCAAGTGAAGTCCCAAGTAAAAGCATGAAAGTCCCAAGTTGAGTTTAAAGTCAAGGCATGCAAGTCTCAAGTTGAGACGAAATCCTAAACTTTTAATGGTGAGTCTTATGTTAACCAACTGCAACATGGTTTTACCTTAAAATATGAGTAATATCAGATTATAAAACTAACTTAAATTAATAAGAAGGAATGTGATTGAGCAAATTTTATAATACATGACTATGGTACTGCTATCTTGGATGCAGTTTGTTTGTGGTTCAGGCTCAAAGCACAGAGACTTGCCATGCACATGTGATATTCAGAGGTTATAATTCAATCTTAATAAGGGAAATACTGGGAATGTTACATGGTGCTTTTCCATTAAAATACACTTTGATGTAAGAAATAAAGTCTTTCAAGTCAAAGGATTGAAGTTGTAGTAATGTAACAAGTAACTATGTGAAAGTCTAAGTCAAGTCTAAAGTCTTCTATGATTTCCTCAAGTCAAGTCTGAAGACATTAAATTTATGACTCAAGTCTGACTCAATTCTTAGTTACATATCTGAAGTCCATACCTCAGATTGCTGCGATCAGTGAGGACGGTCCATGAGGTCAAAAAAAAAAAAAAAAAAAAAAAAAAAAAAAATCAAGGCTGCAGAATGAAGTCGACAGACAGCCTTGGCGACCATATTGGACAAGTTCAGATGATGACATTTGCATCACATAGTCTTCATTGCGGAAAAGTACTGTGATTGTATCCTATTTAGTAACTCCCTCACTTATGAGTTTCCAAATGCTGGATTTTTCCTATTTTTCTGACAGAGAAAAATATTGTTTTTACAATGGCTTTCTAAAGGGACTACTTTATGTTTCTACAGATGTATCTGAATTGACACACAGGTGCAGTTTTCAAGAAAGATTTTTTGCTTCTTTTTAGACCAGCTGTTTGGTCAGCTGCTAGCCTAATGTTAGCATATTTACTCTATGTTTTGATATGCCTCATTGATAACTCAGCCCATAACATGGGCTACAGTTAATTAAGCGTGTGGACAAATTTTACAAAAAACGTTCTCCTGCTTCATAAACTTAACCTACCATCATATAGTTTAATAAGAATTTTTTCAAAACAGCTTAGCCCAGTCCGTTGAGCAGGTCATACAAGACAAAGGCAGGAAGGATCTAGCAGTCAAAATAGTCTCTCGTTTATTGTGAAAGGGGATAAAGGGTGAAAACCACTTTGTTTGAAAAAATCAGATGCATTAAAATGTGTACATCTTTTTACAGCAACAGTTTTGCAGGCAGAATACATGAAAACAACCTGATTTTTTTTTTTTTTTTTAATTTGTAGACCAACAGTGGGGTTGGGTGTTGGGTTTTGTAAGGGATTCCAGTACCACTTATTTAAAACCACTTTGATCAGGACACATTGCTTAAGACATTTCTTCTTGCTCTCTGTGAAAACGAACACTTTTTTTCTTCTCCCGCTCCTGCCTGCTTCTGCCTTCTGTCCTGTGCTGTCTTGTTAATCTTTTGGAGCCTCTCCTTGCATATCTTCCGAATTGCAAATCATGGATCTGGTCAGCTGGCCTCAATGCAATTTATCAAATATTCTCGACGAAAAGACTGGGCATAGGAGAGCTCTCTTGCCCCAATGGTTCATTTGCAGCCGGATACGCGATGGACTCTTGGGAGAAGTGGAGGATCATGTGTCCATCCATATTGTTGGTTGAGGATGTTGAAGATGTGTACATAGTTGGATTTTTGATAACAGGATTTCTGCTTTTTGGAGTTAGTGGTTATCTGGCATATTGAGAAATTCTAAAAATGTCGACAGCTGTTCTGGCCATTATGAGGCTGCTGGGCATGTGTGATGGAATATGCCATACTATCAACAAACTCAGATGCTGTGTGAGCAGAATCGCAAACTGGATGCGATCCTTGTACAGAACCACAGGCTAGTTGCTGTTCCTGCTAGCAGGAGGGAATAGACCGTGGAGAAGTTGCAACCTCGGCTTGGCGGAATTGACCACAAATTTGGCTGTTTGGAGTTGCCATTGAGACTTTAAGGCAGACGAAAATTAATGGAGTTGGCCTGACCAAAAATGATTATCTGAACTGACTCCCCTGTGTTGGCCTTGGAAAGCTTGCTATCTCAATTTCTCCTGGATGTTATGTGAAGAAGATGCTCTGCTCCCACCACCCACTCCCCTTCCCCTATGACATCTGTGGACCAGAATCAGAATTCTACCAAGGCCAGCTAATAAACGCTCCATCATTTATCAAGGACCATGGCTAGGTAGGCTATCTGGGACAGTGTTCACGGACTTACTTACAAACACACACATGCACATAGCTATAAACACACCTCCGCTGGCTACCCTCGTCTTGCCCCCGGTACAGCAACCTAGGTCAGATGCGATGAGCCAGGTGGCTGCGTCGCTCACCTGGGCGGCCTGTCCTGGGGCCCCCCCAACCCCCTCCCACTCCACCTTTGTCCATTCCACATGTTTTATGTTATTATGATGTTGTCTGTATTGCTTTTTTGTGCTGAGGTGTTTTTTGCAATCTGACACTGTGTCCTATTAGGGATACAGTGTGAGAGATGATCTAAGCCAATATATTGTATAAACACGTGCGTTGTGACAGGACTAATTATCAGTCGCTACAAATTCCCTTTTTAAAAGCTCTTCACCTAAGGCAACTTAATATGGCAATCCTCGTGGTTCTTCATGGTCTTGAAAAATACTGTCCACCTGTTGTGGTTGGAGAGCCAAAAGAAAATAGGGCTCAGTAGGGTTTTAAACTAATTAATTATAAAGCAGTGATGCCAAAGTAATTTAAAAAAAAACTCCCGCATGTGTCTCACTGAACTAGGTTGCATGTCTGAGTTCTTGAGAACTTCTCACCTCTGGAGCTATAATCTTTTCTCTAGGTCCAGGAATAAAAATATATGCACAGTTGCACTATTTGATGGTGTGCAGCTTGATGTATGTCACCAGGAGGGTGCACATTTCCCTTCAAAACCTCTTGATTCATTGATAGATGACTGACAACAGAGAGCAGAGGGTCACCGTGCCCTGGCACTTGACCTTTCTGGTATTGGTGTTAACTGTGATCCATTTTGTGGATGGCTCATTACTGAACCTGCTGCATTACATGACCTTTCAGAAGATAAATGGGAGGTGCCAAATGTCAGTTACAACCTGAGGCAACATTGTGTACAGACTGTGAGATCTCTATGTGCAAAAGAGGGCAAAGGACTTGTTCGCCCTAGTTAACTAGAGAAATGCTGATTCGCTACTGTATTCTGCCTTGAGGAATGCACAGTGTGGTCATCATGTTGACAGTCCATTTTGCCTGGCAACAGTGACTTAGATTTAATCAGAGGTCATGTCTTTTCATGCAGCACTTGATGACCTTTTGAAGTTAAGATTCCCCCCTACAACAGCTTGTAAAACATTGTGAAATGTATCTTATTGATGTAAGTCAACATAATTAAGTTCCTTCTTTGGCTCATCCAAAATTAATTTATTAAAATATTTTACAATTTTCATTCTTACTGTAAGTTATATTCATGCTTGTAGATCACAATAGTTGTATTCATTTATCTTTTAAATCAACAGAAATGTACCAAGTGGCCCAAAGAAGTTGAAGAGTGATAACATTCTGTGTGGAACACCAAACTCAAGCATCAGTGCAGTGTACACTCAAGAAAAATGTAGTCATAATAAAGTAGCAGCATTCAGATTAGACAATGCAATTTCTGCTCCAGTTTTAACTGGCATTGTTACTGTGTTTATGGGAGTCAACACTCCTATTGTTCCAAACAACTGTTATCAGAATATTTATGTTAAAGAGCTATGCAGGGATTATGGAGGTCTCATTTTTCCAAACATAATTACTCTGTTGTTATTGTGAGGGTTTAGCTGCACTACAGTAGTGTAGTTGTCCAAATATTATTTGAAGGGCAAGCCATCTATGTTTTTTTTTTTTGTTTTTTTTTTTTAGTCACAGAAACATACCATTTGGCCCTAAAATGTCACCTCAAACTAATGCTACCGTGAATATGGATAGGTAAAATATTCGGCAAAATTTTCTCTGCTTCATTTGGCTCAGAAAATTAAGAAAAAATATTCTGCGATAGGTAAGAACACATTTTCTTAACTGATATGCTTTATGCTCACAAACTAAATTTTGTTACCAATAACTATTCCCATTATTTTTTTTTAAAACATTTTTGTCAAGAAAGCAATCTGTTCTGGGATTACCGTAAGAGAACTCTAGACCTTGGCTTTAGGTCTGTTATATCATCATCAATGTGCGGTAGTGCCTTCCTGTTTTAGTGGACGTGACTTGAAAGCTCTGTTTGTTTCTGAAAAATGGACTTTAAAATCACTTTTCTGCTTTAAAAACCAAGAGAAAGGCTGAGTTTGATTTACATTTTATGCTTTTATGAATTTCAAATTTTCTGGCTCTTTAATATGATAGCATATGGTCTTTTAATTGGTGAATTCAGCAACAGCTCACAATTCACAGTTTCAAAGGTGGAAACAGTTCCAGGTTTATCTTGACTGTTTCCAGCTTACATTTTATTTCAATGCAGACCATTTAAAAATATTGTGTTTACATCAACAAATGTTGCTTTATTGTCTTTTAGCTTCACAGCCTAAAACTGGTTTCCATTTAACACACCTTTTTAAGGTAAACTACTGATTCAGTATTATTGTACAATAAATTAATTTTGCTGCTGAGAACATTTTCAAGTTCCTTTTCTTAAACTCTGCTTAAGAAATCAGTGTGTGTGTTCTCAGATCCTGGTGTAATTATTTTTCATTTAAATAATCAAACACATCCATGACTGGCCATTGTGCATCTCTTGTTACAGGATTAAATTTAGTGCAGGCCTCAGGGCGCTGATACCTCTCTAAACCCTTCCTACACCCACAAAAACAATATTACTGGTCCTCCAGCCCTCACACACCCACACGGTGTACTACTGTGCAGGGGAGACTGTTAGATATAACTGCAGCACTTTTTGCTGAGGTATAGATTAGTGTTCACACAATTAAAATGGGTCATTCGACCAGAGACAGCCAGTAAGGTTTTTTGGTTTTTTTTTGTGGAGTGAATCCTGTTGGATTAGTTATGTGTATCCTCTCTGTGACAGCCTCTTACAAAAATGGAGCAGAACATGGAGGCAGATTTAGAATGGAATGCCACTGATAGTTCACTTTCAATTACCCTCTTAATCTTTATGGAAATATAAGACATTTTGATCGACAAATATGTGGTAGCAGGATGGTGCTAGGCAAAGATACAAATAGTACATGGTATTAAGCATGCCAGTGTATATATTTCTGCAACCATTATAGAAAATGTACGTAAAGTACCAAATGGTGGAGTCAAAAACCGAAAGCAGTAACTGTTCTGTTACATTATAATCCTACAATCTAATACTAAAACCACTATTTGTTTGATTCCCAGTGGACAGTACATAGCAAAGTAAAATTTGCTGTCTTTCCAACTTGAAAAGAAATTGTGACTGAGAGGCGAAAGACTCATTTAATATTTCACCTGTTTGAGATTACTTTGGATCTCGGGTCAAGTGAATACCACCAAGAAAGGATAGTTTATAAATGCTGAGAGCATTTCAGAGGAATACTTATGTGTGACTGTTAAACCACAGTCATACATAATTTGGGATTTCTTATTTATAAGTGGTCCACAGCACTGGGAGGATGACTGGTATAGCCATGCTACTCAAATGGCACTTGTCAAAAACAACAAAGTTAGCTTTATAATTAATGTTTGTGTCTTTTTATGTAGATCGTATAAATGTAAACATGATTTATAATGTATGCATGTGAACATGTATATTGTAGGTTTCATCAAGAATTAACAGACTTTTTATATAATGGAATTTGAGGGGTAAGTTTATGATGGTGGAAACATTGTGATGAAAGAACTTAGTTTTATGAGTAATGTGTCCCAATACTATATAGAATACTGTACTGAAGAGCAGAACATTAATGTCCTTGTTTGGTGTGATTGCCAATGAACTCTCCACCCTCCCACCGGAAGATTGAGTTATTTTGATTTGAGCGGGGATCATAATTTACCATATTTAAATTGAGTGAACTGGGCCAAAAGGGCATGAAAACCACATTAGTTGAAATCAAAAATACTTAACTACCAAGAAAACTTCCAAAGGAAATAAACTAATAAAACATAATTAGGTATTTGGTTATGAACTGGTTTGTTTACAGGTATGAAATCTAGAAGGTTTCATCAACTTGGCCATGTGTTAAGTATGTAATAATAGGAGTTTGACTTCGCAAAGGTGACCTGACACCCCAAGGAACAATAATAAGATTTTTTTTTTTTGTTTTTCATTTATCTTCTGAATTATTTTGTCCATTGACAAGCCTTTCCAACCTATGATCAACAAGAAAACCATAAGGTAATGGTCTCAAGTGATCCAAATCCTCCAGACTTTAGCCTTTTGAAACATTTAAATGTAGTGTATATGCAAATTTGTGTATTTATTTTGTACATTTGAAAAAAAGTTAGATTTTTCAGGGACATATAGACCAAACATAATGTATTTTTTGTTTTGGTTATTATATTTGAATGATATTGACTTTTCTTGTGGGGATTCTCCATCACCATGATCACCTTAACTATCCCTTTTAAAACATGATCTAATTTTACCCTTACTCACAATAACATTATCTTTTCTTCCCAGACCAACGGAAGTATTATCCATCATGACATTCTGTTCAGAATGACTGTCTTTCACCATTAACACCTGTCAAACAGATTGAAGCTCCATATTGAGCTTGATGCCTTTCTCACAGCAAAAGTACTTTTGTCTGCAGCTGTTCTCTGTTCTGAACATCTTGACATTCTAAACTGGCAAGTAAATGCATGGATTTATGTTTGTTTGAGAGGAAAGGCAGATACTACTTGATCCTTAATCAGAGTGAGGATGCTGAGTGAGCAAATTGTAGCATAAAGCAGAGGATGTTTGAAACGGATATACATCACCCCTTTGGTCTCCTGCAGAAGAAGAAAATTTAAGATTATGGAAAATGTTGAGGTTTTAAATAGTAAATATGCTGTTGCTTTTTGTATATATGTATATTTTCTAACAGTTTGTTAGTTTCTGATATACAGAGCCATTCAGTATATCAGAATGTTATTGAAAAGTTTACTTCAGTGACTCAATTCATTAATGGAAGTACATTATATAGATTAATTAAGAAGAAGAATAAGAAGAATTAGTCCCCCAGGGGGGAAATTACATTATATTTAATTACACACAGAAAGATATTTTCAAGCCGTTAATTCTGTTAATTATGATGATTTTCATGTCACAGCTAATAAAAACCACAAAATTTAAGATTAGATTACACCATAACAATAATAAATGCTTACATTTTAATACAAAAATATGGGGTTAATGAAGAGTATGTTTAATACTTTGAATTCACTGAATGTAACTGGACATGCATTTTGCAATTGCTTGACGGTACAAGTGTAGGCATACAGAAAGTGGGTGAATGCTGAGATTTTGTGTGGAATTCACAGAAACAGGCAGAAGCATATTGGTCTGCATGACTGCTGACAGACAGATTGATGTAGTGCACGCTCCTTTGAGGCATGATGAATGACTTTCTGTGGTGCTTAGAGTTGCCAACTCCCCTTGAGCTGGAGAAATGTTGGCCCTAAATAGCAGAGTAGAACTTTTGGCAGCGAAAAGCGGAAGAGCAGGGCTACTGAACAAGCAGACTTTCAAGATGGCTCAGGTTGCACTTACAGTAGGATGAGGTTATGAAACCCTAAGCTTAACATAACACTGGAAAATCCTTTCATATATTTCAAGACAGGGAGTGGAAAGGTTTCTTCTTTTATGTGTTCACTGTGTCTGGATTACCCAAAAGCTCTGAAAGGAGCTATGATATCTCTTATTGCAGGTAACACCCTTACAAACCGGAAAACCTGAACATTTTTCATAAGGATGAGGATTAAATTACTCTGATATACACGCTAGCTTCTGGCCCTTTAAATGCTAGGTGTCCAAACACAGCAATTTCAGTAGTGCTTGCAGACCCTGCTTGTGAAATTACATGTTTCAGTAAGATTATGTAGACACAATTCTGGCTAAAGTTTGATCTTTGGAATCAGCTTTGTCTTCTACTCTTAAGTATAATGTTTTGATAACATTACTAATGATAGTTGTAGCCAGAAAGAAGTTAAGAATTTAGTTTTTTTATTTTTTTTAAGATGCAAAAATGTGTATCATTTTTATGTTGCAACTTCCACCATATGGCACTTTGGAAAAGCATTTTCCCTCTTACTGATTTCTGTTTTGTCTTTTCTTGTCACATTAAAATGTTTCAGATCGCCAAACAAATAGGAAAAGTAATACAGAAAGCAGTCTAAGTAATTCCAATAATATCTATCATTCTGGAAATGATTACAAAGCCATTTCAACGTGGTACTGTGGTGAGCCTTCCCAGGAGTGACTAGTCTTTCAAGATTACTCGAAGATCACTGGCAAAAGAACTCATCCATGAGGTCACATTTGTTGATTTTTTTTTTTTTTTTTTTTTTTTTTTTTTTTTTTTTTTTTTTTTTTTTTTTTTTTTTTTTTTTTTTTTTTGTTAAAATGCAACAAAAAGCCTTTTCAATGCTTTCTTGGTATTAGGACCACATTTATCTTTATCTCTGCCTCTCTGTGTTATCAATCAGATCAATATTTTTTAGGTCTTAATGTTTCTGATAAGTTGCCTACACAGTGGGTGAATGTACCTGCTGTGTGTTAGGCAACAGAATAATGATGTAGCTAAAGCCAGCATTCATACAATAACAGCTACAGATTCAGACTTCACTCAACATGACAATTCACCGTTGACATGGAAATCCTTCAGTTTGATGAAAACAGCTAAAAAAGTTAGTTGCCACATCCAAAAGTGGGCTGTCAGCTGAGCAATAAACAGAACATCACCAAGTCTGCTGATGTTTCTCTATTACCACCAATGAAGTAAAGGAAAACATATGAGATTAGACATTACAAAGCTTTCTGCACATAGATACTAAAGATTTTGACCCATGGAAGTACTGCAGTTAAATAACTGACTGCTTAAGTAATACAAGTCATAATTTCTGTCACCTATTAATGTGGTCTGAGGGAAACCGTCCTCAAAACATTTTGAGTGTGTTCATGCCTGTATTTTGAGCAGTGTGGACATGACTGAATGGCTCTGGAGCAGTGGTAGTTCTAGGGGCAAACAGGCTCTGTAATTCAATATATTCAGTCTCTGACTTATACCATTGAATCCTTTAATGTAAACTTGATTAATAACATGGGCTGTTATGAGCCTCATCTCGGCAATGTAGATAAAAAAAACCCCATCAAATCTGGGGGGTTTCATTTACTAGTTTCTGAATATGACCAGCACAGTTTTCAGGTTAGCTCTTAAATGCAACATGGATCTTAACTTCACTTTTAGAGGTAAATAGGACAGTTCGGTATTGTTTAAAATAACCACATAATAAACTAAATGCTTATTACTTTCAGAGCTACTCTTGACAGTCATTTTGGATGTTGATAAGATTTGTAATAGCTGTCACAGCCATTTTGCAGTTTGCTGATGGCAATAATCTCATTTATTTCTCCAAGAGTTTGTTGTCTTCTTCTCCACAAACCTCTTTGGCCTTCCCTTTAGTCACTGTAGCCTGAGGCTTGTCTGCGGCTGGCGCAGAACTGGTGCATTAGGTTCTGTGTCAGCGAGAAGATGGATGGATCGTCACTACTCAGCTGGCTCTCAGATAGCACTACAAATATACAAGCGACTCTCTCACAGAAGAGACATGCCAGCAGTACGGGGGATAGATGGAGAGGCTGGATGTTGAGGGGAAAGTCTGGATTAATGGGGTACATCTGGTGACGGATGGGACGACATCGGTAGACGGGTGTTTCATTTTCAGCCTCCCCCCACTACATCTTGCCTTTGTTATAAATCAGGCAGAAGTACAAAAAACTTTCCTGCTTTTCTACTCAAAGTGCTCATAATTTTCTGGTTGTAACATTCTTGTTATTTCCCAGTAAAAGTATATTTTTTTTTGTCAGCATAAGTGGGGCCTGTTCATTTATCCTTGTCAGGCTAAAGAGTTGGAGGACACAAAGGCCTCCCACTCTAGCTAACTAGTCCCATGATGCCAGGTCATAAATTGTGGCCTTTGTTCCCCTCTCAGTGCCCTTTCTCTTCTTCCTCATCCTTATCCAAGCTCCCCAGTGGGACCATTATAATGAGTATGATAGTATGTGTCTGCACTATAGCCCACTACCTCTCTCTTGCTCTCTGAAGTAAGGGGAACTTATAGAGGAGAAACCAGAGGCGGAAAAGTGACAGGAATAGGCTACAGATCAGAGATGAGAAGGAAGTGAAGTCATGAGTGGAAAGGGCACATGAGGAGGCGTAAGGAGACGGGGGTGGGACACAACGAGCACATTAAATATTTATGGGAATTCTCCCATGGCTAATGGGAATTACATCTGTTTTAATTATTGATGTTCTAACCGTCTGTCTTTACAAGCATCCCCTCTGGGGACTGGGCTGTCTGACAGTTGTATTCTATTGTTGCTGTTTATGTATGACATGGAAGTACATGTGGATTGGTCAACAGCATCACACTAACAACATTTCACCCTAAATTCAGTTGTTTCATTGGGTTCATCTCTGCAACCAAACTCAATTATTCCCTTTCATGAGAAACACAGTCAACATTTTTTTTTTATAACTGTCCTTGTGTGTCCTGCCTTAGGCTTTTGTGAAACAGGAAGTGGTTCAGATTCCCTTCATAGACAAAATATGGCCATTGGCAGATGTCATAAACTGGAAATAACACATAACTTAGGTAAATAGATATTTGAGAGACAAACTAGTATGTCTGCAAGAAGAGGAAAACATGTTTAGGTTAGATTTTTTTTTTTTGTCTTTCAAGGGAACAGATCCCATGTTTGCAAAAAGTTGGCTGTCTTCAGTTTCTGTTTTTTTCCTTTTTCTCTCCTGCCAGTCATCTCTTGAGTCTAGTTGTAGTCAGATTTGTTGCCAACTGGCCCTTAGTCAACTCCATTTTGAGAAGGTATTGGTGAAGCAGATGGCAAAGAAAAAGCCTAAGGTATCTTCAGGAAACAGACATCCTTGGCTTCCATTGAAGTCAGAGGAATATTATTTTCATGCAACCTGAACTCCAGCTTGTATTTGTGGATGTGTACTCATTTTTTTATTTTTGAGCTTGTATCTTAGGGCATATGTAGCTACAGTATCCCCTGTTTGATGGCATTACTGTAGTTGTGTGCCAAGGTGAATGTTTGAACTTCTTTGTGATTTCCTTAATGAGGTCTCAAACATGGTCTGGTTAAGGAGATTTACCCTCTTATTAGGAGCCTTGGATATTAACAGTGGTTTGTTTAGCTTGACATCTTATGTCTATATTTGAGATTCTTATTTTGAAGTAGAAAAGGAAGTGGTTCTTGAGTTACCCTGTTGTATTAATAGATTCGGCTAATACTTGCATCGAAGAAGCCTTCGTCTCTTCCTAATTCCTGGTGTGTCAGCTTTTTGCATGCTCTGTAGAAAAACAAAGCAGTGACAGATTAGGTGACACAATGCAAACGTAAAAATACTGTGACTTTTCTTGTGAGCTGGGTGCATCATTACACTCTTATTGACAAGTTTATAACTGGTAGAAAAAAAACACCAACTTTCCAACTTAACATATAAAAGGATGTGCTGTGCTTTCTAGCTTGCACTCATGATAGAATGTGCAGATTCATGGTAGTACTGTAGGATACACAAAGACATAGATGTCCTTGAGAATCTTTTTTTGGTTGAATTACGGTCTGTGTCTCCTCTTGATTAATAGTGCCTATTAAAACCTGTCTGCTGGACATGCTCTATTAGAGGAGATGGAGTAGACAAGTTGCTGGGATGAGCGAGGGCTCATCCTCCCCTGATGGATTGCCTCAGACATGGTCCTTTCCACGTGTCATATGCCATCTAGAGATGTACTGATGTGCTACCGCTACAGGGAAGGGTCTTTAAAACTATTAAAGCTGGTTACATCAATAAGTGAGGACTTAGAGGGAAGAAAGTAGGAATGGAATATGTTGATCTCAACCAAAGGAAGGAATTTAGAAATGCAGGTAGAGTGAAAAGAAGACAGACAATACGGTTGTAGAATGAAGGTTGACAGATGTATCAAAATATGGACTGAACTTTGCTAATGGGGTGATAAGTGGACCTAAATGAAGAAGATTGGTCCAGCACCTTACATTAAGGTTTTATCTTACTAACGGTGTGTTATCTTCCTCATTAGAGCATGTCCCATGGTTAATTATTGATCAGCTATGCAGAGATAAGTCAGACACCAAAGGCCACATGCTGGGCTTTGAGGTTCAACACTTCTGCCTGCTGGGAGCTGACACACAGACTCACAGACACAAATAAAACAAGCTAACCATTGTTTATGCACACTTGTCTGCATTAGAACCAGTGTTAGTGTAAATGTAACTCACTAACAGAGCTTCCCTCAGTGCTTTTTTTTCTTTAATGGAATGCTGAGTCCTAAGGGGCAAGGTTGTTTATTAGTCACTTGCAGCTGTGGAGGATGTTGGTGTACAGTCATGGAAATATCAAGATAAAATTACCTCTTTTCTTGCTGACACTGCTTCAATGTGATGTGTAGAAAGGAACCTCCAACTGAAGGGGAACTGAAATGTCCTCCTCTTAAATTTTCTTTTTTGAGATACCTTTCTAGAGTTAGTTTTGAGTTTCCATTGAGTGCATATTAGCACACAGTAGATGCTGTTTTCCATCTTGCCTATTTCTAGTGAATAATCATCAGGGTTTCTTTTGTATGGAAATAAACAATGTTGAACTCTCTAACTGGTTGGAACTTTTTAGATTCTGCCATTATGTGATATTGTATCTCAATCACCTAAGGGTGGAGTTTTCACAGTTTTACAACAGAAGTTCAGATCTGATACAGTTGAATAGTACTAATTCACACTGGTGCATCCCTGCTGAGAATAAGCACAAGCCAGTATTGATTACCCAACCTTGGATTTTCATGAATTTATTTCTTAGACGTTGCTGTGCCAATATCACTCACCATCAGTGTTGGACCTACCTCCGATAGGGTTTGCAGCTGTGTGCAGATAAAGAAGGCAATAATGGCGTGACCAGGTCATACACTGATATATAAAAGGTGATTGATCCAGTTCCTCTCTTGGTCTTCTGTTACCTGGCTTTGTTTGCTGCCATTTGTTTCCTGTGTTTACACTGGATCTTCATCACTCTAATTTTGACAAATGGACATTCATCTCCATGTATGGGATCTTGATTGAAGCAGCAAACTTAAGGGTATAGGCCCTTTTGAAGGGGTCTATGTTTGTGCTAGAACCAAAGCAGCATTGTTTTTGTTAGTCCTTGATAAATGCACATGGTGAGAGAGATTGAGGGAGGTTTATCCTCAGTTTGATTATGTCCTTAATTATACTGAAAACCTAGGCTTTTCTTTATTCGACATTCTAAAGTGTCAAATTCTACTCTCAATAAGCTGATACATACATACCAAGGATATGTAGAGTTCTGCCTCCACACAAGGAAACAAAGGGAGCAATTGCTTGGTTGGGAAATAATTGAGTGTGCAGTCATTGATTTTCTTGTCTCTCTTCTCTTGCAGGTAAGTGGATGTGTTTTGCCGCGAGGGGTCCGAGGGTCTGTGGGGTGGTGAGTGTGGAATCTTTCTGAACACAGTCATTTTTCAACTCGGTACATGGTCCCACTCCTCTTTATATCCACATATGTTGAATAAACTACTGCTTGCCTAGAAACCATATTCTTTGTATCAGTGGTATTCTGTTATGTCTCTTTTTTTACAGTCTACCATAGCTTTAACAGGTCTCCAGAATGTGTCTTTTGTGTGGCTTTAATTGTATCTGACCATAAGGGATAAAATTATCAGTATCCTAGCTTTAAATACTAATGAGCAGCAGTGTCTGATGCCCTGTTATAAAACAGCAAGCCTTCATTTCTTGTTGTGTTCAGTCTATTGTATAGCTACTGTATTGATGCTTGTCATTAGATCAGTCTTGATGCTCAACCAGAGAAGTGTGCTCTTGTTAGATTAGAATAAATTCACTAATAAGTAAATACGCTTCACTGTAAGAAGTGATGAAATAATGTTATAAGACCTGACAGATGCACCTATATCCATTTATCCTATTTACACAAGTGCTCAATTTATATTTTTTAATCAAGACATTGTCACCTATGCCTCAATAAAATTTGCGGTATAAGGTTAAATGTAATGTTCACATCACCATGTTGAATTGTTAAAGAGGTGGCAGTCCCATTTGGAAAGAGTGTTAGCATTTCAACTGTTATGGAGTTAGAATATAAGTTAAACTTAACATCTAGAAAGCAATATGAGTTGTGGTCGAATAAAAAATGCTCAGTTTTTGGTCAAAAAGATCTGTGTAATGACAAGTTCCCATGTTACGATATCAGATCAAATGTTCACCATTCATGAATGGTGAAAGGGTATATCGACCCAAAGCCAATTCTCTGTCAGTTACATGGACTATGGTCCATATGGTCCATATGGTCTTCCGTACATCTGGAAACCATGAGCTGTGGTTTCTCAAATATTAGCCGAGAAATCATGTCTTGGTTAGTAACATATTTTGAAAAGAAGATTTTTTTGGTTATCATACAGACCACTGAACAAAACTACATGTGTAACACAAGCAGTCCACAAAATATTATGTTATTACTTTGCAAATGTCTTTTTGCCCTCTCCCTGGAGACTTTATGAGATAAAACAGAGAAAAAACAACCTATGCTGCAGGTAAACAGAGAAGAAAAGAGTGGAATAAAATGCTTGCATTTCTGACAGATTCAAACAGGGCCTATCATAGACTCATGCCTAAATGCGTGTGGTCCTGCATCTGGTAAGCTAAGTTTTGCTGTTCTGTCTGCTCACAACTCAGAAAAAGCCTATGACTTCTTCAAATGCTTTAAAACTTCAATGCTTATTTGATTAAAGGCCATGCTGTACAAAGCTGCTGTGGAATTGATTATGTGGTGAATAATGCTGAGAAAGGGGATTTCCAAGACTTTATTTGACAATTCACTTAGGTCATTACACTTGAGTTGTGTGGCTTATCCAGCATCTTGGTTATTTTATAAACACAGTGTAAGGGTTATTTGATTTGTAGGCAATTCTTCTTGGTCTGACAAATGAGATATTTCAATTGAAAAGATCATAATTGTGTTTTGTTAAATATCTGTACTGTTTTCTGTGGTTGCAGCATTTACAACAATTATCCAATAAGTTAGGAGGTTTTGTTGAAATAAAAGGAATGAGCAATCAGCTTCAGTTTGTTTTGAATGAGTAATCTCTGGGATATTGAATGTTTTCTAATGAAGGTCAGGATGTTTGCTACAGGAAGGTGATGTGGTTTTACAAATCAAGAATATGCCTAATTAAGTAACATAGCATTAGGATTTGAACTTGAGCTCAAGGAGAGTTTAGTTTCATTTTAGAGATTGACCTTTTTTAATTGATTTCTTCTCCCTCTTGCACAGGTGTTGTAAATATCAAGATGCTCGGAAAAGCAATTAACCTTCGTGAAATGATTTACATGTGCTAATCATCTTCGACCTGATAAATTTATCAAGAGCTGAAGGTGCACATCTGTTTGTTAATGCATTTTTTACTTTGACATGTCATCCCTTGATATTTTAAAGTCACTTGTTTTGTTTTGGTTTTTTTGGTTGCTTTTTTTTAGCAAGTCTTGGAAATTATTCGCACAAGTTCACACCAGTCAATCAAAGTTAAAGGGATAGTTCAGGATTTTAGAAGTGAGGCTCTTAAAAAGTTAAAAGCAGTTAATATATTACCTGTTGTTAACTTTCTTAGTCTGTTTATTTAATGTAAGGTGGTTTTCAAAAGCATGTCAACTAACTTTCTGCTGTCACTCTGGAGGATATACAAACATAAAGTGTTATCTGGACACCACTGCCAAAGCAAAGCCGCAAAGATATTGTTGATGCACAGTTAAATTTCTGTGCTACTGTAATCTGTGGAAATCAGTAACAAAATTATGAATACGTCATCAAAAACTAGGATGAGAAAACAGAGGAATTATCAAGGCAGAGTTGACGTTTCAGGGTGTGCAGAATAGCAAATCAGGGTTTACTTGATTTGAGACCACCATATATTCACTTCTGCTGGGATCACTTCATATCAGATTAATCTTTGTTCCTGTTATTTTCTTTTTTAGAAACCAGGATTTATAATATTTTGGACATAACCAGACCAGTGTTTGGACTTGAACCTGGTCTCAGCCTAATAAGTCTTTCACAAACTGGGGGGAAGAGGACTTTATTAAAAGAAATAAACAACTGGAAAGTGATGTCTTAGCCGATGGACATAAGTATAGCCCATTCACGTAAACATAGACACTAACTGGCACGTTTATCACCAGAGAGGCTGGGTATGTTTTGTATTGAGGCCTACCCAATGTAGGTTACATTCAAGTTACATAGTGCTTACAAGCAGTCATAACAGCTATTCTTTTCTTTGTGTAGGCCACTGCCACATGTAACTAACTAGATGTAGATTACTGATGCTTTGCTAACCAGAGTAGTTCACCTTATCGGTTTTAACATGTTTGATACCAAAAGCAATCACATTTCTGTCTATATGTGCTTTTTTAGTTCTGGTATGGGTGTTGTTTATTAGTGCATTTTACCTTTGCTTCATAACCCATGTCTTTATCACTCAGTAACTGCTTGTGATGCTTCCTTTCTCATAGGTCATCATAGTTAAGCTCGCTGCTTGTCCTTCACAATGAACCATAGCTTTGTTTTGTGACTTTATTGACATTAGTTGTTCTGTGAAGCTCGAGTCAGAGACCAAAGATGACTCTTAAAGGGGTCAACAAATCTCATTTTTCTGTGGTTTTGGGGTTATAATATGATCTACTGTGCACTGATGAGGCTGTGTGAATGTCAAGAGTTGGTATCAAAAGCCCTGCTCATAGACATAGCTTTGTTTCTTTGTTCAAAAACTGAAGAATCAGAGAACAGTTTATCTTTCTAGGTAGGTTATCTTTCTGTGTAATTCATATTCTCTAATTAGAGCATACCATCAAGCAAACAGCTTCCTCTCCCCTTCTCTTTTCCCCCCAGCTGATACGCTGGCTAATTTAAGGGCTATGTCGCACTAGCATGTCTGGCTATTCTACTTGAGAAGAGACTGGCTTCTAAAAAGAGGAGCTGTTATGTTTGAGGGTGCTCAAAAACGGATGGAAGTTTCCACTCACTCCCGAAGGAAGAGCGAATCAGAGAAGAGTGGCTGAACTAGGGCTGCAACTAACGATTATTTTAATAATCGATTAATCAGTCGATCATTTTTGGGATTAATCGATGAATCGGGCAACATGGTGAGTGAGGCATTAATCACGCGACACAACCAATCGATAATGAAATCCGTTGCCAACTATTTTAATAGTCGATTTTTTAAAATCGATTTTATCGATTCGTTGTTGCAGCCCCAGGTTGAAGTTCATTTATGGGGAAGTACCACGCAATTATAGCCCCAATTTGAGACTATGTTCAGCGCATTTTACTGAAGAGTTTCCCAAATATAGTTGTAGCCAATCAGAAGTAAGTCAACTCGGTCGAGCCACATATCATTACCGTACCCAACCCTTTTATCGAAGAGGGAAATCTGGCCGTCCAAAAGCAACCCCCTACAAAAAGGTGACAGTATTTTTTTTTTTTTTTTTTTTTTTTTATGAAGTCCTTTGGAGAATTGACATATGCAGCAATATCAACTACATGAACTAGTTTATACAGTGATGTCACCACCCCTTAAAGAACTCCAGTCTCAAAGACAGCATACGGGTCTATGCGAACACTATTTTCTGAACCTTTGAACCATGGCTGCATTTGCATGTTGCAGGTATCCATAGAAAAGCCAATAGTTGTCTAGATGGGAAATGAACATAAAAGGTATGTTAGCCAACAGTGAACTTATGGTGTGTAAAACATTTCTGGTATATGTAATTTTATAATATAAAAGTAAACAGTGTAAAAAACTAAGTATTATTGTGGTTTAAGCTACTTTATCAATTTTTACACCGCCTTATTTTGTCTAATTGGTAGTTACAGCAAGAGAACACATTTTGCATGTTTTGTTTTCTGTGCATGTTTTACTCTGACAAATCATTGGTGATGAACCTCCTCCTACCTCCATTTTTAGTGTAAATGATAGATTTCTGCATAAACATCTTCCTAATATTACCATAACAATGGTTTTAAATTTTTATGAAATAGCAATTGCATAAACTGCTATGACATTTTTGCAATTAGAGTTCTTTAAGAAGTTAGAAGTCCACAGTGGTTTCTAACTAGCCATTAGCTTCAGCCAGCCAGGACCAATTAAACTGCATTAGTAATAAATTAGGATGCCAAGATAGTTATTAACTGCAGGTTAGACGGTAGAAGTCCACTTTTAGTCTCAGCCTCTCTCAGACTGTTAATTTCTGGTACAAGCTAATCTGGATTTATACTTAATGAAGTTAAGTTATTTATTGAAATTAAGTTATATATTGCACGCAAGATATTTACTGTTTCTAAACTTTTAATAGAACCAAATTTAGAATCCTGGACTATCCCTCTAAATTGGGATAGAAGCCGATTATAAACACATAACAGTGTCCTTTAAAGCATTTGCCCAGCAGGATCTATTATCGCTTAACCTCACACTGTTATCTTGTTTGCGGTAAACATACACACTCTCTCACATGCTTCATATGAGTGGGTTTGTATTTGCTTGGTTCAGCGTGTGCAACAAAAACACTCTACTGAGAGGCCATGTGTCCCAAATTAGACCTTGCAGAGTCACAAACACTCGTAATGACAGCACTCCCCCTTCTGATACTGTGTGTGTGTGTGTGTGTGTGTGTGTGTGTGTGTGTGTGTGTGTGTGTGTGTGTGTGTGTGTGTGTGTGTGTGTGTGTGTGTGCATGCAATATGTCAGATGTCTGTCCAGAACCTCTACAGTTCTAATCCTAACCCACTTAAACATTTACCTCTTCCAGAGGAAATCATGGTTTTCAAAAGGTTTTTGATGACTACACCATTAGTCTTTCTTGATATAAAATATTGTTTCAGCATATGGAGGTTTATATTTCTGGAAAAGGAATGTTAAATAAATTAGTGTTTAATGTAGAAAAAGCTGCAGTAGAGAAAAGGCTAATCAGCATTCGTAGTATTGAAGGCAAAGCCCCATGTTTGACAACAAATCCCTGGGATCTCAGAGCGTGGCAGAGAGAAATGAATGTCGGACTACGTGTATCATGTTCAGATGGCCCAAAGCTGACATGACAGTTTGCTAAGCCTCTTAAGCTGACCTTGTACCAAAACTGTATTGTGTTGACATTATCTGGACAGGAAGCTGCACAGCACTACAATCAGTGTTGGCTGAGTTACAATACTTCCCTCATGGAGTGGAATGATGTCTACTCATTGCAAATAAACATGATCTTGTTTAATACACTAAAAACAACACAAAATACCAAAATAAGTAGAAAAATAAATGAAATGGCATAGAGATTTTATCTTTATGTGCTGCCTGACATTTTTAAAGAATGATTACGAAAGATTTAGAGCCATGGTTCTAAAACTGTGGTATAAATATGTCTGGTCTTCCATAGGCTGACTTTAATTTCACTCAGAGGAAATTTTGGCATTGATTCTGTGCAACAAAATATGATTTTTAAGCCTTAAGTTTATGTTTAAAGAGAAATGACTCAAAAAGTATCTCCATGAATGAATTGACGCGAATGACAGTGAATCAAGATCAAATGTGCGTGACTGTGCTTAGGCTACATTCCATTTACCTCTGAAGTTGGAACTTGAATCTTCTAATGACATCATATCCACTCATCCTTTTAGTTGAACTTCGGAAAAAATTGGGGAAAAACAGTGGGATTTACCAGCTGATATCTTCGTCAGGCTGACCATCCACAATTTACTATTTCATTTTCTAACACTTGCAACATGTTCACTGGAAGAGGCGGTACAACATAATGTGTGTGAAACATTTATTGAGATCTGAACATAGCTCCAGTGTTGTTTATATTGTTACATGCAGCTATAAATAACTGGGATGCTTTGGACTGTGTTCTGGTGGAACACCTTGCATCGTGCCATCTATATGGATGATATTCGGACAATTACCACCTACCAAAGCATTATCAGATTCAGAATCAAATTTATTAAGTATTTTTACACAGAAGGAATTTGATGTGGTGTTGTGTTGCAGAACATGCAAGTTAAGCAGAAGATTAAGAATCTTTTTTTTTTTTTTTTTTAAAGTGAAGTAAACAAAAAGTATACAGAAACAGAGATCAAGATAAATATGAGAATATAGTGTAACTGAATTTAAATTAAATAAGAATTAAGAGCAATGCATTAGCAGTACAAGAACAGCAAATAAATAAGTAAACATTACTGCAGATGGAAAACATTTTTGTGCAAATGAACATTACTACAGTGATCACTAAACGTTAGCCAGAAGGTGCATTAGTGTAACGCATAATGTCATAACGATAATGTAATGTTTAATAAGGGTCAAGTCAGTGGGGGTCCCTGGGCTTGTTAATGAGGTTTTGGTCCTCATGGACCGTAACCTCCTGCCAGAAGGGGGATTCTTAAAAGGCCCTTTTGCACTGCAGGGCCCGGCCCAGCCTGAGTTCAAACCTGGGTCCAGTGTTTTTACATTAGCACTTAGAGCCCAGTCTCACCCCGCTCTCTGGAACCCCGAGAGCTGCAGGAGTGATTCAGCTGCACCAACTTAGAGATGATACTCAAATGAGATTTTTTTTTTTTTTCCATTGATTTAGTTAAAGGGTAAAGATGAGGTAAATCTTTTCCCCAACTTCCTCACTGAGAAGCACATACAGAAGGAGCAAGATGGGACAACAAGGAAAAAAAATGTTCTGTTGGGACTCTGGAGAGATGGCCTCGGTCAGCTTCAGCAGGAATTTGCTTGATATGACAATCCTCGCCTACTTTTGAGGTGGCACTTTGCTCAATGCAAACACAAGCAAGGCCAGAGTACAATATGGTCGGGTTGGGCCCTGCAGTGCAAAAAGGCCTAAAGAGACCATGTCCTGAGAGGGAGGGATCGGCAAGAATCTTCCCTGCATGCTTCTGGGTTCTTGAGACATACAGGTCTTGGAGGGATGGAAGATGGTAGCCAATCACCTTCTCTGGAGACTGAACGATATGCTGCAGCCTGTCCTTGTCCTGGCAGCACTGTGCCAGATTGTGATGGAAGAGGTGAAGATGGACTCTATGATGGCTGTGTTGACGTGCCCCATCATCGTCCACAACATTATTGCTGATCATTTACCCTTTAAAGGAAGTGATCTTTCCTGATGACAAGGGCCTCTTTCAGCAGGACAATGCTCCCTGCCACTAACCAAATTCACAAATTCCTCATCTCTCAATCCGCTTGAGCATCATTGGGACATGTTAGGCCATTTAATGAAGATCTCCACCACAACTAACAGAACTTTAAGGATTGACAAGTAACATCATCTTTCCGGATACAACAGTTGAACAAATGAAAGGTGAGCTGTTCTAGTGGAGTCCATACCTCAGTGGTTTAGAGCTATTGTGACAGCAAAAGGGGAGCAAGACGCAATTAGGCATGTGGTCATAATATTGAGCCTGTTCAGTGTAGTTTTAAGTGGCATTAAATAAACTTATGATCATCCTTAAAGAAAAAAGTAAGAATGAAAAGCATTTGATGTGACTTAAGTGAAACCCTCATCACAACTTCACTTCAATTTGCATATCTTACACCTGTCCAAACTGACAAAATCCACAAGATCAAACTAAACCCAACAATGCTGGATTGTAAATATTAAATAACAAAGCATTTTTTTTTTAGATGAAGAGGCTGATGGAAAAAGGTGTTTGTGCTGTGATGAAAATCTTGCAGATAAACATCCTTTGTTATGGAAATCAGATGACGCAGATGATGACAGCCATTGGCTGAGGCAGTGAAGAGTGCTCTTCTGGAGCCAATGGCTTTTGTTATCAGTTGCTGGCAGCTGGTAGACCCATAAAGAAATGGAAGCCTACAAGAGGCACTGGGCCCTGAAACAGATTTTTATGTGGGACTCATATTGCCAGCTAGAGTGAAAGAGACGAGGGAGAGATGTGGTTGTCTACAGAATGGCCTCGAGAGCACCACTAAATTTCCTGCGGAGAAATGGAAGCCATTATTAGTACCTCATTCATAGCAGGATCATCAGTTTCTGAGTGTTATTTTTGGCTTCACCCTTGATGGCTTAGGATTTTATGCTGCTTTTAATGTGTTCCATATTAAAACTCTGGAAAACATAATATTTCACTATATTTAGTGCTTATTTTTATTAAATGACAATTGGTAAATCCTATAAGTATTGGGTAGATTCATGTAAAATACAGTAAGAACTTTTTAAAACTTGTGTTTGCATTTATTTGTGCACAACCAGCATGAAATAAAATGTGCTATTTACTACTATAAATTCCTTTGTTAGAGTGCTGTCAGTTACCATAGCTTTTTTTGTGCAGAATCATTTATAGTGCACCTCAGTAACATTTTTCTAGAAACACATCATAGATGGGCATGTTTCTATAATGAGGCCAGCACTACTGATAACTTCAGCAATCAACTGCTGTTCTTGGCAATCACTCAGATCCCAAGCCGGATCGATCAGAGAGACAGAGTCAGCAGGCTGCCATCCAGCCTGGCCCGGATGGCTGCTATTAAAAGTCCCTTCAAACCACTAAAACCAAAGCCGCATACTATCTCTCTGTGGTTTCTTTCCTTCCATTCTCCACCGACCGATGACTAATAGAGCCATGATTATAAGCCACAAATTGAGGTTTCTTTATTCCTCAGGAGGAGTTCATGGGTTATTTTGGTTGTTTGTAATCAATCACTGAGGTGCACTGGAGTTTTCCCATAAATTATAAAGTGGCTTGTTTTTGTTCCATCTCTCTTCAATTCAAAAACAATTTTCTTTGAAAAAAAATGCATCCAATGCTTATCATCAGAGCCACTGAAAGATTATATAGGGCCACTTCCAGAATTTGATTTGGGCCCCCATTTACAGTTCACATTATTATTTATTTTTTTTAAATAAATGTCAGTAAATAAGTTGCATAGATAAGACTACAGTATATCTCTAGTAGTTGTTTCTGGAGACCAGCGTTTTAGTGCAGACTCAGTATAGTCGTGACAATGGCCACTAATTTATTGATTAGTTTCTACTGTAGTTACATTGTCCATTCAAACTGACCATGTAGCGCCTTTCCCATTTCATACCTTACAGTTTCATACAAATGAGGCCATATATTGTGGGTGAGTTTATACATGCCATGGGGAGATGTATTACCCACTTTGATAACCCGCAATTTAAGTAATTTTATATAATCTGCTTCTAGTCTGCTGTAGGAAGATGGTGTTGTATGACTCTATTAAATAATATCTACCAACAGGAAGTTGTTTTGAGTTACTTTAATCAGTTAGGAAGAGTCTGCTAGACGAAGTTGGGATTGGAGCCAAAATTAATTCATGTAGACTGTAATATAATGTTTCAGATTATAATGTACAATTAAATGAAAGTACACATGAAATGCAAGCATCTAGCTTCATTATTTGTGAATATACTTTACTACAATTAAAACGATACCAATGAAAAATGAACTGATTTCAAAGGCTTATGTACATGGGTATGGAATGGTTTGATTAAAGGCAAAATGGATGTAGGAATGGACAAAATGGTAATATATAGTTACAAAGGGAATTTTATTGATAAACATAACTATGCCTACAAAACTGGGGTGGGTGTTAATCAGTGTAAAATGTATCATCTTGCACAAAAATGTTGGGAGTTTTATTCCAGCCCCTGCCCCCACTCTTGCAATCAGTATACTATGCAAAAGTTCATCTGCTCTCTTTGGCCCCCTGTTGACCTTAAGAACCCCAGGCTGCGGCTAATATCACCTATGCCTCGGGCCAGCTCTGCCTGCAGTTGCTACTCTGTAGTTCTGTGGCTATTTTCATTGTAATCTTTAACATATGCCTTATATTTGCTGTCACTGGGGTTCAGTTATTTACTGAGAAGGCATTGTTGATTGAAATTAATCATTAAGCTGATAGATTGTCAATTGGATATAGGAATTAACATCATTTATACCTCGATGTCTGAGAA
The DNA here is from genome assembly GCA_014839685.1 of Anableps anableps. Lineage (NCBI taxonomy): Eukaryota > Metazoa > Chordata > Actinopteri > Cyprinodontiformes > Anablepidae > Anableps > Anableps anableps. Next base: position 17,743,799 of record CM026086.1, on the reverse strand, counting down.
AACATATTAAGGTTTGTTTTATTTTTTCAGCTGTAGGATCCATGTTGGCTTAAACTCTTTATTTTTTTTACAGGCCTTTCTCTGTTGTCATGTACTTGACCCTGAAGGGTGGATAAACTAAGACAATTAATAGTAGTGCTCTCTTTCCCTTGGGAACACAGTCCTCCTTTGGTCTTTTATCTCTGTGCTAGTATGTCATATTCTACTGCATTTAACATATAAGAAACATAATTTTTTTTTAACTGAGCAACAGTAATACCTTGTTTCATTTCCTTTTTGGTTAGACAGTTGTACTGTCTAACCAAAAAGCAATGCTGGATGTTCCTCTAACACCTAAATGAATCCTATACATCCCATTACAAAGGAGATTTAGCTCAAATTTAGTAAAAGGACTTAGATTAAAGCTCAGAGCCTAATCCCTATCCAAGCCCATAGCAGAGCCCTATTGATGAATAGTTTTCTCTTGAGAGGTAGAGGGAATCAATAGGCAAACGGCATCATTGATCTGGACTGCTTTGAAGTCATGTCTCTCCCAGCAGAGATCTCCGTCTCTCAGATCCCTGCTGTCCCGTGTCGCCTTGTCTGGTTAATGGTTGTCATAAAACAGCAAGGCTGTTTGCAGAAAGTGTGGTGGCACATGTTGAGGCACAAGCCAATTCTGTCGACTTTATAATCTGTTTTATGTTACCTTTTATGTTTGTATCATTGTGGATTTATTGGCCATTTAAATCGCTTTTTAATATCTATTAAGAAAGAAGCATTGAAGTAACACATTACTTTTAATGGGTAGATAAATAGTCATATTCAGTAAATTAGAATATGCATTTAATGGGGCTCACTTGTTAGATTAAAGTACCTTTTTGAAAATAACAACCATTAAGCAGTTATTAAACATACTTTTCGTTAAGCCCACATTTTTGTATTAAAATGTTTTTTGTAGTGTGAAATGATATCTTGGTCTTAAATGTCATGTTTTTATTAGATGTAAACTGAAAATTTATTGAATGGGTGTCGTAAGTATGTAATTTCTAAAAGAAATTGAGAACAAGCTGTTGATCAGTGATTAAGGATAAAGTCCTAATATTTTGCATTGTACTGCATTAACATTTCCCAGATGTGAAAGCGGGACTCTAAGGAACATTTCACCAGTGACATCATTACAGTGGTCCAGACAGACCTTGGCAGCACATGGATGAACAGACAACCATGCTATTATGTGGTTCTCTGCAGGACTTTACTGTCTTTCCTAAAACCATTTATACCGGAAGGTAGAATCGACTTACTTGAGGTGTGGAAATCCAGGTTGTCCATCTCAGGACAGATTAGTGATAATTTTTTTGTTGTTGCTTGTTTCCATAAAAATCTCTTCCTTGAGTTTTGTCTAAAACAAGTTTTTATTTTTTCAGAAATCCCTATTTCTCCTCTTCTTTCTGCACAATGTGCTGACAGAAGCAGTTATCACAGCATCCAATAATGTGACAGTTCCCTCTGGTGAGCACAATGAAGGGCTTTGGGAAGTCTTGTCAAATCCATTTATTTTACAACAATGGGCTGGAAGCACTTAGATTTTTCATTCTCCATTTAAATACACCAGAACTGATCTTTTGGTTTTTCCAAATAAATAAATAAATAAAAATGGCAGTATAGGTTATACTGCCATTCAGTTTTATTATATTTTTAGAATTTAGTGTTTCCCTAAAGGCATTATATATTCATTTTTACAACTTTTCTGTTTCAGTTGGTTTTGGGCTTGTATCTCATGATAGTTAAATTTACTTCAATGTTGGAAGTTAAGACTGTAAAAGAGTGCATAGAAAGAACTCGAAAATGATGTGATGATATGAAAAACCAAACACAGACTTCAATGGCTGACCCAATGGCAAACCAAAAAGAAAAGCAGTGATGAAAAACTGAAAATTAATATATAGATCTAGCCAATGGAGAGGAGGAGATAACGAGAAATATTGTCTAAAAATATTTACTTGGAAACAAACTGACTCACTACCCAAGAATTTTAAAGGCTTCTGTGGTATGCACAAGCTGCATATAATTAGTTGTAACAGAAATTAAGGTTCAAAACTTCTAATGTTGTGGCAGTATTAGGTAGACATTGTAAGTTCTGCTCTAGTTTTGGCCAGCACTTTCACTCTGGTGGGGACTGGCATCAGTACTCCCATTTTTCTAAACAACTATGTCACTAGGATATTTTACATTAGCAAATTGTCACATCTCATTTAGGCCTTAAAACTCATTTCAAGTTCAAACAACTCCCACGGTTGTCTTGATGGTGTGGGTGTGCTGACTGATAGACTGCTGCAGCTATAGTCTGAACAGTGTTGTTCCACCTCCGTCTTTAATTGTTCTTTCACTTAAAGCCAATATTCCAACTACTTTAAAAAGCTGGTTTAAAAAGTACTTTTTAAACAATGACTGTTTTGAGTTGGTTGAGAAAAAGTCCACCCTTTTTACTTTCACATGTATCTCACCCACAACATTGGCTATAAGTGACCATACATCAGTTTGACTATATATTTGATCTAATATAACCATTAGAAAGATCTTCTTTGTTGAGAAAGCATTCTATTTTCTGTTTACAACTTTGGTTTTCACAGTCTGATGCTCCAGACAACACACCATTATCCATGTGGGAGTGGCTTTCTGTTTTAGAGAGGCATGGCTTCAAAAGCTCTTTTTGTTATAAAATGATCTGCTTTGGAAAGCCAACGTAAAGCCCTATGCAGATTCATTTCATACGTTTAGGTTCATAAGGTTTTCTGAAATACATTTTTTCTATAAATATACCTATCATGGAACCCAAAAAAGATGTGCTGAGAAACATACAATATGTTTTAAATAAGTGCAGAATATCTTGGCAGTGGAAAAGTTTTGGAGTGGTTCTTTGTGCTATCATGTGTATCCTTCTCATTGTACGTCCTGACAGAGAGAGACAGTAAAATAGCCCTGAGCTCAGCTCATTAGTACAGCTCTGTGCTGTCTTCTATCAGGCTTACTTTTGCCAAGTTAGGTTGTCTCTGTGAGAGGAACATGTGACAGATAAATTTTAGGGAACATTTTTATCTAAGATGAGCTTTGAAATAGAAAAAGGAACATTAGGGCATGATTTTTTTGAATACAGCTTTTAGAGTCTTAACAATATCGTGTGTGTGTGTGTGTGTGTGTGTGTGTGTGTGTGTGTGTGTGTGTGTGTGTGTGTAATATACTCTTGCTCTATTGAATGGAGTGTAAAGCATTATAAGTGCAAGTTTACATACTTAATTTAAGTATGTAAATTAGATATGGATTTTGTTCTACAATTGCATGTGAACCATTTGGAATGAAATGGTTGCATATTAAATGAGGGCTTTTGTGCTCTTTGTCCTCTTCTTTTGCAGACAACTGATTCCCCTCCCGCTGTATGTCACAGGTGTGCCACATTGTATGTACTCAAGCTCAAGTTTAAACCATTATTCGCCAGTTTGTCAAATCACATACAGCAGTGAATGCTCAGCACACATCTAGAATTTATAAAAGTTCTATTCACCTTAACTTTGAGCCAGTATACATGGATACAATATGCTGGTTAGTGCAGATTATGGAATCTTTGTCTACAACGTTCAACAGTCTGAACCTTTTGGCTCGAGGCAGCCACCACCAGCACCACCAGCCTGAAAGGAGTTGTTTGTTTGTTGCAGAGGGTCGATGGCACAGATTGCCCAGTAAACCTGTAATTACACTGAAATCTAAAATGGCAGCACTTGAAAATGGATGAACTGGTCAATAATTCACAACGCAGCCTTGCAGTGTCAACCCACAGTACTCTAATGTATGGTAATTTTCACTCTGTGTTACAATTAAAAGTAGTGGAGAGCCGACAGCCACAACTCAGTGTTATAGTCTTCACAGAGACATTAAGTTGTCTTCTATTTTAGATCAGTTGAGTTTGTTTTCTAGACTATTTTCTGGAGATCTGAATTTAAAATTGAAGTTATTAAGTTTTGTCACCTGTTTGCATCTTTATTGTGGATCAGATTTTATTAATTCCATATCCACATGTCTGTGAAGAGAGGCTAATTTTTTATATAAAGTGTAGTCATTAAAGTGGGTTTTATGTTGTCAGTGAACACAGAAGCTGCTGAAATGTTAGGAACTTTTTATTTTGCAGTCAAATTTCATTCACATCACACTGTAGTCTTCAACATCATTAACCACAACACTATTTTTAAACCACATGGAGTCCTCCTTCAACATCACGCATGCTGTTCTCTCCTGGTTGACATCCTATCTTGCCCTTTAGCTCTCTGAGTTGATTCTTGTCAGTAACAGCACCTTCTCTCTAGCCCCTCGGTCTCATGGTGTTCAACAAGGTTCTGTGCTTAGTCCTCTCCTTTTCTTCCACGACAATCTCCCTATTGGCCACATCATTCACCACAACGAACTTCACTTACATTGCTGTGTTGGACATATCCAGTCCTACACCTCTGCAGCATCCTTAAGCCCTCAGGAAGCTCATTACATTCAAGAATCACATTAACAACATCTTGAAGCTAGTCTTCCACCATCTCAAAAACATTGCTCAGCTGAACCTAAACATGTTTTATCTCCAAACCTGTTTATTGCAACAGCATACTTGAGGGCTCACCCTCCAAACTCCTTGATAAATTCTAGTACTTCCAGAACTCAGCTGTACATCTTCACATCCACTCCTGCACCAGAGATCATATTAGCCTTGTCCTGAAGAACAATGACTCGATTGCTGTTCCTCTCCCTATTCAGGTAAAAACAGCTCATTCAACATAACACTACATTCCACTACCAGAATTTGTAAAAACCTATTGCAATGTGTGACTTTCTCCTTTGGAGTTGACAGTATGCAGCAAAAACTGACAGATAGAAACACATTTTGAGTTATACAAACATCTTACTTGGATTTCCTCATTTGAATAATCTTGGTTTTGGAATGTGCAGTTTAAATAAGATATAACAGAAGGCAAGGGTCTCTTTCAAGGGTTTCTCTATTTATCATGTAAGAGTTTCTTATTTGAGGCAAAATAAAACACAGAGAGCATTAATAAATGTTTTCTCTTAAATTAAACCAGATAGGGGCAGGTACGCAGAATGACTTTTTTACAAACATTCTTTGATGAGATCTTTTTGAGCACCAATTGCTGAATGTAAAACGTTCTAAAAAAAAAATACAGACTTTATATCTAAGTATTATATGATAATACTGGGAATGCATTTCTATGCTTCCCTGATTTTTAATAAGCTTTGGGGATTTTGATCTGCATTAACTCTTGATTCATGTGAATATGCATTTTTAATGCTCAAATTTAAATGTACAGCTATTTCAGTGTTTTTCACAAATAATTAAATTTGTATTTCTTCTACATGTAAAGTGTTCAATCTAAGATGTAACTTTTTTCAGGTTCTACCTTAAAAAAAAACAAAACAAAAACCTTTTTTCCCTCTGGTTAACCCTTGTCCTTACAGCTAAGCAACTTTAGCTGACACTACCACATTGTAAATCACCAACGATATCTGCTAACACTGTTAGAGGGCTCAGCAAGGTGGAGTAATAAAAAGGAAAGGAGTTTTTTATTTGGTTGTTTATGCTCTTTGTGACTGCTCTGACCTCTAAGACTGCAACATAGCGGCAGTGCCCTGAGGAAAGCGACCGAGATTTGCGGCCAAGAATGCTTGACTGAATTTGCCAAGCAGAGTCTGCTTTGTTTCTGACCTCTTTCGCACGTTCATTACAGCTTATCCAATAGCAGCAACAGATGAAAGGAAATGGCTGTTCTGTTATTTTTATGATGTAGCAAGTACAGCAAGTCATGCGGAGGTAGTCACACAGAGTATGGAAGCAGTAGTTCTAAGAGCATTACATGCAGTTCTGTAAATAAAAAAAGTTACCTGTTCTAGTACTCCACGTCTACATAAATGACAAATGTCCTGGCAATGTGTTTGAAGCAGCAGATAGTGCTATCACCTGGAGTGCATTCGAAAGGTAGATGGTTACCTGTACAGGGTTCATCTCAAATAACTATTTTGCCTCTTTATTATATGTTACATACTCAACTGCACTCTTCATGTTGCAATGAAATCAAATCTGGTAGACAACATTGTGTGTTGAATAACTTACACTTCAAGATCAATTTAAGTGGAGGGCTGGGAGGTAATCCAAATGTGCAGCTCTTCCTTGGATTTCAACCAGTAATGGCTGAACGAGACAGGGATTTTAAAGTTAGAATAAATGATTTAGCATATTTACCAGTCTGAGTTTAACAACAACTAGAAGAAGCTGTCTGGTTGACAGTGCATGTCTTAGCTGCCACTTAATATATTTAGGCTTAAATTGAAAGATTTTACCAATCAATGCCGTTAGTAGCCAATTAGCCATTGAAGGCAAAACAATTTTAATCTTAAAGGGGGCAGTATTATGTAAAATCAACTTTTTTAAGCTTTATATCATGTTGTAATGTTATTCCCTCATCAAAAACATACCTGAAGTGTTGCCTTGATTCTTTCATGCATGTTTGAGAAATTATTGAATCTTCCATGGCAGCCATTCAGCTGTGCAAAACACCTGGATGGACCCAGCGCCGCCTTCGGGGTGTAGCTCCTCCTTAGAGCTACAGTTTCTAAGCTTCCAAGCTTCCGCCTCACAGAGCACCTCTCCCCCACGACTTCCCCACTCAGCTCCTTCAGACTCGCAGAAGCAATTAGCAAACACCTGGAGGAACTGGACATTTGCTTAGCTCATTATTGGAGCTACTTCTCAGTGAAACTGGTAAAAATGTTGTAAAAGGGCTAGCTGTTGTGATGACTTCCTGAAGGCAGAGTTTCAGAAAGAACAGGACTTTCTTAAACAGACAGAGGCCCAATTTCAAGGCGTTAAATTTCTTTTAAGTCATATTTGATATATACAGCATTTTTATAACAACTGAATGTAACATAGTTAGTTGATTGTGCTATAAAATGATTCTGTGTGCCTGAAAAACACATAATACTGCCCCTTTAAGGTGTAAACATTTAGTTAGTTTAGCATTTTGGCTTATAGTGATCAATTTTCTCTTAAAATAATCAAAAACAAGACAATATCTAATTCAAGTAGTCTGCTTGAGATGAGCTGCTGCTTCACATGTGATCTTCTGCACAATTCAAAAACATACGTATCTAACTATTTTAGGTTAAGCTGCTAGCTTCCTGCATCATTCTGTATGTCATGCCTCACTGTTGGCTGCCCTGTTGCTTTAAAGCTTGTCCACCACATCATCCTTCACCCATGGGTTCAGAGGTCAGTGACTGTGTCCTCATTCCCTCAAATGCTGCAAAATGCATTTAAGGTGTTGTGATATTGGCATAGACATGGAGTGACAAGTTATCTACCAAAAGTCCAAACCCAAACTTATTTTAGAGAATTTAGCAAAATTCTGTTTTTAAATACTTGCATGAGTTGTCTGACTGAACTGTAAAGGAAAAGCAGTTGGGTTTTTTAATGAAAAACTGTACTTACCCAAAAATACCATTACAAACAAGCCAATTCAGCACTATAGTGAACTAGAGAAGGGACTTGATAAAATTACCCTTATTTATTAAATGTGCATGTCAGAAAATTGGGTGTAAGGTAGGCCGGCACAATAGAAAATCCTGCAATGGCAATACTATTGGTAAATATTGAATAACTATATTAATTGCGATACATGCCAGTTTTCTCCTTTCCCCTCTTTCTCATCTGTGCTCATTTGTGTCTGATGTGATCATTTGCTGTCATGAAACTGTCCATTTGGCTAAATATCACATCAGCATGTAAATTGCAAATTCATAACACTTGGAATATATTGGCCAACAATTACTATGCTCCAAATAGTCCTTTCCAATATGAATACAGCACACATTGATATTACAATGGCAATTTATTTGTGAAATGTTGTACAGACTTAGTGTAAGGTCATCTTCACACTCATTTTGGGGCTGACCTGCCAATCAGATTTTTTGGTAGGTTTCAGATCCTGTACCCAAAACTTTGCCTAGTTTTTAGTCAGGGTGCAGCAGAGAAAATCAAACTGTGTTGGAGAATGAGAATTTTTTTGTTTTGTTTTGTTTGAGGATCAAGCTTCCTGTAATAGTGTGAATCTTTTAATATGAAACTAATCCACTGCTGCCATGCCTACCATTTAAAATCCAAGAGAAATTCTCTTTGTCACTAATTCTGTGATCACGGCCAACAAAACTAATAGAAAAAAGGGATGTGGTATGTAAGTGACAATTGTTTCCAGCCATCCAGATTTATCTTCCCTTATCTCCACTCTTCATGTTTAACTTTTTCATGTTGGAACTGTCCCTGCAGCAATATCATTTGAAGTAACTGCCAGGGATGAAAACATGTCCTCAAGTTTCTTTCTTTTTTTTTTTTTTTTTTTTTTTTTTTTTTTTTTTTTTTTTTTTTTTTTTTTTTTTTTTTTTTTTTTTTTTTTTTTTTTTTCAATAAAAACCCAAGCCAGAACACAGTGCAAAGTTTTGAATGGACCATATGTGTCCATATCCATGGGCTTACAGGATAAATACAGCCATTAAGTCTGTGCAGTCTCCGCAAACCTAAAGTGCTTTGACAAAAAGTACAGATCATCTATCCTGCTCCCCTTTCCAGCCTCACCTTCCTGTCTCTCTTCGCCATAGAGGTGCACTCCATAGAGAGCTGTTATGCTTTGCCATCCATTATCTCTGTGACTCACTGTGGATGGCTGAGCGCTGTCAGCCTGCAAAGCAAATTGAGACTCAGGTTTAGCTGGACCCCAGTCAACACCTTTCTCTTATACCACTTAAGCGTATCAGGCTTCTCAACGGATAGAATATGTCTTTGCCTTTTTTTTACTTCTCCTGCTAAGAACTATTTAGCACACCTTGGAGACTGTTCATGGCCAGTTAATTAAACTGTGGACTGTTGTTAAATCTTGTTTCAGTCCGTTTCAGGTTCAGTTCATTTTCTGAAGCTCCATGTCTACTAAATAACTGTAGGATTGAATATCTGTTATCTTAGATTTATTTGGGTGAAGTTTATGGTATGCTAGCTTTTGCCATATCTCACACATCGGTGAAATCCATGACTATGCTCTGCCTACATGAAATCAGTTTAACTTTTAGTTGGATAACTCAGTTATGTTGGAAGTCCTTTTTTCTTTGCCTTGATCTCCAGATGTGTAATGTTTTATACAAGGACATTGATAGAATTTGCTTGCCCTTGCTGAATTTTCATTATTGACCCAGATCAAAGAAACCATTTTAGCAAGTCAGTACAATATTTTTCAAAAATGACTTACAACCCTTAAATGTTTCAGTTTTTTTTCACTTTAAATCATAAACTGATGTAGCTCAGGTTGTATGTTTATAGTTGTTATCATGCTGGACAATGAATGCTGCCATACTCTCCAGTTTTTTGCAGCCAATGTTTTCTTCAAGGGTGACCTCCATCCATCGTCCTCTAAATCAGACCAGTTTTTCTGTCTCAGTTAAAGAAAAGCATTCCACCATGATGCCTCCACCACCATGTTTAATAGTGGGGAGAGGGTTTTAGGGAGGATGTGCACTGTCAAAACTAACAGCTGTCCAATCAATAGGTTTTTCCACCAGAGCTGTGGCTCTCTGCTGCTCCTCAAGAGTTACCATGGCCCTCCTGTTTGCTTCTCTGGTTAATTCTATTCTAAGATTAATTTAAATAAAGTTGGATTTGATTTGATTTAATAAGATGACTTCTGAAGACAACTGGTTGTACTTTATTTAGAGGTATCAAAGTAAATGGGGCTCAACACCCCTATACCACACTTTTCCGATTATTCTTTTGAAAAACAAAACATGTATCATGCATAAATTTCAGGGAAGCACAGTGGCGCAGTTGGTCAAGAAGGTCTTAAATTGAATGCTCTAAATTGCCCTTAGATATGTGCATGCATGTGTGTGTGCGTGCATGGTTGTATGTCATATATTCCCCCTTGTTGCCCTGTCATTGACTGGCGACCTGTCCAGGGTGTACCCTGCCTCTCACCCAATGACTCCTGGAGGTAGGCAGCTGTTCCTCTGTGACCCTGCAAGGATAAGCAGGTACAGAAAATAAAATCCCAATAAAGTACATTGAGGTTTATGGTTGTAATGTTTATAGATCAAGATATCAACCATTCCCATCTGGTATGTTGATTTTAGTGATTGCACAACCAAAATACAACATATTTCCATGGAAAACCTCTTCAGGGTTTTTAATGATGTGAACGCCATACTTGGGGGTGGAATGTTTGTATCTGGCAATGAATGCATGAATAATCTCTAAAAGACCTCCTTAGTCCTGATTCATCTCTAGATCAAAGCACTCTTGAAAAGAAAAGAAAAAAACACTGCACTTTTCCCAGTTGTAGTATTGCCCTTGATATGATGAATCAGTTAATGAATGTGATGAGTGAATATTTTTCTGTTGCTCATAAATCTTTGATGTTGAATCATTGATAGTAGTTATTGTCATTATTTTGTTTTGTTATAAATATTAAGCTTGTGGTTATAAGAGGACTTGGAAAAAGCATTGCTCAATATGAGAGCAATTTATACAGTGTAGGCAGTGTAAAAACAGTCATATAGTATAAATTGCATAAATAGAACACAACAGTCCTGCAAAAATGGAGCAAGAATTACTTCTTCTGATTTGTCATTCTTTCTCATCAGACATTCCCTCTGTTCAATATTTTGGTTCCCTTAGTATGCAACATCCCATCTGTGAAGGGGAACTCTTTAGTCATTGACATTTGCCCAAAGGACTTAAGGTTTGAACTGGCAGAAAATATTTAGTAAAAAGAAAAATAATAAAATATTCATCCACAGACCCATACAAGGATTTTAAAATGCATGGAAATTATGTTGAACAGAAGTTGATTGGTTTCACTGAATTACACAAGTGTTTTTAACTTACAAGATTTACTCAGCAAGGTGTTTTAAATGGGTCAGCCAGACAGTGATTTTCAATAATATCCATTTTGTTTAAAAAATAATATAGCAATATAAACAAATGCTTTCAAAGAGTTCTCAATGATTTGATGTCTTTGAATTTATTAATCAAATTAACACCAAGAATGAGTTTAGAATTCTTTCATTTTTCACATCTACAGAATGGTTTGTCAAAAACCAGACATGTTTTCCTCTCTCTAATAATTTTATCCCAACTGTACTTCTGGTTTACTTCTGATCAAACATTCTCACACTGACTTAAACCCAGATTGACACCATTGCCATTTTAGTATTTGTTTTTTTGAATTACTGATTGGCTCAAGGAAAACATTCACACAAAAGATGGGTTGAAGCTTTTTTTTTTAGTACATTGTTTTAAGGAGTCATGGCAGGACATAAAATAAACTATTGCGGTAGTTCCCAAGTTTAAGACAAAACCTAACAATTTGTGCAGCTGTTATAAATTTTGTATCCAATGTTCCTGTTAGTCTTTCAAATAGCTAGTGTGTCAGCTCCAGACTTTGAATTGCTGCTCTATTTTTTTTTTACAATAAATTGTAAGATAGAACAAAGTCAAGTCAAGTAAGGGATTTCTATGCAGTTCTGAAAACTCAAACCCTAGAGGCTAGAAAAGTGCATATTTTTTTGAGGAAATATTTTTTGGAACCCTACAAAGACATGTGGAAATGTGCTTTGGGTTAATATCAGATTATTGTGGTAAATAATATCATTACAAACAATTTGAACTGTACATTTGCTCAGTTTTTTTTCTCAGTTATATCACCATTGATCATAAGTATTTGTAGATCTCTTAATTTTTGCACCTGGAGTGTAGAGTAAACATCTGGTGCCTTCAAAGTTCCAACTTTTTGTTAGATTCATGAGCCTGTAGACTTCCGACTGTAACATATTGCTGTTTATGAGCCATACAGATCTTCAAACACATGCCAAAAAGCTACTTACAAGTTGACCTGAACAGCTCCTGTATATTGATCTTTCTTGTCTGAGTACAGTTACAGTGTGCTCATACATACACAGAGCTCATAGGTTATGTGCTCCATCGCAAACATTATCCTCATTACATAAAACAAACTTGTGTGTGTAATTGCCCTCTTAATGGAACGGAATCATATCGATTTATAAAACTAAGTGGAAGTCTCATTTCAGATTGAACTAAATGGAGTTTTAACGACTCCTTTCATCTAAGGTGTTGTTGGGTCTAACTCGATTGTAATAATCAGAAACATTAAATACAATGTAAAGTGAGCCTATGAGATTTAAAAAGAAAACGAAGACGAGGCCTGCATGAGTTTTAGTTCTGGTAATATGTGTTGACTGTTAGCCTCAAAATCTTATCCAGTTAGTCAAGTTAGAAACACTGCTTAATCCATCCTTTGAAGAGATGACATACCTCCAAGCTTGATGCAACAGGCCTTTTCAGAAAACTCAACCCTCTGATCATTAAGTTGATCTACTGCATTGTGACAGACTGATGAATGACGCTGAGTGTTTAATTAGAGCTTGGACTGAACATCACCTTCATGTTTGATGGTTCTATTACCTGTTATTGTGATCCAGTGTGATTATTCACTGCTTTGATTAGTGATGTGATGAAAGGTCATTTCTCATGCAAGTGTGGACAGCAAAGAGCATTCCCAAAAAGACAAATCATTGATCACCACATTGTCTTTAATGGCCTGAAATAATTCCAGTCAGGTGTGACTCAGAAATGTTGGCTGCAGGCTCTTGAAGCTGCCAGCTTATCTGTCATTTGTCCAACATTCTTGGATGAGAGAAAAGTGATAGACAGGCAGCTGTTTGTCATTGTTGCTTTTGACTTTTCTTAAAAGAAGTTTAGATCTTTACTCTTAGAATTCAACCAATAAATTTAGTGTAGCAATTTGCAATTTCAGTTTACAATTTTGAATAGATTTTAACTTATGTTTCTAAGCAGCAAATGGCTGCAGCCCAAACAAATTTAAAGCTGAACATTTGTAACCAATATTCAAAATGTATTTACAAAATGAAATTAGTTTAATCTGCTGAAATTCATTGGTCACTAGCTCCTCCTACATTCTATGTGCTATTTCAATCATTCATTTTTTTTTTTTTACAATATGCAACAAAATTGGTATATCTGGTCTATGATATCTACTGTTTACAGCTTTTATACATTTTTAAAAATAACTTTTTATAGAAAAAAAGGTATTAATCTTCCAGTGTAAATGAATGTGAAATGAATTGCTCCCCCCTACTTTTAGCTAAAATAACATCCAAACTTTAAAACAGTCTCCAATACATTGGGTTATTACTGAAAGCTTCAACTTTTTATAACATTTGGCAGTTTTTGAGTTTGCAGTAAGTTTTGTTCTGCCACACCTTTACCAATCTATGGATCAATAAAGGAAAATATGTTCACTTTCACATAGTGTGACTTTTGAATAACAGTATCCCAACGTACTGGAACTACATTCCCCAGAAGCAGTTCTCATTCACTTCTCCTTAAGCATCTTCTGTTTGAAAAACGTCCATACTCAGACTTACCTCTGCCTCTTGTTACACAGCAGTTTGAACTATTACGTTGTTTAGATGAAAGTGTTTTTAGCAGATTTATAGTAAAGTTAAACTGTTTTATTGTCTCTGCTTACTTTTAGAATTAAACCCTGAAAAGATTTCTGCTTCATTTAGGTTAGCTATCACACTGTAATTTGAGTTCACTAACATTTTATTCCTCAATCAAAAATAGGTCTTATGTTTTTTTAACACGATTGGAAAAACCTTAAGCAAAATTATGAAATTAAATAGATAGTATTTATCTAAGCAGGTTGAGTAAGTATATTATAAAAATTGTTGGAATTAACTTATTAATTTGGCTGTTTAACATCTGTAGTTTCCACTGAGAAATATTGATTAAAAGCTTCCCAAAAAGCAAAACTGTTAGAGTATTTTCATTGGACCCATTTCAATAGTTTATTAGTGTGGGTCCTCCTTGCCAGAATTATGACTAACAAATACCTTGAAGTAATTGGGTTTGTCCTATCATTTAAAAAAAATAAAATAAAATAATTGGTTTGTGAATTGGGCATAATATGTTTATAAAATATCAGTGACCTTTTAAAATCCAATCTAACAGGGGGTCACTTAATCCTTTTCTTCTGTTCCTACTAACAGCTTCCTGAATTTAGAAGTTCAGCCTACCTGCTGACAGACTACCTGTTTGACTTTAGCATTAGAGTTGTTAAAACTGGCTACAGCTGGACACAAATTGAAGTTCTTGTCCAACACAGAATCTCTCTCAACGACAGGTCTTGTGAGATCTTGTACTGCATTGACTTATTGATTTATACGTTACATAACAAATCAACATATTAACCAATTTAGCCAATATAGGACATAACATTTAACAGCTACTTTGCCAGATTAAAATTTAAATACATATAAATCGCATTTAACACCCTCTTAAATACCTATTTGTAGTGCAGCCGTTTGCAAGTGCTGCACACTCTGTTGTTAAATGAAGGTTTTTTTTTGTTTGTTTGTTTTGTTTTTTTTACTGAAATTCCTCTCTGAGATGGATGAAAACTCAGAGCCAAGATATGTTCATATTTCCATCAAATTGGCCAGCTGCCATTGACATTTGTGCATATTGTGTGCTTATACAAGTCGAAGGAGGCTGGTGTTTGCCACTGAAAGTGCTGCAGCCTGGCTTGGGTCACAGATCAGTGCAGATACAGTCTGACAGCGCCTGAGGTTTTGGGCCGGCGCCTCTGCTTTGATGTGTCATTGTTACAGGCTGAACATGATGAGCCTTGTCTCCCTCCACCTCATTTCAAACCGCTCTCCTTGATCGCAAGTCCCCATGCCAGGAATGGATGGAAGGAGGGGAGAAATGATAAAGCTATTGCTGTGAAAACAATGGTGTTGAAAGAAGCGTTCTGCCTGTGGTGTTGTTTTGCAGAATCAATTTAGTAATCTGATATTACTGATAATTTTCATCACTAATGAAGTGAGGTTTGAAAGTGAGTTGTAGCTATTGTAATGTCTGAGTAAATGCAACTAATATATAGTATTACTGGGATTTTTGAAGTCCCTGTCTTAAAAACATACGCTTTTATAGAAAGTCAGCTCACCCACAAGCTCACGCAAAATATGTAAACCCATACAGATTTATGCATTTACTATAATATTTAAAACATTTTAACACACAACTTATTGGCCTTGCAAAGTCCCCACACCCATCCATCACCTGTCAGAACATGGTGAGCAGGAAATGTTGATGGATGGTTGGATGTTTCGACATTGTACATGAAGACGATAGTCGTTTATCCCATGTTGCTTGAGAAGTTTTCTGGTTTTGCCTCTAGTGGTACCTCTAACCAAAAGGTTAATTGTCAGTCAGATTGCATGAAAGCATGTAGCTATGTTGTATCACAGTTTGAAATGTCTCATTTAAACTAGTACCCAGTTCACATCTAGACTAACTGAGAGAACCAACTTACTAAAATAATGTGGATTTACACTTTTAAGGTTATTCTAACCTTTAATGCTATATGCATGACTTTAGAAAGAAACAATGGGTAAAAATTTACAAAGACCACAAGCTTGTGACAGCAGTTATTACTTAAATACTGACCTTATAAAACAGATAAAGTGTTGAGAATGTATTGAGATTAGAACACAACTCCAGTTTGTAATACTAAGTATGATGCCTTATAAAAGCTATTTTTTTTTCTCAAAATACACATTTCTCATATTCTTCCTGTTTTTGAATCTGCTGCCTTTAGCTTAGGTGTCTATTGTTTACACTCCAAAGTCGTAGGTAGGAATGTAACAAAAATTTTTTGATGGACTACTGTTCTCCACAAAAGGCACTAACAGACCATCTGGGTCGGTAAAGCTTACAAAAGTTTCAGAACTTGAGGTGTATGGGAAGCAATAACTCTGCCTTGTTCTTGGGTCTAGTGCGATCTATATTTAGTTTATTGGTTTACTTTCATAAGGACAAGTATTTGACATCAACTAAACAGAACACTACATTTCTAGCCTAAGCTTATTGCGATGTCAGTCCAATTATTTTCAGGGCTCGTGATAACAGCTGTCACTTCCTGCAGTAGACAAAGTTACATGCTGATAGCAACTGGAAAGGTCTTTGCAAAACAGATTTCATTTTGATGAGAATTATCATGACATTTTGATATAGTGAGATCTCATGCTACACGATCAACATGCCTTATATTTAGCACTTGGTGTTGCAGTATTAAGGATGTGTTTTCACAGTGGGTTTCTAAATGTTAACAGCAGGCTTTAACATTTGTAAATGCACCAAATGAAAGTGGACTATTAGCAGTTGACTATGATGGCTCATAATTTCTTTCTAAAGGACGCACAGTTGAAATTTCCCAAAGTTTCTTTTCTTTTGAAACTTTGTTTTGATTAAAAACCGCAGCGCACAAATGCCCCAAAACAAACAACCAACACATTTTCCTTCATGAGGTGTGGCAGTTGTCCCGGACTGCTGAGGTGTGAAGGTCATTTTGACCAAGTTCCTCCCTCTGTGCATGGAAACAGTACCCGATCCTGTCCGGTGTTGCCCACATCATCTCCCTGCAGGTGCCAGCCAGTGATCAGCGTGCCCCCTCCTATACAAGGCCACAGTTGCACGCTGCTCAGTTCTGCCCTTTTCCTACCTTACACAGACACCTCCTCTGCTGGCACCGCCATATGTTTTGCTGCCGACTGTCATACATGCAGGGCAAAGGTGGGATATGCCCAGCGGTGTCACTCTGGCAGAGTGCTCCACCCCATCAGGGAATCAGACATGCTGTGATACACATCCTGGTGTGCCCATGATACATACGTCAACAGTAGGTTTTGTTTATTATGTGGAAATGTAGCTTCACACTGTGGGCATACTCTGTCTTGCTTTCAGGGATGAAGCCTTTTACCTATTTAATACTTAGAATTGTGTTTCATTATTCATTCACCATAAACAAAGTTCTGTTGCTTTCATTAACTGCTGAGATTAGCTTAACCTTTTTGCTATTTTTCCTCTTTGCCACTGCTGTTAATCTGAATTAAGCTACTTCAGATAATTACAAATGGTGCTTTGCAGAATAAAAATACAGGGAGTAATGTTTCCTGTTAAACTAAAGCCCTGAGGGACTTCGGACCTGTGCTTCCTGTCCTAGGACAGAGAATAGGAGAGCAGCATGATGACCTGTAAAGACACTTGACATTGTTCTACAAATTGTCACTCAGACAGTCAAACATCAGTTTAGTTTTTTTGAAATATTGTGTGAATGAACCCACTTGATATTAGGTGGTAAATGGTCTGATGTACTCCATAAACACAATTAGTGACTTTATTTCAATACAACTTATTTCCTCCTATATCAGTTTGACTCTTGATTTTATTTTATTACAAGTGGTTCACATTTTAGCAAAGCATGTTTCTGAGCCTGATTTGTGTTTAAAACTGTTGCCAGTTATTAAATTAGTTATGCTAAAATTTAATTATGCAGTTCAGTAATTATTTTTTCCCATTAGCAATCTCTGTATTTACTCCCACAGCAATAAAAAGGCAAAAAAGAATAATTATCATTTTTAAAACACCACTTAGTGCTTTGCCAAGATGTTTATACCCCTTGAAATGTTTTATATTTTGTGATGTTATGACCACAAACTTTTATGATTTTTCTTGGGATTTTTTGTGAAAGATCAATACAAAATTGTGCATCTAGTGAAGTTGAAAGAAATGATGCTTGGATCTCAAAATGTAAAAACCTGAAAAAATATGCCAAGGGTTTGTATTCAGTCCTCCTGAGACAATAATTTGTAACATTTTGCATTTGAGTAATACATTAAATGACACACAAATGGACTCTAATTTTGTGACTTGATCAGGCAGTTGGTTGCACTGGATTTTATTTTAGTGGTATCAGATTAAAGGGGCCTGAATACATACGTTTGTACACCGCACCTTTTAGTTTTTTTATTTTGAAAAACAATGTTGCACACCATGTGTATTCTGACTTCCACGTTACAACATATACAATTCTGTGTTGGTGTAACACATAAAATGCCACCAAAATACATTTAGGGTTGTTGAAACCTGAACTATGGAAAAGTTCTTGCACTATGAATACTTTTCCAAGGCACTGTAATGGTAGAGGTTATAAATTCTTACACAATCTACAAAGTAATGTCGAACAAGAAGTTGAATTACTTCTCAAAACCTAAGACATCACAATGACCTCTAAGTAACGTCAGTGAGGGAAAAAATATGTGTCTGCCCATTCTGAAGCTACTCTTCACACAAGGGCCTTTTACCAAAATACCACCCCATGCATTTAAATAGGAATATTATTATAATGACAGTTTGTCACATCAAAGTGGGTGTATGTGTGAACTTCTGTCACTATGGTTTTTCTAAAGAAGATAGGTGTTCAGGCCATAAAACATAGCTACACGCTGACAAGCTTGAGAGTTCTGGTGGAGAGACGAATCTGAATGCTTGACCTCATGGCTCGATCTTTATGTTAATGCCAGAAAATTTATTACCAACCAGTTTTGTCCTCGGGTGCTCCAGCTCTGACAGAAATTTATGTCAGTCTAAGTGGGATGATAGAATAAGAGTGATGACTCATTTATTCTTCTACTAGTTTGTTTTCTTCAGCTCAAATCCAGGAGATCATTAGAATGAGTGAGACAGAATTTCAAAGAAGAATCCTGAGGAGTTTGCATAGGAGGATTTTTGTCAGATGAGCATGGCATAAGTTAAGGAGAATGCAGTCACATCGCTCTTTTTGGGGAACATTGAGTTGTTGTTCAATTGAAGTTCGTTTGATTCCACAATTATGAAGGGGAGGTGCTCTGAAATTTCTCTCAAACAGTTGCCAAGGAAAATCTAGTCTCTTATGTCCCCAACAATATAAAGTACTGATGCTTGTAAGAAATTCTTGGAGTAGGAAATCAACACTAAGGGGAGCCTTAGGTGTTAGTTTTAAATAACAAAGGTAAACCGAGAGCTAAACAACAAATAACACACATTCTTGCCTCCTTCCCAGTTGAAATGCTATTGAGAACCTGATGATATTCAATTATTTCTGTACAAACCACTGGCATCAGCATTCTGAGTATAATCACCTGATTATCGAAACAGATGAATGAAATGAGCTGCAACAATTTCAAATTAAAGAATTAAAAATTCCATTTTAAGTTGATGCAGCTTGTTTTATTGTTTTAAGTCTTAAACTGAACTTGGAAGTTGTTTTATTAACTCAAGGACAACATTTAAGCAAGACTGTTCAGTCTGATTCTCAAGAGAAAAAGTGCAAATGATTCACTAGGATGTGCATTTTTAGACTAAACGGTAATATTCAAAACTTTTTTTTAAGCTGCAAATGTTGCTTACTTGTCAACTTCATCAGCTTATACCTTTTCAAAAAGGTATCCAACTTTTTTAACAAAAGTTGTGCAAAATTTACAACAATATTGCTTATATTTTATATTTTAGCTCATCAGAAGAGATGAAATAAATATATATATATATATATATATATATATATATATATATATATATATATATATATATATATATATATATATATATATATATATATATATATAGTGATAGACACGTGATCAATATCAATAGAAAATACGTCTGATTGAATGTTCAATAATTTCACTGAACTCTGACCCAGAACTGCACAGATTTCTGGGGGATGAAGGCAGAGGAAAGGCTTTAGCCACTCAACCTCTCACAGCCAAATAAGCAGGGTGGGTAGCATCAACTAACTCACTCATCTCTGGATGATCTGTCACGTTTAGGGAAGCTATTATAAAGAGCCAAACAAAAAGACAATTCCAATTAAGTGATACATTTTTCTTGAATATGGGCCTACCCACAGTGTCAGCATGAAATTGTTAGCTGTAACTAAGCAAATGCCTCAAGCAATTTACCTCCGCAGTGCGTATAATAAACTAATTTATTTCCATTCATTTTGGTAAGCAGATCACAGTAGCTTGTAGTTTGTCATTTGACTGTTTGAGGGGATATCATGTTAGCTAGCGAGTACATTTACAGACATACATGCTATATTAAATATTTGAATTTAACTGCGTTTAGCTTGTTTTTTTTGTTTGTTTGTTTGTTTGTTTGTTTGTTTTTTGTTTTTGTTTTTGTTTTTTGTTTTTATTTTATTTTTTATGCATCATCCTAATTCAACCCAGAAAACATTTTGGAGCGTTTATGGTTTTCATGTCTGTTACTCCTTGATGTGTGACATAAACCAGATGGATCAATGAACAGGCTTTTGTGGCATCCCTACAGAACGATGCTGCCACCACATTTTAAATTATACATCTTGATTGCCTGCCTTTATTACAACAGTAAATATTTATTGATGAATTATTCTTTTTTAGTAAGAAAGGAAAAGAATAGTGGTCTTTATTCAGCCAGCTGACTTGCATTGTGCAGCAATTTTGAAACCTTAACTTTTAAAAACCTTTGGTATACCTTGGTACTAGTAACATGTCTAGTTGTGACCCTCAGCTATGATCATGAAATATAGTATGTATGGGAACACTTGAGGTTTGCCAAGAATGAGCTGGAGAGTATTGCTTTGAACAGGGGTGTCCAAGTCCAGTCCTCGAGAGCTACCACCCTGCAACTTTTAGATTCATCCCTTCTCTAACACACCTGGATCAAATGAATGGCTCGTTACCAGGACCATGACTGCTAGTGAGGGGAGTCAGCCTTTGGACTCAGGATGTTGGAGCAGGGATGCATCTAAAAGTGGCAGTATGGTAGCTCTTGAGAACTGGACTTGGGCACCCCTGGCTTAGAAGCTTAATATCCTCTAGTAGAGGAAGAATGAGTGAATCTGATGTAGAACACTTTGGAGTTCCCTGAACTACATAAAGTGCTGTACAAGTGCAGGGCTTTTACCAATTAGAAGAGGGTGTTCTTAGTTTGCCTTTAACTAATTGCTGCTGTTAACCTAAATCAGTCAGTAATCCAAAGCATCATTAGCCTTCTATACCTTGCACATAACAGCATCACTAATTAAAAACTGTGTTAATTATCAGTGTTTTACTAATGATTGTTTGTTTACCTTAATTATATAGTAGTCTCTAGGCTGCTATTTAGCACATTCATTCTCAGATCTGACTGTTTTTCATTCTTTTTTTCCAACATTGCCTGGTCCATGGTTCCTGTCTGGGATGATTACTCCTCTCCGTTGAATTCAGGTAAGAAAACTTGTTTTTTATTCGGACAGACATGCATCAGAAGAAAAATGAAAATCTGTGTGCATCAGTGTTTTCATTGTTCCTTTGTTACCACCTCATGCTGACTGATTTGGTCATTGTGTGCTCATTCCGGCACAATGCAACTAACCTGATGCAGTGAACCTGATTTTGTCACACTTTGCTAATGCGTGTTGCTTTTGGAAGCACAGTGTAAGGAACAGAAGGATGTTTCTGCTAAATTTCACTGAATCACTCTCTGAACCACGAAACCAACCTACTTCCCAAAACCTGTTTTGTCCATTTCACAATCTATCTTCTTTAATTTGGCACACATTTAGGCAAATAAAGATGGAAGCTGAATTCAATTTAGTATCTCAGAGACAAATTATTGAATAAACAGAGGCGTATGAATAGAAGTGCCACAATGGGAGGGAAAAAAAGCAGCAAGGTCACCCTATTCTTCCTCTGAGCATCCCATTGAGGAGTTGAAAATGGGAACAGGAGGAGAGTGTGTGAGACAAGATAACGTAGAAGAAAGGCATGGCGTAATTGAGATATCAATCAAGGAGGTTATTTCAGGGGTAATTGCTGAGGTCCTTTAGTTTGGTGTTGGTGTGTTAGAGGGATACAGAAAGAGAAAAAAATATAATATGGAGAAAATGGTTGGTAGATCTGATGATTTGTGCTTTGTCTTTGTAGGAGGTGCCATCATATTCATGTCTGTTTTTTCTGTTTATTTAGCACCCTCAAATGGGAGATACAAATAAATCGGCTGTCTTCACATACAATAATAACCTAATTTCATGACCTATTTTTACACAAACTCACTTTCTGATCCTATTATATTTTTACCCACACAACTCTGTGTGGGAGTCACTTTAAAGTTTTGTTGGCTGCAGTAAATAAATGTTATTAACTTGGTGTTTTTGCTAAGACTGATCTATTTCATTTTCCTAATTGTTATGCATTATTTTAATATCGGACTTTTCATCAATATTCATGCAGTGCTTAATGTTTATGTATGCAGAAGTTCATTTAATTAGATGCCAGTTCACTTTTGTATGTCTACAGACTGCTGTTTGAGACTTTTTGAGAGGCATTTAGCTTTGTTTTAAGGGCAATGTTATACTCATGAATATTCCAATTCCTCATGAGATTACTTCCTGTAATAACGCTTCCGCTTCGGTCCTCAAGGACATACTGCAGATGCTGCTTTACCGCTTTAGGGATACACACATGAACAAAGATCTCTTAAACATGCAGGTTTTTTTTCCTGTATGTGCACACACTACAGGTATTGGTACTGCATATTAGCATATGAATGTTCATTTTTAATTAGCCATTTTCTGCCCAAGTGCTTTCTGATGCTATACTATGTGCATGGTTAAGCCACAGAATATGATTTTTAATTGGTAAACTGTGTTGTTGCAGTGAGAAGAATGGCCTTGGGTAAATTGTGCAAGTTTTTATGTGGTGGTACTACTAATATACTAAGCACCCAATTTATTAAAAAAATTTGTGTTTTGGGGAGCTGAAACTGTTTTCAGGGTACTCATTTGAAATTACATTAAAAGGGCTTTACCTGATTTAATAGATATTAGATATGAGGAAACGACAATTAGTGTGACTGTCTAAATGCAGAAAAACATGTTTCAAACCTTATTGAAAAGACTGATGTACACACAAGAACATAACATGTTGCCTCAGCTTCAACTTTGTCATCCAATTATTTTTGAATCCATGAATTGGCTCAGAAATTGAAGATGAGGTTAAATATGCCACAATGTTTGTGATCAAAACACTCTGTCTGCCAAAGCTCAAAGTACTGTGAGTATATGACTTCCTCCAGAGAAGTAAGTTCACACTATAGATATGTGCCCTCGATCTAAGGCATGTGATTGAAGCTAGTCACCCTGAATATACTTTTGAGGCTCCTATTTGAAGTAACCAAAGACAGTACTTCTTGAGTACACCTTAGTGTTCAAATCTTATACCTTGCAGTATTTCTGTTTCTACCCAATATAATGCAACATGGACAGAAGCAGGAAAGAACTATTACATTTGTGATGGAGATGTTAGAGTTTAAGTCTCACCAGCATACATATGTTTAAGTATAAAATAGAATAGAATAGAAATATTCTTTATTGTCCCACAATGGGAAAATTCTTGTGCAACAGCAGCAATCAAATCAAGTAGATTTACATAAAGATAGGAATATGCAATATATAAAAGCAGAAGAACAAAATACAAAATACAAAATACAAAATACAAAAATAAACTAAAAACGCAAAAAACAGTCAATGTGATTTCATTGATTAAGGGTAATCAGTGAAATTGATTTAACATAGTCTTATGTTAAAAAAAAGCATCCTCTTGTTAAATCATGAATTAACTTTGATTAATCATATGTATTAAAGTGAAGTTTAAATTTACTAGCAACACCCAGGCCTGATTACTGCAAAGACAATAGAATCAAGAATTCACAGAAAGATAAAATGTCTGTCAAAATAAAGTAGACTAATAGATTATAAAAAAGCAACACATCATGCCCCGATCTAAATGCAGTGAAAAACAAATGAGAAAAAAATACAGTGACATCTGTCATTCTGGAAAGGGTTACAAAGCCATTTCTTAATTTTTTGGATTTCTGTGAATGACAGTGAAACAAATGGAGAAAACATGGAATCCTGGTAAAGAAAACCCTTCCAGGAGTGTCCTGCCTACCAACATTACTCTGTGAGCACATAGACGACTGATCGAGGAGGTCCTAAAGGAATCCATAATGACATCTAAAGAACTTCAAGCCCAGTTTGCCTCAGCTGAGGTCAGTGTTCATGATTCAAGAATAAGAAAGGAATTGGGCAAAAATGGCATTTATGGGAGCGTTCCAAGGCCAAAGCAACTGCTGGCCAAAAAGAACATAAAGCCCTGTCTCACCCCTATCTTGAGGATCATCCCCTTCTAAATGATTGCCGAGACTTTTGGGGAAATATTCTGTTGACTGAAGAGATAAAGTAAACGTGTCTTCAAGGTGTATGTCCTGAATTTTAGAACAAAAACATTGTAGTGCTGCTGTAGTCTGTGGAACTTGTGCTACTTTTTATAAATTAAGGTAATTTATGACGAGTAGCTACTTAACCATCTAATATAATGAAACAGAAGTTAAACTTAAACAGTACAATTGGCAGTTTATTGGGGGAATTCAAATTTCTTATTGTTGCCTTAATTATCTATATCTGTTATATTTTCTCTGCTTTTCCTTTCATCTTTCAACTTCTCTTTTATCGCTGGGGGCCCATAATCTACTTCAAATGCTGTAATCTGCCAGTCATAATAAAAACTAAAATGATGAAACAAAAAAACTTCTCTCAGTTAGCTCTCAACATTAAAAACATTCTCGGCTCATCGGACACATGAAACAACCAATTAGTGGCTACCAGCAAACAATTATTCATATTATTCGCTGGGTCATCATCGAGGACCTGGCAATTAATGAAGGCTCCAGCCAACCATGAAGCAGACATGATGGGTGCATTACAACATCACTCAGGGGTGGTGATGAGGGGAAAATAGGAGGAGGATGTTTGAGCATGTTGTCAACAAGTTGGAGATCTGGATGACAAATGACCAGTGGTGGTTTATCTTGTAGCTGATGTCTGTGTTATTCTTGGGGCAGCATTTTATTTAATTATGCTGCTGAAAAGGAAGGCAATAAGATGAAAGAATTTATATTTGTTTTATAGTTTAAAGCATCTTCTAATCCAATATTGCCAACATTATCACTGACTTCTAATAGACTTGTAGATTAGCCATTGATCAGTCAATCTATAAATTGATTAGTCACCTTCATTTGTCTTTAAGCTTTATTCTACAGATCAAGGCATTTGCTTTGATGTGTACCTTGTATGCCTTTTTTTGTCATTTGTATTTATTTTTTCTTTTTAATTTCTAGAGTTTTCTTGCTATGTTTCTGGTTTTTAATTAAATGAAATTAAAGGTATTTATGAGAGTTTTCCTTTCATGTTTATTAAAATGTCTGAGTGGAAGTGGAAACAGATGAGAAAAAGCTCTGCTGCTTCAGAGATTGCTGCCTATTTTTGGGACATAAAAAGACTTACCAGTCTGGCTGATGCTGACATAAAAGCTGTCTGGTGCTTTGAAGACCTGAGACCTTTGAGAGCTGATGCTATTCATCAGCATGTTATTTGGGCTTTAACAACTCAGGTGGTGCAGACAACCAAATATAGGGCAGCATTTTGAAAAAGCACTAATTATCAAAAAATAGATCTTTTGTGTTTGCGAGATATTTAAAGTACTTCGCAAAAGTATACATGGCCATTAAAGTTCCACATTTTGCTGTTGCAAACACAAACTTTAATGCAGTTTATTGTGATTTAAACCAATATAAAATAGTTGTGAAATGGAAAGAAATTTATACAGGATTTTAAACTTTTTTCACTTATTAAAAAGGAAAAAAAATTGTGGCATTCCTTCTTTGTCAATATTTTCCAGAACCACTTAGGACTGCAGGTAAAATCTTTTTGGTTATATCTCTTCAAGTTCTCGTGTCTAGATACTAAAATCTTTTGCTACAAAATATTCTGTGAGATTGGATTGGTGCTATTGCTGACATTAATATTCAAATCTTAATCTTACCATTTGATCTAAACCATTCAATTGTAGCTTTTGACTGTATGGTTAGATTTGTGGAAACTGGAGCTCTGTCCAGGCTCCAGTCTTTTGGAGCCACTAGCAGGTTTTCTTTCAGCATTGACTTGTTTTTGGCTCAGTCTTATCAGTTATGGCCAGCTTCTTGGTCTCTGCTGAAGCGAAGCATCCCTAAATGCTCAGTTTCCCCAGAAGGTTGGTGTGTTCATGGTGTGATGTGCAGTGTTAGTTTTCAGCCACAAATAGCTTTTCCTATAAATGGGCCAAAAGGTTTAATTTTGGTCTCAACTGGTTACACACCTTCACATATTTGCATCATCTCCTACGTGAATTTTGGTAAACTGCAAACAGGACTTCACATGGCTTTCTTTCAGCAATGGCTTTCTTCTCTCTTATAAAGGCTAGAGTTGCAGAGTGCGGGCTGCAGATCTCAGCAGTTTATCCAGAGGCACTGGAAACAAGTCTGATTTATATATCCAAAAAATTCATGTAAATATGATGTAGGTCTGGGTAATAAATCAAGAACAATATATATCGCGATAGACGCATGATCAATATCAATAGAAAATAAGTCCACTAGAATATTCAATAATTTCACTGAACTGCAATCCAGAACCAACCAGGATTCTGGGGGATGTACTCAGAGTAAAGGTGTCACCCGCTCAACCTCCCACACCAAGCTAAACAAGGTGGGTGGCATCAACTAACTCACTCACTCATTGGTAAGCTAACAACAACTTGGTGAGTAACTTCCGCAGATTATGTGCCTCATAACTGCTTAAAAATAAACAGTGTGGAGTGAAAGGAGAAAAGGAGTACAGCAGCTGGAGAGGAAACTGTGGATTAAACAGAAGAGGTGATGTCACCAGCTTGGCAGAATTTCAGATGTTTAAAACAAAAAAAAAATCAAATAATTATCGATATTGACTGATATGAAACACTTGCATCATGATACATTTTTCAGCCATATTGCCCAGTCCTAATATGATGACTTTATCTTAACCTGAATCACATTTTTTAAGAAAGACATCAAATTGTATTATGGCACAAAGGAATAATGTGGACATAGAGGGTAAGATTAAAAGAACAAATTACAGCTAGTCGTCATAACCTCACTGTAGCCCTTGCAGGAGTGAAACAGATCAATACACCAGTACCCAGCTCTGCAGTGGAACCAGCTCTACAAAACCTGTCATTACAGCCCACACTTCTACAATATTAACAAGCACACAGCCTCACACCTACTCTGGTTCCACTTGCAAACATTTTAGTGTAAAAGCTGTATTTGTATGTCGTACTTTGACCTCACATTGAACCTCTTCATATGTTGCTTTCATTTTGCTCATTTGAGCCATTACGTGGGGCTTCGTTAACTAAGGCTTTTAAAGATTCAGTGACTCACTTTAGTTTCAACACAATCCTTTTTGTTCATAGAGCCACCTTAGTCTGGACAGATGGTAAGGTAGTGTTCATTAGATGGGCTTTGACGAACAAATCCTTAATCTGCCTTTTGCATGACAACCCTTTGTTTCATACATAAAGATGCGTGCACACCTGCCCTAACTAATCATTTCAAATCCCAATCTCTCTGAAATTAGGTCATAATATTTACTGTGTTAACGAGTTTCTATTTTTGAATTATTAACTCAGAGTTGGTGGGGTTTGAGGAGGGAACTGGGTCTCTGTGTAATCCTTAATGCCTCTAGTGAATACAGTTGTATTGCATGTGAGACTGGTTGATCTTTATTCTGAACCAGTTGTATTAAGGATGGATTAGCTGCATGTTTGAGTCTCTCGAACTTGAAACAAAAGGGAAAAGATTGGTTTCTTTTAGCTATGATTAGTGGTTTCCAGTTATTATAGTTCATGTTTATATACATTTACCAGCTCTGTGAAACAAAGGTTAAAGGATTCATGAACATCTGCCCTTTTTGGCGTTTACCCAACTGCTCTTCAGCTCTGGGAAGCATCTCAAAAAGCCCAAGAGCCCCTATGATTTGTATTCACCGTAAAGTTCAACACTCCAAAGACTGCTTCCACCGAACAGGGACACAGCCTTTTTTCCACTCCTAATCAAGTCAAGTGCAGGCTGTTTGTGCAGCAATTTGCAGACATTCATTATTTTATTTAATTATCATTTTTTCATTTTTCTTGATGTGACTCTGGATGCATCCAAAACAAAATTGGGGGCTCTCTCTTGGAGTTGAAAGAGGCTAAATGACGTCTCCGGGAGAGTGCAAATCTGATTCAAAAAATCCAGCTGTGTGTCACAGTGCATTTTGTGTCATTTCCTAGCATAAACGGCAACACCTAAAGAGCAGATGTTCTTCCGTGTTTTATAGCTAGCTTCCCCTGGAGAAAGCAGAGCCACCTGCTGGAGATCAGCTGCTGGTTCGTCATGACCTTGGACATCTACTATAAAGGGATCCATCTGCTTCCTGTACCCGTAGTCCTGACATGGAGCATTAAATTTAGATTACAGGCAGTGGTGACGTGGGTTACTGATCGGCACTGTCACCTCATAAAATCATCAAAGAGAAAATGTAATGCTTTCTTTCTGGCTTTTTGTGTGGACGGAAAAGGGATTTTTAAAGCTAATATCCAGAGGTGTATTTCCTTTTATTATAAACTGTAAAATTTATAATAAAAATATAGCTAAGTTATAATGCATTCATTTCCGTGGCAGGATTTCAAATATATGCAAAGCTCTCTAAAGTGCAGGGGGAAAAAAAAAGCCCTTTTTCCTCTCTCTTTACATTTGAGTCTCTGACATCATAGTGGGTCACAAGAATTAAGACTAGACCTTGAGGATCAACAGCAAGCAGCTGGTTTTAAGGTGGTCCACTGGCTTTTGGAAATGCTGTGGTGGAGGAGCCATCTTTTCGGATACCAATTTTTAAATAGCATGCCAGCTATTTTCCTGAAATGCAACTCAGATGAAAAAAAATCCAAAAAGAAAATTCGCAACCAGTTATTTGGCAGCTGTAAGCCACAAAATTTAGGTTAAAATCCCACAACCTTTTGATAAACTGATCACTCACTAAATTTAGAAGTAACTTACCTTGATTTAAGTTGGTTATCAATGCCTGGAATGACTGGAGTCAGGAATTAAATATCCGACTTTGGATATTGAGAGCTAAGAAGCTGAAGAGGTGGATTTGATCTGAAGAGTTAATAGCTTCATGTGGATGGTAAAAAAGGTGCTGTGGATGGGAAAAACAGGTGGACATGTTGAGTATGAGTCCTGTGTTTCTTTTTTGTATTGATGTTTTCTGAAATTATGGAATAACAATTTGACAAGTTGATTACAAAAAAATTCAATAAGGGTAGAACAATGTAAGGATTCCAGTTGCAAAGGGTTCATTCAACCTTACTTGTTTGAGCTTAAATGCGACTCTGTCAACCAAGCCAAGACAGATGCTTTCATACATGGCAAAGCTGGAACAAGGAGAATACTTTATATTCTTGTTTACAATTTTTGATTTTGTCAGCGCATGTATATTATCTGATTAATATTAATATAATATAATATATACTCTGGTTAGATCTCTTCAACAAGTCACGTGCCATATCCCTTCATGCATTGTTGGAATATGTACAAATCCAATGTAACATACGTCCAAAAACACTTAATGAAATAACTTCTCTCTTTCTAGCTACAGAGCATTTTTCATTACTTTTTCCGCTTTATGTTGACTGACATTATGCTGATGGTATAAGTGTTACTGCTGGACCAGGATTGGTGGGAACGTCTGGTAGGAAGTATGATTTGTGGCTTTCAAATTGTTGAGATGTAGACTATTTGTGTTTTTAAAAAAATCTGGCTCTCTTTTGATCTGCTCTAGTCCAAAATCCAAAGCACTAGAAAAAATACAGTTGACTAAAGGCGAGATAATGACCCATTATCAAAGCACTGGACCATCACTCTGAGATTTTTCTGATTTCTAATATACTTTGGACACCTATAGATAATAGCAGAAATCATTATGAATAATCATTTTGAATCAAATATCGATTTTGAGTCGAATCGTGAGATAGTATAAGATTCATATTATATTGTCAAGACATACTGACAGTTTTAACAAATATGTAAAAAAATATATTTTTTTAAAAGTTACCTAATGCTCTTGAATATATTTCATGAAATATCCATACATTTATTGTCACCTTAAATTAACAAAATCTTGATCTGAACAGCCTTTCACTTTGAAAAGTAAAGGTTAAATTAGCTGTAATGTTTTCTTTCAGTTATCTAGGACAATAAAGATGGCTACACTCTGTCACAGAAATCACGTCTTGTTATTTTTTTGTGATGAAATAGAAGAAATCTATTACATGAAGCTGGAACAATGATGTGAAGAAGTGTCTGTGTGTGTGTTTCCCTGCTGTGTTACTCTCCTTTACACAGGAACTAAGTCCTGCTGTGCAATCATGCTCAGTGAGCCCATCCCACCCCCTGCAGACACACAAACACACTCCCACGCGAGCACGCGTGCTCGCTGTATACCCACTCGCACATGTTGTGTCGCGCTCATTCACACAGCCCAAGGAACAGAGGGTTATGGTAACAGTGATTCCAGTTCTCTCTGTGAAGAAACTGATCGAAGCTGCTTCCCATTGGCATTAAATATGCATTAGTCTCTGCCTTTCATGTGGGTGCTGAGCTGTGTTTTTGTGTAAGAAGTCCTGGGGTTATTTTCCTATACTCGGAGCCCACCAATTTTCTATCTCCATCTTTTAATTAAGAACGAGAATGAGGTCTGTAAGAAAGAGGGCTAATCTTTATTAAATGGAATTTCTGGGATGCTGGGTTGCTCCGGGCTTGGTTACGAAGATCCTGCTAAGAGACACTGGTTTTATCATCAATTATTTCTCGTCAGTTCATATTAAGAGACACAAAGAATAAAAACACATTGACAGAATACAAGGCAAAGGTAGCATTACCTAATAACTGCAGCGAC
Organism: Anableps anableps; assembly: GCA_014839685.1. Classification (NCBI taxonomy): domain Eukaryota; kingdom Metazoa; phylum Chordata; class Actinopteri; order Cyprinodontiformes; family Anablepidae; genus Anableps; species Anableps anableps. Next base: position 17,712,930 of record CM026086.1, on the reverse strand, counting down.
CACTCACCTGTTTTATTTCATTTTCTGGAATAATAGAAAGCTGGGGTCTCATCTCTGACAAAACCCCATTGTTCGCCCTGTCAGCTATCACTGTTTCTGGCACAGCTTGCAGGCCTCCAGTCTGGTTCTGTCTAGTGTAAAGACATGGCAATCAGTCATTTTTTGACAAGTGTCTGCGGGTAGGGTTGGGGGGGGGTCTGTGCCCACACAGCGTTTCTTTAGGCTCAGAAGCTAAAGGTGATTCCCGAGCTGACTTCTGTGATCACCAGCAGCCGCTCTTATTTCCCCCTCTTGGGCTGGCCCTCTGCTGTTCGATTATCCCTCAATCTGTAATTAAAGGCAGCCAAGGGGAACGGAGATGAGGTGAGGGAGGGAAACCTCTCACGATGGATGTCCATATTTCAGACAGAGGCTGGCCAACTGAAAACATCCAAGCTTTTTTTTGTAGCTTGAGGGGATAGTGTAATTACATCCTTACAAAGGAGCTTTAGCTACTAAGCCTTCATAACTTAACAGCTGAATGAAGGTAAGAGATTATTTTGATGTTAATTATAAGAAATAGCAGGGCACTGGCCATGTTGCTATTTTTGCATTTTGAACCTTCGCAGTTTTCGTTGTTTTGTACCCAACTTTTTCTTGTTCAATATGCAAGAGTCTATCACTAGATGTTTCGTATCGTGCCCCATTTTTACTCACCAAGGGGACATTTTGTGTCATCTTTGACAAGCAACAATGTAAAGTAACTCTCTATATTCTACTCATAGTCATTTGTAATGAATTTAGATTGTTTAAAACTAATAGAAACCATTCAATAAATTGAAAAGTTCATTTATTTCTGTAGTAGGCTGCACGGTGGCGGTAGCTCTGTTGCCTTGCAGCCTAGGGTCTTTATGCATGGAGTTTGCATGTTCTCCCTGTTCATGCATGGGTTCTCTCTGGGTAATCTGGATTCCTCCCACAGTCCAAAAACATGACTGTTAGGTTAATTGGTCTCTCTAAATTGTCCTTAGGTGTGAGTGTGTATGTGCATGGTTGTTTGTCCTGTCCATCTCTTTGTTGCCCTGTGATGGACTGGTGACCTGACTAAGGTGTACTCCACCTCTCGCCTGATGACTGCTGGAGATAGACACCACCCCCCCTCGCAACCCTGCAAGGATAAGCATGTTCAGATAATTGGTGGATTTATTTCAGTAACTTTATCACTAAGGGAAACACATTATATAGATTAATTACACACAGACTGATGTTTTCAAACCTTTATTAATGTTATGTATGATAATTTTTTTGCTTACAGGTAAAGAAAACACATTTAAGATCAGACATCAGACGAATATTTTTTTTAATAAAGAAATGTGGACTTAATAAAAAGTATGTTTAATATCTGCTTAAATATTATTTTCAAAATGTACTTTTAATCAGACAAACAAGACTCATTAGAGTGCACATTTCTAATTTATTGAATGTGACTGTATAATTCAGCCAGAAGTCACTTAGAGATATTTTGGTTTGGTCACAGGTGATAATCAGTCATGTTATAAGAGTCTACAGACCTAAATGGAGATCTGGACCAAAAAATAAAAAATCAGAATAGAGTGTAAAAGATAATAAAAAAACATAACAAACTGATTAAAATTATACATGAGTTTTAAGTGCAAAGGTCCAAGATAGTTTGTTTACAGATGCAATCACTTGTGACATACTACCTCCTACTTCCACGTTTCTAATGTAAATAATCATCAGCTTCTTGGTAGGTAACCAGCCAATGTAAACACGACGGTGAAAAACCTGTCATATTTTTGCAGCATTTCAAAATCTTAACCTGTCCCTTTAAAATCCCAAAGTTTGGCCGTTTATTTAAAAACCTGTTGGTGTTGGTCTGTCTGACCAAATACCCAATGATATCAGTTTCCCTGGAGAAATCATTTTGTCACAAATGAATCGTAAGCGCCCCGTCCAACGAGTGTAGACAACAGCTCCCCAGTCTTTGTGTGTGTGTGTGTGTGTGTGTGTGTGTGTGTGTGTGTGTGTGTGTGTGTGTGTGTGTGTGTGTGTGTCACTGAGTGTATATAAAGATAATACTCACTGATTCCTCGCTGGCAGCATGTCGAGACTCTAAAACCACACACTGTGAGCACATCCTGTTCACTATCATAAATCGTAAATCTCTTCTCAGTTTTTTTGACATCTTTTCTCTGAATTTGTGAGGGTAACCCCTGTTCCAAGCCTTTGTCTCAAAGCCTCACACTGGCTCATATTGGACAAGATTGGAACCTGTCGTGTTAATGGGGTCCATGACCCAGTGGGGGCCATCGCAGTGTGTGTCCATAGGTGAGTGAGAGTGCATAAACACAAGCCTGCGAGTGTGGACTGATGTATGGGGACATAAATCAGTGGAGTCTCAAGGGCATTAGACTACTGGCCATAAACAAACAGCCTTGGATATCAGTAAGGTAGTATATATTGATTATTTAAAATGACTATCGCATTGCACTCATAAATATTCATTTATTCCTTATGCTTGGGTGGATACTCTTCAATTTCTTTTTTTTTTTTTTTTTAAATGTGAAAGAATTTGCACCTCATGAAAAATCTTTCATAGGGTTTTCTCCCAAATACAACAGAGTTTTAGAACAACAATACAAATAGGAAGGACTCTAATTTTCTAGGAAACTTAAAAACAGTTTCTTGGTAAATTTATCTGCTGCTTTTGTTACAGTCCACTTACTTAAAAAAAAAAAAAAAAAATGGAGGTCAAACCCAGAATAGACCCCATCTACCATCATCTCTATGTTTCACTGCAGCATAAACCACCATACCTTCCAGATCCCATATTTGACCAATCCGCAATCACTATGTCTGCAAAATACACAACACATAATTAACTGTGGTGTACCTCTGGTTATTTAATACCTGGTTTCTTCTCTTAGTCCGTTAACTCCCCTTACTCGAAGAGCCTTGAGGGTATAGAAATTCATGTGTACCCATTTCTAAAGAATTTTCTAGGAGAAGTCAGCATTTTTTCTGAGATGAACTGCATTTTACCTCTAACCCTTTTTCTTAACATATTTCACTCAAGAGAAGTTTGTCAGAGTGCTTTTATCCTCCTGCTTTCCCTCCAGCAGCTACAGGGATGCGTTGATCAATTTGAGGCTCATGTGCTTCACTCACAGTGGGTGTAAATAATCAAATTTATGATGAGAAGAAAACCGGCAAGTGGAAGGAGGTGAGAATTGAATTTTTGAACCCTAGTTTTATTTGTCTGATATAAATTCTCCTCAGCTGAAAAAAACAGCATGCCCCTGCTGTCCTCATAAAAGGAAACTGAATAACTAATTTGCAACAGAGGCAAGCAAAGATTAAAAGAAAATTCACTGACTGGCAAAGGGATTCATGCAGAGCTCCAAGATGTGTGCAGACTATCTTTGTGAGATTTGGCACACACTGAGGGAATAGAAAGACACATAAGTTGAAGCTTCTGGGGAGTGATAATAAAGCAGAAACTGTGTTTTGCATGAAGACTTTAGAAGATGTAACCCAATGGCAATCATTTCCCTGAATTTGGTAGAAGCACTCAAGTTTTTATTGCGCAACAAAAACAGGGAAGGGTAAGAGGAAGTAGTTTGAAACACTGATGGAGTGTAATTCCCAAAACATATAAATTCTCTATATGGAGGCACATAAAATCCTGTTTGAACTTCTGCTTTACTTAGGTTTACGGGCAGGTGTTACAACATATTGTATATGTTCAAAACATAATTAGCTTGACACTGTTGATGGAAAAGTGGAATTTATTCTAAATTACTTTGAGCTCTATGTCACAATGTATCTTAGGTTTTCATGTTGTAAAGTGAAGTTCTTATTGTTTATGGAAAATATCATCGTTTTTGGTGGTGGGTTAACTTATTGTTGTGCTTGGAAAAAATTTACCAAAAATACAATGACATTATTTTTTGTTTATAGTAAATTATCATTAAAATAACTGAAGATCACTGTAAAAATGTTTATTGTAATTACATTTAAAACTGCAATACCTTAAATATCGCAGTGTTTCGATAATAAATAACAATGCACTTATGTATGTATAACTTTTAATTTGCAGCAACTTCTTTCAGCTTTGGTTAACAGAAATACAAAAAAAAATCTGTAACTAGTCTGTAACGGTTGTCTGTCGAGTGAACGATTAAAGGTCTTACACAGAGCTGAAATGTGCAGTAAAAAAATATGTAATTAAGACAAGAGTATAGATATAAGTCATTAATGATCATTTTTTTTGCGTATTGATATCATGGATTTTCTCATTCATTTTACCTGAATTTTTATACTTCTGTGTTAAAAGACTGTGTTTCAAAAAAAAAAAAAAAAAAATAGAGTAAGTACAAAAAACCTATCTAGCTTATTCTTGGTGGTGCTGATTTAGGAACAAATGAGTTTGCAACATCTGGTAAGACAGTAAACATTATAATAAAGCTGTTTGTTTTGGTAGCTTTTTGAAGTCAGCTGTATTTTTGAAGTGGTCATTTCCATTTTACCGCAATTTCTTTTTCTTTTATTTGTCTCTTTCAATAATTACACATTCACAGACATGTTCCTATTATTCTCAAACTTATCTGTTAGAGAATGTGATTATTGAAACATCATTAGTTATTGGGCTGTTTGAGGCTACACCTAACATTAAATGAAGCTTTAGCTGTGGCTTAAGCAGGTGTGTGCTAAGCATGCTCTCAAAGTTAAACAGGATTATTGCTGTGATCAGTGGATTATTATCCATCAGTTATCAGCAGACAAGGAATCTGGCTGCTAACTTTGAAACAACTACTGAAAACGATGTTGGTTAGCTCCTTTTACTTTGTCAAGGACAAAGCCTTATCTCCATCGAGGTTCAACCAAGACCAAACACCAAGAAACTAAAGCCAGATCCTGCAAAGGATTAACAGCATTCCTGAGAGCAGAGCAGGTATGAGTTTAGATGTATGAAATGACAAGAAATGTAGTGATATTTTTAGATCAATAATAATTCATGTGTGCAGGACAAACCTGTTTTTTTTTGTTTTTTTTTATTGCCACTCACATTCTCAACCAGCAGCAGAAGATTTCATATTAAAAATATTCAATATTCATTTTTATTTGTTCTTCATCTGTAATAATAGAGTTAAGGAAGCAGCTAAATGTGCTGGTATACATAATCAGAGGCCATTACTTCAGGTCATCTGCACAATATTTGAAAGATGAAGCTGCAGCTATGATTATATTATATTAGCTTATTTACATATAAAAGCTCATATTTCCACGTTTTAATACGCATTTGCTCTGAAAAAGATAAATTGTTTACCTGTAATCCAATCCAGAAGTCACAATTTAAAATGACCTAAAGCATCACGGGTCACTGGTATAAGGTTTAACGCTGTAACATTTTTGATCCCCTTGCACCTTGACCCTTGTGTCCGTTTCTCTTGTTTTTTCTGCTCTTCATTTTGTGTTGTTTAACCAGAGAGGGATCATCTGCAAAAAAACATGCTTAAAAAGTGGTGTTTTTTTTTATCACTTTAATTAAAATAAAACGACTGAGTTTACTAATGAATGAGGTGCGGTGGAGCTTAACAGAGCAGGACACTTGGCAGATTCAGCCTCAAGGCAATCTTGAATAGAGACAGCAGTAGAAAGGTTGATCTCTCTTTATGCACTTTTAATTACACTTGGCTGGGTGGACTCCAATCCCCAGAGAGCTGAGGTGAAGCGGTCGTCAAGAGATAGTGAAGGATGGGAAAAAGTGAGGGGTGAGATGCTCTAAAGGCTCCTTTGAGGGTAATTCAGCATTTCATTCCCCGACAGGCGGCTGTTGATCATCCTACAGAATCTGGAGGGACATGTACTGGAAATAAGCTGATGAATTAGCTCTCTTATCTAGGATTCTTGGTCCTACTTTTTGTGATCAGTTAGGTGAGAAGACAGGCAAGACAAAATTCAGGATAAGGCTCAGGGTGGTTTGTGATCACAGCCAATAATGTCATCACATTAAACCTTAAACTGTTCACTCTTGTGCACACTTTGACACACTCAGTTCCACATACATTCACAGTTTTGTCGTGTATAATTTATACAGCCAACTATCAGAATTTTGCCTCAGGAAGCTTTACAGTCTGTCCCAACCGACCAACTCCTTCTCACACACAGTTACTTTCTCAATTTCATTGGCAGCTTCCAATAGTTCAGAGAGCACTAAACAGCTAGAGCCGAGGGAATGAGGCGCCCCCACACTGAGACCTTTTATGTATCACAGGCCCTTCATTCACATGATTCCCACCTCCCAGAACAGTATTTTACTCCAAAATGAATGGTATAACCTCAGGGCAATGTCAAGGTGAAGGAAACGTGTCACTGGCTCCCTGGCGAGCCTTTCATAGCCTTGGCTCTCTCCAGTTAATGACTCGAGCGAGGAGGGTGCGTTACCTCAGGCTTGGTCAGATGAGCCCAGACAAGCGGCTCAGACTGTAATCACAGGCAATCATCAGCTTTCTGGTTGGATTTCAGCTACTCTGGACTGAAAAGCGTATTCCCAGAACTATGATTTCGGCTCTGAACTGGGGTGAAGCAAAAATGAAAGGGGGCTGGGGGCAGATAAAGACAATGATTTATAATAGACTGGGAAGAGATTAGGGATGCTCGATATTTGTTTGGCATTCTAGCAACCAGTTATTTACCAATTAAAGCAAATGCATGAAATGTAGCTATGGTTTGTGCAAATATCACTAAAAAACATCTTTATGTATGTAAAACTGAATTTCAGTGCTTTGCTCTCCTTAACATGTCTAAATAATCAAAGTTCTTATTGTTTAGTCCAGGGAAGTTTTTCTGTTGCCGCCACACATGCCCACTGACTCCCCTGACGAAGAACACATTGCAAAAAAGTGTCTTTATTATAACACTTTTAATCAGAATAGAATACACTCTTCTAAAATTATATGTTTAATTTGAGTCTTGTAATTTGGATGGATGGATGGATGTCCAATGTGGTCATTTATGTGGCTACTGAAGGAAAAAATTGTCTAAATGTGGATAACAGTGATCTCCTAATGCAGTGCACCTTTAGAGTGTTTCTTTGTTTACTTGTAGTTTTACCTTTACTGTTGCTTGTTGTTTCTTTTGTGCCACCTTCAGGGTGGGAGTTTTATCGTTACATTCACATGTAAATAAAAGTTCATTGGTTTTTTAGATGACATAAAAGTCAAGTGACTAGTGTGTTATAAAGTTCCCCCAAACACAAAGTTATTCATGACACAACAGCAAGTTAAAGGATTGGCTTCAGCTAGGATATACTGTAAGTTACATTACTTGTGACGAGATGTCTAGAAAATGGCCCAGCTGCACTGCCTCATCTTCTTTTAACTATTATTATTTGTGTGAAAACATCTGGATGCAGTGAAATGTAAGACATTTTTGCAGGCCCAACTGCCTATTTTTCACTGTGACCACAAGTGGGATAAATGTCTCAGTCAGACAGTCATCCTTCTTTCCTAGAAATCACCAGAAAGAGTCATGTTTCCCAGTCATCTACCACAACACTGTATCTTCTACTTCTGCCCAGTTTTGATTAAATAAAACATCAACTAATGACCCATTATTAGCCATTAATATCTGCGGTTCAGTTTAAGTGTTGTTAAAATATTTCTGCTAGACCAAAGTGATAAAAGCTGGTGTGAATACTATCAGTCTGAAAGAGCTGACTTGATGCTCATACCCAAAAGCAGCTTGACCTTCTGGTACTGCTCCAGCCTTCCTCTTTATATGGAAAAAAAGTTCAATGCAGTTTCACATGTTGGACCCAGGTTTTGTGACTTCTTGACCCCCTGGGCTAAATTTAATGGAAGTTCTATGTTTTCTAGCTCGCCTGTCTGTCTTCATCAGCACACACAGTGACCCATACACAGCCTGCAGCGCTGACACTAATACGGAATACAGAATGGTTGCTCATTTAATTTTACAGCCAGGCTTGTTGGTGCCACTCAAACAGAGCATGTCCTCACAACCAGCATCTTGATTTAGTACCTTGATAAACAAAGAAGAAACAACCCCCTTACCTCCAGCTTTTTGTTGCTACATCCATGTTGGCTCTGTCTTTTGAGCTTTTATACTTAAGCATGTTGTGTAATGGGATTGTGTATGAGAGCAACATCTTGGTCTGTTTGTCTCTAAACCTCGTTTCTTCGTGCTCTGTGGCTCAGTCTGTTTGTCTGCTTTCTGCTGTGGTCTTTCATCACGTTCACTCCCTGCCTTGGTATGACTTAGTGTAGTATCTCTCGACATGTCTGTGTGCATATGAATGTGGTATACCAGATCTTTACTGCCCCCGTGTGGCAGTATGCTTCAACCCTTTCACTGGGGTCATTAAAATCAAATCTAAAATCAAACAGTGAAATATACTGGAGAAAAAAAATTACATAAAATGCTTTTTTTTTTTTTTTTTTTTATTTTTACACATTTTATGCTCATGGGTGTGTTTGTGAAGGTTGCTAGCTCATTAATGCCAGTCTATATTAGTGCATCAGGTCATTTAAGTCAATGAGCCCTGTGCTGATTATTCTTCAGTTCTGTGCACAGCCGCTTGTTTTGCATTTGCATATAAATTGCTTTAAATGTGACGTTGCTGCTAAATTCTTTGTCACTAGTTTAACATTCATGAATTCTTTTGAATTTTGTGAAACATGGTTGGGGAATCAAAAAAAAAAAAAAAAAAAAAAAAAAAAATCACTTTGGTGCATTGAAAAAACAAAAATCCTGCAGGTGTGGAAGTGCACGAGCATATGGCTCAAAATGTTGTGATTCATCTCTAGTGGGTCTGTCATAATCTAAAGCTCCCTCTGTCTGCATTTTTTCTGTCTTGGCTTGCATGGTAGAGGGGGATTTGTTTCACTGAATTCTTGTTTCACAGGTCACAGGGAAAAGTACTCTTCAATAGTCTGTGTTGAAATATCAGAAAATTGTACTGAAATTGAAAGCATTTCAACAGTTTTTCTCTTCTGCTGCATTACCCTGTTTCTTACCTTTCCATAATTAAATCTAGTAAAGGATCTGTAGACATCTATCTGGTCGTATTGTAAAGTCTTTGGGGCAAATGATATGTCCACACTTTGCTGCTTTCATACATGCTGCTTAATACTGTCATCTAGTCCTGGTGTATTATAAGACCTAAGGCAAGCAGTTTGATTCTGATTTAATCTGTATCTCTGGCTTAATTGTTTGCCTCAGGAGGGACTAGATTGGTTCAAAAAATAATTGAATGGCCTATTTAATTTCTTCTAATTGATTTTGTGTCAATTGATACATTTCTGTGTATTATCTTGTATCTGTGTGTATGGATTTGTGTGTGTGTGTGTGTGTGTGTGTGTGTGTGTGTGTGTGTGTGTGTGTGTGTGTGTCATCCAGGGATTTCTTTATTTTATTTGTGGCAACCCAAATCTTTTTATTTGCTCACACTAAGATGATTTTTTTTTCTTTTAGGGGAACAAACAGTGGTAGTTACTAGTAGTAGGTTGCTATCTTTAAAGTGTATGTAAACTTCTGGTGACAATCTGTGGAGACAGCTAAGGAGTAGAGGGATCTCAACGTAACACGACATTCATGCCCATGGTGAGTGTATGTAACCTTCTCCATCCCTGCTGCATCTATTGTAGATCTTTAACTCAATCAATGTAAAGTCGTCCTGTGAAAGCTGAAAAGCTCCATTATATTTTCATAACTGACATTTTTTTGCTTATTATGGAAAACGATAACCCATTACATCAAACAAGATGGCTTCCCTGCGTGTCTGCTAATACGCTGATCTGCATGCATTCAAAGGCAACTCTGTTACAGCAGAATGCAGGGGCTCTTTGAAGTTCCATCACCTGCTGATACTGAACATTAAAGATGCCTAAAATGCACATTCTCACTGTGTTTGTTTAGCATACTCATGTTTTGCAGTCATTTTCATAATGAGCACCCCTTGTGCTAGTATGTTTGGATCAAAAGGAGAAATCCTTTTCCACATAGTTTTATAGGTTTGCATTGGGATGCTACAGGGTTTGAAGGCTGGAACACGGTTGTGTGCAGAACACAGCTCACTGATCTTACTTTATGGCTCAAAATAAAAAATTGGACACATTCTTTGACATTCTTGACTTCATACACAGGAAATGTGCTTTCCAACCACTTGAACCAAGATTGCTGACCACATTTTGTCAGATGGGAAGTATGTGTATACACAGTAAAGAAAACTGTCTGTTTAAATAATTTGGTCACAGAGCACATCCTAGAGATTCGCTTTCAGCCTCTTTTTCTGTAATTCCTTCTCTGTGCGTGTTTACTTGAACCTCTTTTAGTACATTTCCTTCTCTAAATGTTGTGACGGCAGGTCTAAACAGGATGCAAGTCTGCTGCAATAGGACTTTTCACAAATGGTTACATGGGTCAGTCTAAGTATCACTGTACTGAAAGCATCTTAAGTATGGTGCAGCAATGCAATGCCATGAAAATGGATTTAAGCCACTTACTCTTTTCCTCATTTTGTCACCTTAAAGCCACAAAGTTTAGAGTATCTTATTAGGATCTTGTGGTAGACAACATAAACACACATGCACGATAGCTCATTTTCAAATCATTTTACATATAAAAACCTGTAAATTGTTCCGTGCATTTAGAACCCCCCTGAATCAATATCTCATAGAACCATTTTTTGCTGCAGGTCCTCTGGAGTATGTCTCTACCAGGTTTGCACATCTTCATGCTATAATTTTTGTACATTCTTCTTTGCAACATATCTCAAGCTTAATCAGACTGTATAGAGAGCATTTGTGACCCTCAACTTTCAAGTTTTGACACAGATTCTCTGTTGGATTTAGTTCTGGACCATAACTGGGCCATTCTACCACATGATTATTTTTTATGTAAATCACTCCAATGTAGCTCTGGCTGTATACTTAAAGTTGTTATCCTGCTGGGAGGTGAACTTCCACCCCGATTTTGAGTCTTTTGCTACCTATGACCATTTTTAAATACAGGATTCTCCCGTATTTAGCTCAAACTATCTTGTTTCATAAAGAGCAGATTTGTGGCGTGTGTTATTAAGCGTTATTCATACAAAACAGTGGAAACTGTTTTGTATGCCTGTGTGATCTGTTTACTGATTGCTTCTGTGTTAGCCTCTGCACACCATCACCCTCATATCTTTCATAGTGCTACATGTTGTTTTGTTATGTCAGCAAGTCGTTTTGGTTAGCTGTGTCCTGAAGGGTGGATTTTAGATGATGGGAAGTACGTTGGTACCCATCCAAGCCCATGTCTGTCCTCCCTTGCTCTTCCATTCCTCCGCTGTTCTCCCATTTCTTCCTCTCCCATGACCTCTGGGAGTCCTTAGGAGGTACTGTGCTCCAGAACAAGCCAATTTCCCTGCACTTTTCAGTGTTCTTCTTTGGTCTTCTCCTCCTTTCCTTAAATTAACATCAAAATAAAAAGAACCCTAAACCTTTCTGCTGAGTGACTCATTCAAATAATTGTTACTTTTAGCTGTATCAGGTTCTCTGACTCTTTCTCTCTCTCTCTCTCTCTCTTTGCTTTTCTATCCATATCCGTCTGCGGTATGGTATTTGGGCCACTTTTGAATTGAAGGCTTTGACTAAAAAGGCAGTAATAGGGTGACATCAGAGAGGGGAGAGAAAGAGAAGGAACTACAGTCTGAGCTGCCTTTTCATTTTCTCCTTTCTATGACTACATGTAAGGCCAGTGACATTAAGAGAGTGTGCACTTTCTATACTCTTGAATAAACAGTCCTTTGATGAGTTTCACTTTTTCACATATTTGTTCTTAGGTGTGTTTTGGAACAACCCTACTTTGTTATCCTGGATAAGGAGACACCTATCAAGGACTTTGTCCACTATTCATAACTCAACAACAGAGATAACAAAGAGATGCTGTGTGTGTGAGCTGGGAAAAAAACTAAAGAATTGAGCTGGTAAAGGAAAGGGGAGGGAACAAACAGAGGAAGGCCAGGCCAACTTAAAACAGACACGAAATCTGAGACTTCTCAAGACACATTTGGTAAGAAGGCTGCGAGACATGGAGAAAGAAGGACAAGATCCCTCCCTTGGTTTAGCCTGAGTGAGACTATCCCATCGCTCTCTCTCGTTTCCGTCCTCCTCTGAGCGTCCCATGTGAGCAGCAGCCCCAATGACCGGACCGCTGTATGCCTCTGCTCTGCTTACGCTTTGCTGCACTCTGGCAGATATGCATTGTTCTCCACTGGGCTCGACTTGTTGCTCCTGTTTCTAAGCAGTTAGTCTGTTCTAACTTTACAGACGGACTGGGAAAGACTTTAGATAGATTCTCACGGTGAGTACTGACATTTTTCATTTTTGGGGCCTTTGTTGAGAATAAATAATTGCCTCATTCATTTTGTTTTCTCTGTCAGAGGAGAATAGGTTGACATAAATGTTGTAGCGATCAAGCAGCTTGACTTTTGAACAACAAAGTTACTTAGTTCACATGGCTCCATACTGTTTGTGTTTAGTCTGTATGTGTTTGCCCATTGTGTTGAAATTCTCTATAATTGCTTGAGTGTAATTTCACATCTTAGCCTTTATGTAGGTTTAAATCACTTATTATCTATGAACATGTGGAGGAATGTACTGTTACACTGTTAAAGTACTGTTTCAAAAACCCAATGGCTCTTCAAGGCTCTGTATACATAACCCAGAGCCTTCATATCAACCCAATTAGGTTTTGGGTTGCACTGTATTCACAAAAACAAGAAAAGCACATGTATAAACAGCAACTTTTGAACTTTGTTATATTTTAACCAGTTATGACTCAAAATCTCAGAGTAAAACGGAAATTCAGCATATATATAAATTTGAAAAACCATGCATCCTTTTCCTGTCACCTGTATTTTTTAATGGCATTATGATGTTAAGTGTTAAACATCATAAAGAGAGCAATGGGTGGTCGTTTTCTGGAGGAAGACTGATGGTATTTATTTGTGACTCAGAATATTTTTGAAAGAGTTTAATCTTTCAAAAGATTCAACTCTATACAACTTCTATACAAAAGAAAAGTATAGAAGTCATATTACATTCAGCTCCCTGGCAGTGTGCAGCAAGAGGCGGGGGAAGAGCAACTATTAATGTGTTCTCAACACAGTCTGAGAGAAACTGCAAAAATGTCAATAATTTCTGTGGCATCTCATGAAATGAACTCTAAACCTGAGCAACAATACAGGGGAAAATTTTTTGCAGTTTTTAAACCGTAATGTTTTAAAACTTTGATGCAACTTGATTCAGGAAGTCGGCCCATGGCTGCTTCAAAACGATGTACTACTTTAGTTTTCCACAACATCACTGATTTTTATTTTTTGTGACCAAAAACCTTTTTTCATACAGCTTGGGAAAAGTGTAGTTGCCTTCTTTCAGCCAGCTGACCAGCAGTATTGAAGCAACAGGTAGGGGAGGGCGTCAGTGTTTTAATTTAACTTTTTAAAAACTTAGTGCATCTTGATACCCACGCCTACTTTACAATCATACACTACTTTGTGTTGGTTTATCACAGAAAATGGCTGTAAAAAAAACAATGAAACTTGTGGCTGTAACTTTTGCAAGGCACTGTACAATTGGATCTTGTTGTCCAGAGGGACTCCATTGTTCGGTGCACATAATTGTTTTTGTCTGTGTGTAAAAGCCCCATCCAAAGGGTCTTGGACAATGAAGTCTGTCTTCTAGGGGATGCAGATTTCTGTCTTTGTCCCTCTCTCCCTCTCTTTTTCCTGTCCAATTCCCTCTCCCTTCACATCTGGATCTCCCCAGCAGCTGACAAGAAACAAGAGAGAGCGGATGGAGGGAGGTGTTGATGTGAGGGGGCTTACAGAGAAGAGAGAAGGAATGAAATTAGAGGAAAGGGAGTTTTCTTAGGTCAACATACCTCTGGTAGACTTCCCTCTGTGCAGGAAGAGCTGACGTACAATGTCATTGTGATTGCTCGGTTGTAATGACAATGTAATGTTGTAATGACACACATATAGGAAACAACCCTTAACATATCACTTATGTGAACATGTTAATTGCTCTAAAAAATGGGTTGAGATTGTTTAATATGCAAGCCACATCCAAGTGAAGTCAAAACCAAACCCAAGCATCTGATTTCTGTCATCTTGGTGATGCTTCAGTGGCAGAACAAGGCTTTAGCTGCCAAAACAAGTTCAGATCTCTGTCTGTCTTTGAGCTTTGCTACTTTGAAACTGCATGAAACCATAATGAAAAGCTCTACCTAAAGAAACTCAGTTGCTCTGAATGGGATTTATCAGATTTTATTTATCCCTCCCAGCTTCTCTGATGCAAGAAACTGTCCATGCCAACTGTGCTGCAGTTTGTGCCAGTACTGGGCAGGCTCTCATGTGGCTGTTTATTCATGCCATGGCAGGGCCAAATGCCATGGCAACAGGTGTGCACAGACATGCATAATATTAAGCTATAGGTGAGTTTATTTGGATGTGTAATTATCTTTGCATTCAGTTTGAAAGTTCTCTGCAGCTCATCTGATCTTCTGACTTTGCGTGCTTGTTATGATTGAGACAGTGATGAAGCACAAACATTCACTTTTTCTGCAGCCTCCCAAGAATTGTTTGACTGTGCTCAGCCATCTTTCTGTCTGTGCAGCTGGTCTGTGTCTGCCTGTAACACTGCTTTTCAGTTTATGTCTGACTGTTAGCAAGCCGTGTATCTCTGCGTGATGAAAAAGTTAGAAGGAATGACACTATGATGCAGGTGGCATGTGTGCAATGAGTGCCAAGCTAACATCTTACACCACATCACTGTCTCAGAAGTTACAGCCAATGAGGTGGGGGTCATCTGGCACAACAGGCCATGTACTGTACAGTAGTGTACTGTTTGTGTGCCAGCTAACAGTTCAGAGAAGGGAGCAATGTAATGTCTTTAGCTGGGTTAGAACGCTTAGGATTGTTTTGGTCATGGTGATAGCATTCATTCAGTGTCAGTGTAAGTCCATTGTGCAATGCAATAATGTCTTGGTGATGGAATAAGAGCAAGACACTATCTGACAACACTAACATAAAGATTGTTGTGACTTTTACAATAAACACTTTATTGGTAATTAAAGGTAGCATGTGTCAGTTATTGACATTTTCTACATCTTGCGGCTGTATAGACTTAGGTTTATTTCATAGGTTTAGGCCATTGCGATTAAAAGATGGACCAAAAAAGCCTTTAGATTGGTGACATTGTGTGTCAAACAACTGCAAACCTACCAAAACTGTTAGCCTGGGCAAGGAGAGAAATTATTGGAGAAACAGCTGAAAGGCTCCTGGTAACTCTTGAGGAGCTGGAGAGAGCCATAACTCAGGTAGTAGAATTTTGTGTCAGGACAACTATTTATTGTGCACTCCATAAATCTGGTCTTTACAAAAGAGTAACATGAAGAAATCCATTGTTGAAAGACGGTTAAAGGAGGCCCCAACTGTGGGTTGGTGCAAGCCTTTTAGGAGAAACAGCAAACATGGAAGAAGTTGCTTTGATCAGATAAGGCCAAAATTCAGCTTGATATCTTGCATGCATGCTATGTGTGGTGTGAAACTAACACTGCACAGAACTCTGAACACATCTTCCCCATGAAAAAGCATGAAGGTGGCAGATTCTTGCTGTGGGATGCTTATCCTCAGCAGTGTCATGGAAACTGCTCTGAACCTATAAGAAGATGTAAATAGAGCTAAATAAAGGGTAATCATAAAAGATAATCTTCTAGAGGCTGTAAAAACAGATAGGTTCAGGTTCACAAACAGGCATTCAGGGCTACAGCGGAGTTGTTTAGATCTCAGCATACCAATGTGTTAGTATAGTCAGTCATAGTCAAGACTTAAATCCAGTAGACGATATTTGGCGACATGGGAAATTTGCTGTATAAAGACACACTCATTCCAAACTAACTAAGTTTGAGCTAATTAATAAAGAAGAATGTGCAAAAAAAAAAAAAAAAAAAAAAAAAAAGGTCTAGCACGGCTGGTAGAGATATACCCCAAACGACCTGAGGCTGTAATTGCAGGCAAAGATGATTCTACAATGTTGACTCAAAGGGGCTGAGTAAAAATTCACCCAGCACTTTTCATATTTTATGTGTAAAATCTCAATAAAGTACATTGAGGTTTGTAGTTGTAATGTGACACAATGTTTAAAAGGTCTGTAAATACATTTGCAAGGCACAGTATTATAAAACATCTTGATATGTCTTAAAAACATGCTCTGTGGGCTCCGCAAGCTCAATTGAATCCATGTGCCCTAATTCTAAAAATAGTTTTTCTTGATCCCACTCCTTTTCTGATGTTGTTAAAGCAACCTCGTTTATTTCAGAAAAGATTTGTTTTCTGTGCTGCACTTAAAGCATCTTGGTCCCTCATTTGTTTATCCTCGGCCTACTCATTTTCATGGTTCCTCTTCCACGATTTGTCACATGCATACCTCAATTTTATTGTCGAAGTTGCCTTCGATGGTTTACGGAATCTGAGAATAGGTATAAGGACGAGATGAAATGCTTTAACACTCAAAGAAACCTACATATATACATTTAATTTATGATATGGATACATTGTGTGACTTATATCAAATTTTTCATGTATGCACTGCTATTATAATGATTATCAACAAGATAAAATGAGCTGATGAATCCCCAAACTAAACTGTTTATGGCATTGGTTTTATATGAAGCAATAGGCATGAGCTTATCTGTACTGGAATACAGGTGATAAATTAATAGGTGTGTATAATTTTATTGTATGGGTAGAGGCGGTATATACAAACCTGTACTTTTTTTCCAGAGGGTTGCACATATGCCCAATTTTCTCTTCATCACTACATCTATCCATTTGTATTCTCAAGTCTGTCTAGTGTTGCAAATTCAGGCTCCATTTTGTAAATCTCTGTGGTTCTGCCATGGCTACAAATCCTGAATTATAAACCTTGTTAGTTGTTATGTTGTAAAAGTTATGGAGCCTGGCATATTTCTGGAGTTTTGAGCATGTCATAGGTTTCTCAACACATTGAGAAGAGAGGATTACAGCCATTATGCATTGTTGGCGACTCTGTGTGTGGACACAAAGAGCTCTGATTACTGCTGGCACTCTTGCCTCACTTCCCAGGATTCAGTGCATTGGCTGGCACTGTAAGGAGGTGGTGGCGGCATTAACACAGATGTTGGCAACATAAAGCAATCCTCGCTACACACTGAATTAAAACATGTTCACGGTGTGCAACCTACATCTGGGAGAAAGAAAGCCTTCGCATCTTTTATTCACATGACAGCAGTTGGCTTTTTCTGAATCGTAGATAGTAAACTGCTTTGATAAATTATTATATTAGTCAGCAATAGTACTTTACAAAAGTTTTAAACCACCACTAATCTCTTTCTAAATTCCATAAAAGGAGCCAGACTTTCAAAATAGTCTTGATCAAAGCTTTTTGAAGGCTCTGTTTTTCTTTGAGTTTGGACTGAATAGATGCCTGCTTTATTTTTTGTCATTTTCTGTCCATACCTTGTAGCTAACTGTGGTAGCATACTTTGTATTGTGATTTTTAAAAATAAACTTTGAAAATTGTAAAAGTGGAGAACTGAATGAAGAGGGTCAGAGCATAAATAAAATGATCTACAGAACATGAGTATTATCTAAAAGGTATGTCGGCCCAGATCTGATAGAGGACCTGAGAGATTCATTATCTTTTATTGGCTGTCCACTTATATATGCCAAGTTATGAGGTGTCAAATTGTGCTGTATTTGGTATTTAACTTGCGAAAATAGAACTGTTTTTGTGAAAGGTAACAAAGTTATAATAAATTAAGTAGAAATTTGTTTGTTTTTTGTGAAGCATGGAGTTTAGGAACTTTCTTGTTCCATCCATAGGTTAGATTTGTAGATGTCCAAAAAAAAGGACCTTTTAAAATCCCCAATACTGACCTGAGTCTTTTAAGAATAGGCATCTGTTGATACACATGACTCATCATTATAAATTAATAAAATCTATCCTATGTATATGGGTTTAAACCTAGCAGATTAAGGGAATTCAAATTTATCACGCTGCAGTGTGTCTTATTATTTATATCGTGAATATATCATAATCGTAATATCAGTTTCTCCAAAATTCATATTGCAAAGGACATTTTTTGCAATACTTGTTGCTGAATATATTACAAGTGTAACAAACTTGCATTTTTCATTCTAATATAATATTTAGCCAGTTGGACATTCTCACAGCAGCAGAAAAAGAGGAACGATGAAAATAGGTATTAAAACAATATCAATATCACAATATTTATCAATATCTTCAGCATCGTAAGATTTTCTAATATTATGCAGCCCTATAACAGACTAACAAAAAGGAGTCTAACAAAAACTTTACAGAAACAATCAGAAAGGCTAAAAAAATCTTGATCAAAAACACTTTCAAAATGTTTAAGAAACCTTGGGTCTATCAAGCTAAATATAAAAAATAATGAATGTTGAAGACATTTTCATAATATTTGGATATATTGGATGATCTTTTTAAGGATCATTTTTTCCTTTTCTGACAATGTTTTTACAGGTACAATTTAAAAAAAAAAATGTCCTGATTGAATTCATTGAGGTATACGAAAAATACTGTCTGTGAGCATGAACAAGACACAAAATATTTACAAGTTGGCTCATGGATGAAAGTTGAACCTTTACTCTTATCAGTATTATTTCATTTATTTAGTTTTTTTTGCATTTTATTTTAGTTTTTGGGCTTTTTTAGATCCATTTTTCTCCAAAGATGTTTACTTTAAAGTTTTTGTTTTTTTTTTAAATCTCAAGATACAGTTTTATTATGTTGGCTTATTAAGATTTTTTTGGGGGGGTTTTTTCTTTCAGATTGGATGACATGGTTAAACAGCCAACTCATCAGTGTATTTTTCTCATAAGTGTTTTAATCTCAGCTACATACCAAAATAAAAGCACACGTGCATGGACACATCAAAGGAATTCAAATTTATAATCAAAGAACAAAGTAGTAGTTCATCATTTGTAAATACTTAGAAACACCTGCAACATTTTCATCTCTGTTACTGTAACTAATAAAATTTGATGATCCTGCTTAACACAAAGCATTCACTCACACACATGCATTATGCTGTTTACACCGCCCATGGCAACAGCTTGGCGAAGATCAGTGGTGATGTCAGCACTGATGTACGAGTGTTGGAGGGTGAAGGATGACCTCAGCAGAGGGGATGTCCCTGAGGACCCATATCAGCTGCAGCTAGCACTTTCCTTTAGCACTTTCTCACACTCTGTATCCTGGCTAAAACCTAAAGCTGCCCCCATGCATCTGACACTTCACAGACAACACAAATCATGGTGAAGGTCTGACACATACAAGAAAGACACACACCTCACATCTGGTGCTGGGAATATTTAGAGCAATGGGAGGCAGATGGCTAAAGTTCATTTCAAGGGCCAGCTCTGATTGATAAAACAAACTACTCCAGGTTTGAATGAAACAGTTGCATTTTGACCATTGCAATGTAACATTCAGCATCTGTGCAGCATTTCCTACAGAGATGGTTCTCAAAGTATTCAGGCTAATGCTACATTTGAACAACGACACTTTTCTAGGGCTCCCACCTCAATAAGAATGAAGGCAATGCTAGTTAAAAAAAACTGAGATAATGAAGTCAAAATATACAAAATTCTTTCCCATTTTCTATAATTATTTTACTATTTTTTTTTTTTTTATTATTGTCTTGATAATAAAGAAAATTTAATTTTTAGGTCATTTTGTCCTCTGTATTAGATTTTCAAAATAAAGAAACAATCAAGTAGTAGACACACTGTTAAATCAATATTTTACTGTATTACTTACAAAAAAGGGGAGGTTAGTGGGTTTCTTGATCAAAAATATTCAGTTCCTCAAATCGTGAGCTCCTCAGTATTTTGTTCCTCACAGAGGCTGTTTTTATTAGTAATTGTCTTGCTAGTGGAGGTTGTTGAGTTCTCTCATAAAAACTTGCTTACATGAGGTGTAGAGTTTCAGTCTGTCATGTTTTTCTTAAACTATAATTACAGCTGTCAGACATAAGAGACAAGCAGGGGCTGTGTATTTCCCGTCCTTCCCTTTAACTCCCAACAGCTATTTATCTGTTCTCCTGCAACCTCTTTCTGTCCTAGTCCTTCAAAGGGTTCATAACTTGAGATGCAGGCTTCATGTCAGAAAACATGTTTCTTTGTGGAATAAAAAACTTCTCCTGTGCTACTAATCATATGTCTGAGGAATGATACAGAGTGGGCTGGACAACCCTGTCAGCATTGTCCTGTCACCATGGACACACTAAATTGTTATATGTGAAACTGGAAATATGTCTCAGACATCAGCAGAGTATTCACTTTTCCTGGTTGCAAAAAAATCCTCTACATTGTTTAACTAAACTTTATTTCCCTGACAGATGAATAGGTAAAAAGGCAACTGGAATTGCTAATGAAAGTTTTCTGAAAAAAGCAACAATCTGCAATCATGCATCTTTACTTTCTGAGCTTTATTGTCTGTATATTGTCCCAGACAAATAAACAAAGATAAAGACAGTTATCTGTCTACTAGTTGGTTAATTTGAAAAACAAAACTTGAATGAAGACAGGAACAGAATTTTACCAACAAATCAGTTTTTTGCAAATGTATTTCTTTGTGTGTAAGTCAAAGTTAAATTGATATTGAAGAAAGGTTTAAGGTTGTTAATGGGAAGCATGTTCTTTTCACATTTTCTTCAGCTGTGTTTCTACAGCATGTTGACTTCTAAACTTAAATTGTCTGAGCCATCTCCAGAACATCTGCTTAGTTAACATTGGCACAGTTCTATCCAACAGCCTGGGACTCAAACAACAGCCATAAATGAATGGTTGCTTTGTTCTTGGACAGCAACATGACTAGGAAAATAACACGCATACACCCATTGATGTAGATCCTAATTATGTGTATGTGTGTTTGGAAGAAAAAAAATAGAGAGAGTGCATTTACTCACATTCAAGAACATATATTTGAATCTCTTGATGTGTATGATCTTTCGAACTGCAATCAGATGGGGATCATAAACCAGACATAAATCAGTGTTTAACTCATCCTCTCTGTAATGGATTTCTCATTGGAAGGCAGGTGCTGTTAAGGTAAAGGTTGCAAAAGACACCAGCCAAAGCCTGTGTGGGAAAGGGAATTGAGATTATTGTGAAAAGTTTTGGTTGCTTACCAGATTAGAGGCATGTATTTTCTCTTTTACCCTGAGGTAATTTCTCTTTTTTGACTCTTGTCTTCACTAAACCAGTTTTAAAAAATCAGAAAATTCTGTAAAAGGTTTAGAAGGGAACATTTAGCAGGCTAATTTATGACAGTAGGGCCATTCGACAACATAAATTAAAATAGTCTCAGTTTAACTTGACCTGGCCAAATCTGAATGTATTATTTGTGCTTTGCCCCAGGGGGAGCTCTTACTTCAGCTGTGGAGTTTAAAACCCTTATCTTCTCATTCCTTTTCTACCCCTATTGCCCTAAACTATCCTCATTTAACCTCTTTTTTCTGCTGTAAACTCCCTAAAAAGTCCATTTTGAAGGGGTGTTCGTTTTAAAGTTTGTTCCATATTCTTTTATGTTACACAAAGAAAACTTCTAAGATTTAATTCACATGCATAGAAAACCCCTTTTTCTATGCCATTACATCATAGGTTAAAGTCAGACCACAGCTGTAAACATATTTCCACCACATGTGCTTGGCTTTCTAACAGCAGACATTTGCCTGTATAAACACAGAGAATCAGATGTCAGAGGATGTGAGTTAACAAAATGTTGGATGCAATGTAAACCTGGCTGAGCTTCTCCCAGCTCCACCTAACTTTCAGCATCAAACTTAAAACTTAAAAAACACTTTAGTTGATGCTGTCTGAAGGAACTTTAGTTATGTTTTAGTTTCTTTTAAAGAGATTGTTGAAATGTTTTGAACCGAGATCATGTTAAAACATTACAAGCAGGTAAAATCTTACCTGTTGCACATAGCTCCTTTGGTCTCCTCATGAATGTAGGTCAGTTGGCCCTGTAGACTGAAACTAATAATTATGTTGAGAGGTACAGAGATCAAAGTGGACTTGAAACAACCTCAATCTTAAAAATGTCATTGCAGCTTATGCCACCATCCTTTTATGAATATTTCAGCTTGTGTTACGTTTACACAGAAAATTGGAATAGGAATCAGTGCACCACCACTGATCTTCTTGTCTGAGACGTAGTGAGAACGGAGCATGTAAAACATTTACTCTCAGAATGAAGGTTGATAGAAGAATAAAGCAATGTGAAAATGAAGGAAGTAACACACACTTAAATTGCTGTTTTGACTATGATGATGTGATTGACTTTTACTCTAAGTAAATAACCACCAAATGGAAACATGACAACAGATTAAACGTTTGTTAAATGTTTACATAAGAGATTTTTGCTTTTGAACACACCTAATTTGGATTTATACGACATAAAGAGAACAAGAAGGAGTTATTAGAGGTAAGAAATTAACCCTTTAAAACCTTTTAACAGAATATCACCTAAAAAGTTCTGAACTACACCTTTATAAGCAGCTTGCAAAGTCTGTAATTGCTTAAAAACCTTTAAAACGTCACCAGGTGCGTCTTTAGATCATTTGATGGATTAATTTTTATGGTTTTGATGATATCTGAAACTCATAACCAGAATAAGGAACACTATGTTTCATAAAGGGGCTTTGATTGAATTTTTTTTTTTTTTAAATTGCATCTCATTTTCTTTTGAAGTATGTTGTTGTAAATACCAGGCTTCATATAATTACATAGTTTAATCAGTCAGTCTCCAAAAATATAACAGATAATGACATCCAAAGTCAATTCAAGATTCGCCTTGTTTCTGACTATTTGATGTTTTCATTCCCAGATTTACAGTTCAGTTGTATTGCTAAATATGCTGTTTATTTTTTGTCATTTCAGCATTAATAAGACATTAAAGATAACTCTGTGAAGGCAAAGGTACAAACTACTCTAATCTCTTCAAAAAGCCAGCCTTGCACTAGAGTACATGGATTTTTTTTTTTTTTTTTTTTTTTTTTTTTTTTTTTTTTTTAGCCAGCGTGGGCTCAACATCAAGCCCTGCAGCTCAAAACTGTCTCTGCCAGTACCAGCCCCCTGTGATTGTGTGTGTGTGTGTGTGTGTGTGTGTGTGTGTGTGTGTGTGTGTGTGTGTGTGTGTGTGTGTGGACGTCCTTCAGGGATGCTGTCTTTCTGATGTCTTCCTTTCTGAATTTCTTTGATTTGTTTAAGGATGTTTTCCATCCTGCTAGAGCAGTAATATTTTTTCATTGTTTAAGTTATAGTTCTCTCCAAATATTGAAACATTTTTTGTTGTTGTATTTATGAAACAAAAAGATACTCTGATTTGCAGTTATCTTTTAGACTGTAAAGAATTTATTTAAAGTGCAGCTTTCTTAATCACATTATCTTCTTTTTTTAATATGCACCTTCTATCACCCTTAAATCAAATAGTAGTTATGGTGACTTGCTGACTGCAAGTTGCCATTGTTCACTTTTCCAACAGTAATCTTTTTAGATTCTCCCTATTTTGCCTTGTTTGTCAGTTTCAGTTGTTTTAAACTTGCTACTTACAGTATGGTGTGAACATGGACAAGTTCAGGTGAGCAGATATTTTCTTATAGCAATGTCCTAACTTATATAGATCATACATCTGCCTTACTAGAATGGTATATTCCCTTTACTATTTTGAGGAGTTGCATAGAGAAATAGGCCTCATTGTCACATCATATTTACTACCTCATGGACACAGGATGTATAGGATTGCTGATTTATTTTTAGAAGAATCAATAAGGGTGAAAATAAATGTGACACCAGTCAGTGATCTTGTTAAGTCTGTTAACATCTGAGTCTCTAAATTAAGTACACTAACACTAAGGGTTGAAGCTAAAAAAAATTCAAAAAATTCAATGTAGGATTATGCTCTGCAGTTATAAACTTATTTTAAAGTATTTCAACACATCTTTACCAATGTGCCAATAATTGTGGATGACTGTAAAGTTATCTTATAAGAAGGGTTAGTAGTTTTATTGAGCTGAGATAGAACAATTTGCAGACCAGTGCTCTTTCACCCAACATTAATTCAATGTTGGTGAACCTATTAACCTTTATCCAGTTTATGATCCTGCTTAGCTGTCTTGGTTCCAGGGAAGCTTTGCTCTTCCAGAAAGGTGATGGGCTAGTGGACCAGTCTGTTTACCGCTGGACTTACTGCCTCCTACCCTAACTGGAAGATCACAATTGAAACCCACTAATGATCACTGACCTCTGTACAGTATTTGTTTTGTTTAGTATGGTTTGTTGTTGTGTGTTTGTGTTTAATAAAAATCTCTAGGGATTGTAAATACCAGGAAGCAACAGAGGAATTGAGCTGGTGCAAAGCAGAGATATGTGGTAATTAGCTCCCAGAAACTGTCTGGAGGAGAGATTTCAGACAGTGACTCCCCACCAGCCCATAATGAGCTCTGGTCAGGCTGAAGCAGCCTGCACCACAGTTTCTGTCAGGGATTGGGCAATTGCCATAGTAACCTTTAAGTCTTTTTTTGCCTCAAGGGTTTAGATACAGGCTTCCCATCATAGATACAAAGTATGATTTCAGTTTTTCAGACAAATAAAAAAAGGTTATTGCTGTGTTTTTTTTACATAAACTTCTATAGAAAATTAGAATGAAGATGTGAAAACTTTCAATTCCAAATCAAATGTATTTTATTACATTATTTAAATTATCTAATCAAATTGTTAAAAAAAATCCCACATTCTACAATCTACAGTATCTTTCAAGCCTTTCAAAAAGCTTAAATATATTTTTCATACCAAGTTTTGAAATAGATTAACATTGGCTTGAATTTGCATTTCTTTTGATGCTTCTTCCATTAACTTTTTAGATTTTTTTTTTTTTTTTTTTTTTGTGATATATCTTGATGAAATTAATTTGTTACAAGATTTGTAGCTCTGTCTGAGGAAATTATACTATAACAAAACTACAAACCCCAAAATGCAAGAAAGCAAAATATCCAGTTGAAAGGATTTCCCCCCTGTTATCAGCTTTTTCCACAAACCAGTTAAAAGATTCTATTCCTGTTCTTGTTATGCTGTCCTACCCACTCCCTCATCACAGAAAAGTGTATATATAAAGAGGTTTGGCTTGAAAACTTTGAAAACATTCAACAGGTAAAATGTATGTATGCTCAACAGCTGTTTTAAAATTTAGACATAAAGCCACTTGCAAAAGCTGGAAAACACAAATTTAGGTTGAGTTATAATAAACTTGCTTAATATATTGACTAAATTAAATATGTTATTTTTTATAATAAATGAAAATGTTTTGTTTTAAAAAGTCTTACTGTTCTGAAACTTGTAGTGTATAAAAGTCAACAATCAAAACACTTAATAGGGAATAAAAACACCTCGCTTGTCATCATTTTATATGACCTACAGCTTTATTTTATAAGGACACTGTGCACAGCTTCCAATCTCTTCAAACCAAGTTATCGAGCAAACTTTTTTAAAGTAATTTTGAAAATCCACAGATTAGGGGTTTTTTTTTTTGTATTTTTGTGGTTTGACACTGACACTGGGTTCATATTTTATACACAGCATGAGCGGCTAAAGTGGGGAAATTCCTGTAAAAAGTAAGGGCCTCAGTGGTTAGGTTCGGTTTGCTTTATGATTGTGTGGTTGGGTTTCGAGTCAACAGCCATCCAGCTGGAAATACAGAATCTGTACATAGACTCAAATACACACATAGAAAAGCATGTTAACATTTTGCACATAATGACAGTGTGGTAAAGCTGATAATTTGGAGCCCAGCTATCCATATAAAATGTTTCCTGAAAGAAAAAAAGTTGTGTGTTTAACATATTTTAATGTCTAAAAGATATCTTGACATCATTCTGAAATCATAAATCCAAAACAATCCGTACATTTAAAAAAGAATTTTCTCTTCAACCTATATAAAATGACCAAGAATATTCTCATACTATACTGATCTATTTCACATAGTTATGTCTAACAACTTGTATTAGCAAATGGATAACATGGAAAGAATGGTAAACTATTAGGTAGAAGATGTACAAGGAGCTATATTTGCTATGATGAAGGACACAGAGATAAACTAGTCAATGAGGTCAGAGGAGAAATCTTACTTAATGTGTTCTAACAAAGGCTCAGACAGTACATGCTTTCAAACCACATTTAAATCTAAAGAGTAGAATAAGGTTTGCAGTGGGGAACTGTTGAGTAACAGAGCACACATTTTTACTGATTATACTTACTTTTGTGCTCACACTGAACTCATCTAAATTGGGTAATAATTGTTGTGGCAACTGTTACATGTATGTCACCAGACAAGCTGAAAAGTGATTCAATTTAGTTCGGTAGAAAGGAGTATCTTGCTGAAGAAAATCTAGCTGTATTCTAGCTGTATTAATGAAACAAAACAGTATTTATCGATGGAATCAAATAGTCTGGGGAAAAAAAGAATGCATTAAAAACATCTGATTAAAGAAACTTGGTCCCATTTACTTTTTGGACTTCAAATGTTTAGGACAACAGTGCAAACCTGCACTTTACCTGCAACAATAACAGTATAACTAGACAGTGGAGATGCATCATCATGTGGAGGATACCTCTGCAGTAAGGTTTTCACATATATTCACCTCTATGGATAAGGGTTTTTTTGGACAGCATTTATTTTACCAAAGCCATTTACTGCAATGAGTAAGTGACCGAATCCAGTGTATGCAACAGATTGTGTTTTGTGGGTTGTGTGTGTGAAATGTATGGTGGTTGTGTGGATTCTGACAGTAATTATAGAAGTCTGTACCACAGCAGCCTGGGGCTGGCTCAGTAACAAGTCATTATAACATCTGATACATAACCAAATGTCAGCTGCGTATGCAGCATTTGCTGCTAGCAGCAGGACATAAATCATGAGAGAGAGTTGGACTTTGTTTGCTTTTGCTGCATAGCTAATTTTTTTGATGAAAAGATGATTAATGTAAGTTTACTTATCTTTAGATGTTATTTGCAATGTGCATGCATCTATTTACAGTCCTAATTGTGTGTTGTATTCCAGTGTCAGTTTCAATGTATACTAGGAAAAACTATCATAAAGTTACATTCAAAATTGTTTACAGTTCAAATTTGTAATCAGAAACTCTTGTAGGTCATGTGTACTTTTCAAAGTTCAATATGTTTGTGTCCATACTTCTTGTTTTTCTTTCAAAGAGTTGAAACAAATATTGGTGGTACACTAACCAATAGCATTGAATAAAACATCCAGAACTTTGAATGTTTTATTCAGTGACAACATTTGTAAAACACGAGAAGAGCAACAGACTCTAGGCCTATTTACCTGGGGACACAAAGGAGACACAGATCCATTAATACTTTATCAACCCTGCTGGCTGCTGCCTTTTTAGATTTGAAATCATGGTATAAATGCAAAGCAATCTTGCTCAGTATGTGAACTAAATAGTTCATTTATGTCTATGTTCCCGTGTGCTTTGGCTCTCCAAACCTCAGTAGAGAACTATAAACCTGAGCTTTGGTTGAAACTGCAGGGGATAATTATGTGGTGTGTTCACAGCACACATGGTCATTAATAACATTTAGGCCAAGCCTATTTTTACAGTTTCTAGCTCAGAGGCTAACATATGGCAGACGGGCTGACTGTGCATAACAGGATGTACAGCTAAGTTTAATAAATGCTCCAGTGTCCTGCCTGGACGAGCAGGGCGTTTGTGCTGTGACTTGTAAGTATATCTGACAACAGTAGGGGGAACCACACTGTCCTGTTTTATCAATTCAAACATGTGAATGGAGACATGCGGACAAAGATAATGTAGAACTCCAGTAAGCTTAAGAGAACAAGGTTTATGATAAAACAGTGCTACATTATTTGTGTTTCATGTTTCTTTACATTAAATGTACAATTAATCCATTTTAGCTAGAGTTATTTGTCGCTTATACTATCTTTATATCTCTAAATAAATAAATATTG
Organism: Anableps anableps; assembly: GCA_014839685.1. NCBI lineage: Eukaryota > Metazoa > Chordata > Actinopteri > Cyprinodontiformes > Anablepidae > Anableps > Anableps anableps. Next base: position 17,684,803 of record CM026086.1, on the reverse strand, counting down.
ATTATGGTGCCTTGCAGAAGCTGGATTATCATTGCAGGTTAAAGTACAAAAACCTTGATTTTTATTTGCTTAAAAAGATATCTTCTTAAATTCAGAGTGTATCATGTGATTGTTGTTTTTTAATGTTCTTAAATAAAATTTGATTATTTAAGCTATTAGTAGCTTGGTCTCTTCCACCTGTTGCTGTGCACTGTCAGTCAACTGTCTGAAAGATGGCTACTACATTTCTCTCCTGCTTATTGGAAATACTTATGGTTGTGGCAAACACTGAAACTCATGCTGTGGAAACTAAAGGACCCACTGTCCATCAATTTTATTAGGGTGACAGTGATTTGAAACTGTGTAAATATATGCTTTTTGGCATTTTGTTAAAAACACGATTAGCATATCATGTGAATCCTTAGTTGTGTCCATAAAAATGGGGAGACTCTGAAACTCTTCTATGTTTTTTCCACACTGTGAAACTGGATTACAACAGTACATCTCATACATCACACTAAGATGACACACTGGACATTAGCTCAGAGCCTGGCAGTGCCACCTTAACAGCCACACAGCTGCCAGCAGAGTCTTATGACCTCCAATTAGAGCAAGGCCAACACATCTGCCTCATCTACAGTTATACAAACACGCAAGCAAGCAACCAAATCTGTGTCTTTTTATGTCAAGTACACCTGCAAATATGAACCTTTTTAATATTTTTTTTTCTTTTTTCATGGCCGTCACCAAACATTTAGCTTGTTACGCAGTGCCGATCATTCAGTAGAATCATGCTTACATCCAAATAAACATCTGGTCTATTCAGTTTTGCATGTTTCGGGAAAAAAAAGATTCTCAGCTCACAGGTTCACACAATATTATAACCTAATAACTTAGTTTATGGTTGTGGAAACATGCACTGAGAAACTGGAGATCTGCGGCTTAGCTGAAATATGTGTTGCTTTTAAATAGAGACTCAGATTTTTTTTAACAGATTCAGAACATAGATATAGACTCGTGAATACTATGAACTAATTGTGATGTGTTGCAAAATACATTTTTCTTTAGACTTTATTTATCAGCAACTATCATAAATGCACATGACATAACTGTGCATACTGTCTATACAATTGAACATTTAAATGGGTTTCAAAAAAATAGTAAAATAAACTGATTCAGAGAAGTAAACAGCTGGCAAAAATTCTTTTGAAAATGTTTTGCGTTTAACAACACTATCAGCAGGGCCTTCTGAGAAACATTGAGAAACTTGAGAACCACCGGTATTCCTTTGAATTTCTGAGTCACACTCAAAAGATGCAGATATCTAGATTTGATATTCTATGAAAGTAATAACCCGTCTTGCTGATGGGTTTCACTGACACACAAAACACGCTAAGAGCTGTTTGTGAAGTGTTAATGTTGTTTGTTTCCGCTCACAGCAGGCCGTCACACGCACCCCATACCCAGGACCAATCTTCATACCTGTTAACTATTGTATTGAAAAATGCTACTGTCTCTTTTTATCTTACACTTCTCAGTTGTCACTGTTTCTGTCTCCCTTGTTCCCTGGAGCTAATTCCTTTGTTTAAATCTGAACTTAAGATTTCTCCAGGTTTCAAAAGACTCCAGTGTTATGCTTGACCACCATGTGAAAGGTGAAACCTAGAACACACAAACACTACGAGCCAGTATGGGGTCCCCTAAACCTTTGTTTTAAGTAGGAACACCACAGTGTTGATTTAATTTAATATACTGCCTAACTGAGTGTGTGCATGTGTGTCCTAGGGAGGATTGAGGCAAGGAAACAGTAATTAGTTTTCATGCTAATTGGACTTGGTTGATAACTCCCACACAAGACTCAACAGCATGGAAACCACAGTGGGGCAGGCTGGTCTGCTTATTTCACACACAGTTTTTTTGCAGGGTGGAATACACAAAAGCACACAATAGTGTGTGCAGAAATAAATAACCACCATTGCTTGAATTCAACAGAGTTGAAAGAAAATGGCCAAGGTCTGTCAGACCTTTGCAGCTGAATTAATGATGTGATTTTTTTTTTTTTAATCCAAGTCACAGTATTTGCCAAAAGAAAGCAGTTTAGGTGACCACATCCATTTGGCTATGTTGAGTTGTAAATGTTTGTTTAAGAGAACAGAAAAGATATATAACATGTTTGTGAAAACATTTGGTAATCAGTACTGTAGCAGAGATGAATTTATGATGTCTTGGATCTTTATAAACCTAGAGGAGGATACAGGCTACAACACAGTTGCTAGACTGCCATTTATCACCATCAAACTGCTGAGTATGTAATTTGTGTCAGTGTAGTGTGTTCCTGAACAGCATTCCTTAAATGCATTGGTGGTGTCCTTGATGTCAGTCTGCCACACTGTAAATCTCTCTGCTGTTATGTTCTTGACTCCCTCAGGAGATATTTTTGATTCCAAAGGTCACTGACCTCCAGTCAGGGTCACTTTCACTATCAGTGGAGGTCCAGTCCTGCTTTAATGATACCTGCATTCTTTTTCTATCTGCATCTTGATTTTTTTTTTTTTTCTGTTTTTTGATTGTGGTCCTCCAAGTTTCATTTTCTCTTAACTTAATACCTAATACTTCAAAGTCTGGGTTGTCGCTCCACGTTGTTGTGATTAATACTTTTAATACTTCAAAGTCTGGGTTGTCGCTCCACGTTGTTGTGATTCAAACACTTTGGAGGTTTGAAACTTAATATTATGTCAACAGTGTTACAGACTCACTCTCATTTACCATACATACATCAGACGCCAGGAGATGTGTGAATGTAGACAAGGTTCTTGATTTTTTTTTTTTGTTTGTTTTTGTTTCATTTTTATCTCCAGTTTGAAATTACTGTGTGCAAATAGCCACTGTTGAAGTTTCTATATGTCTTCAAGATTATTTAGCCTGTGGAAGTATTTGAGTGGTTAATGAAAGAACTCAAGTGGGAGATTAGTTTAATCTTTTTAGCTTTAAGGTTTTTGCGAGACCTGCTTTTCTCTGAGATATCAATAACAGAGATAGTACTCTTCTACACTTATGTCTTCATGAATGGATTACAAGACTGACACTTTTGGACCATTTTAAAGTACTCTTCAAACCCCTGTCTGGTTCAGTGAGAATAAAACTGTTGCCTACCTGTCGCTAATTTCAAACTCTAGCTTTATTTTCTACTCCTAATTTTACTTCATAAAGCTGTTTTTGGCATCTGATCAGTATGGTAAAACTACAGTCTCTGTGTATATTCTCTGTACCATATAAACCCTTACTTTAATTCTGGGATTTTCAAAAGGTTGCCAACATTTTGAAACCCAATATTTTCCATCACAGACAGTGGCTGAAACCTCATAGCATTTAAAAACCAACGTTGCTGTACTTTGTTCTGCCTTATGTTATCTGCTTAAGGTCTCACTCTCCTTAGCCAAAATAAACCTTGCACACATCTTGATGTGCTATAGAACACAAGGTTTCCTTTTAAATAACTTATAACTGTGTGCTTCTAATGACTTCATGTTTAAACCCTCCACTGACACAAAGAACAGTTTACGTGAGTCATCTTTTTTCAGTAATAGCGTCCTCACCAAGAAGTGTTGGTCCCTGCAGGAACTGCTGGAGCCCACAGGTGCATTCACTGATGTAAAAAAGTTATTTTTTTTCATGTTTCTGCCCAGCTAGTCACCTTTCAGAGTTGATCAAACTGATAACTGTCCATTTCTGGTTAGCAGATGATTTCTGGTTGCATTGCTATACATTGATTGCAATTGTTGGACAAATTCGGAACTTGCTCCTAGTCCAGCTGTAAAGCCAGACTTTTGCAATTCAGTCTGAAACAGGAAATTAGCCTAATTATGTTAGAACAGTCAAGAGAAATGCGTGTGCAAAATAACCAGTGAGGTCAATCATATACAAGAAGGTGACAGTAATTACCAAACATTACTTCACTTTGGTGTACATTGTAGCCCTCAGGAAACTACCATAACTTAAAAGAAAATATGACAGAATGCAGATGAAAAACAGTGAAATCATTAAATAGGAAAATATCAACATTTAATCACTTTTCTGTTGGCATCTAGTGAAATAAGTAGTTAACTCTGTCCTCTTGTCTGGCATTGCAGCATCTTGATCTGTATTTGGTATAAAAAGTGGGAAAGATGGCTGTATGAATACAGATATCATCAGCAGTGTTTGGTACCATCTACTGAATAAACAACCTTCCTTCTCTTCCTTCTTCTCTTCCTTTTCAATAGTTTGACCATTCAGCTTGTTGCACTCCTGGTGGGGGTCACACTGTCTGGGTTTGGTTAAACTTTTTTTTTTTTTTGTAAAAACATATTTGTGCAGAGGAGAGTGTATATCTGCATTAAGGATACTGTCTATTAATTTCATCAATTCCCCAAAGAGGAACACTGTTGGACAGATCAAACAGTAACAATAGTATGGACATGTTGTTCTTCAAAGTAGAAGTCTTACCAGTCTTTGCTAATGCCCCACCAACATTGCAGATTAGAGGTTGACAGTGCAGACCTCCCACACTGTCAAATCACCGCCCAACAAAGCTGGTCTTATGAGGGAGAGTGTATTTCTGTGTGTTTAGACTATAAGCAGGACACTGTTGAGCAGCTTCCACTCACCCAAGACCTCTAAACGTCCTTCCTCCAATACATAAACTTTGAAACTTGATATTGTGTGCAAAGGAATGTTTGGTGCCAACAAAGAAGGGGTGTGGCCTTTTGAAGGTATTCCTGCATTTGTGATGATGGGAGGAGAAGACATCAAAATCTTTTGTTAATAAATTAGTCCACTTCCTTTAGGCCTTTACTTATTGTTGGCTTTATGTTAAAAACATGGAAGATCTTGGTGATTTATCAGATTACACTTAATGAGGGTAAAAACACTGATCTCTTTACTGTAATCCCCAACAAACTCAGTTTGGTTGTAGATTAATTTTTATGGTTGTAATGGATATATAACAATCATAAAAAACTAAAGTGCTATATTCTCTTGGTCTTACCTTTGGATATTACTTTGATCCAGACTGAAAATGGGTTGAGTCATTATTACACCCTGAACAGACTTTAAAATGACCAACTTTGTGGTTTTAATCACATGCAATCTGGATATAGAGGTTGGTGGGGGAGGAAGTGGTAATTAGATAAAAGAAGACCCAACTTTCTCTACTGTGTGAAACTGTTTTCATGTCTTAGATCTGCATCAGATATTTTTGATAACAAGTATTTAAATGCTTATGGACATTATTTAAAGAGCAGAAAGATTACTCTGCATTTTTTGCATTTCTTCTGAGGTCTGAGTTAAACGGTAGATTAGGCAAATTAAATCAATTGACGTGTGAATTCTTCTCCTTGCTCAAGGGTTGGGAGACCTACGTGTTACCAGTCTACAGATCATGTTACCAGGAATGTTAAGCTTATACCTTTCTTTCCTTTTGGTGTGGGTGTTTTTTTTTTTTTTTTATCATCCTAAGAAGATAATTAGGGGTTAACATTTTATGGTTTAGCATCACTGATTTCTTACTATGTTCAAGGCTTTCTGTCCTCATATGTGTTGGAGTTTTCTCAGTCATCACAATGTAGCATCTGCAATGGCTGCAAAGCTGATTAAAATTAACATTAATAGCCAAGTTTGAATATTGTGATTCCAGGTTTCTAAGCATATATGGAGATTATACATGAAATGACTAAGGCAGAAATAAAATGCTGGGAATACCCTTCCTTTAAGAAGTGTTTATTGCTGCATGCTCACTGCAAAGGCAACTATCTCTACCCTAATATGAGCTAAACAAAAGAATAATCATTCACCATTTGTAAGCTCAATAGAACATTACCATAGCATACCAGACTGTTGAAGTAGTAGACTGCTTTAAATGTCTAGGAATCATACACTTTCAACTAATGTGCCACTGACCTCCAGAGAAACCAGCAGAGACTTTCTGCATTGGCAAGCTTAAATGTCTGAATGTGGCCCTCTTCTCCTGGTCCTCCACCATAACGTTGACCATGCTGCTTTATGATTCCACCTCAATCTGCAACATGGTATCCATTTCAAACCACTCCAAATACACATACATCTCATATCTAACAGACCAAAACAACAGGTCCATGAAACACATTTCTAACCAGAATAGCAAAGAATATCTTATATTTACTGAACTGCCATCCGAAACTCAGCATTTCTGATTTTAAAGGGGGAAATATTTCCCCTAGCTCCTGAAATAAATATGTTCAAATGTTACTCAAGGATACCCAGAAAACATTTACTCATGGGGTTGATATGTGTAACAAATTGGCTAAGAAATGTGCCCCAGATGGGATTTTCCAGGAGTTGAATAATAAAACTATGTGAAACCATGTGGAACCAAAGTCAAATTCTTTGTTTATGTGTGCAAACTTGGGAAATGAAAATGATTCTGATCTGTAGGATTAATGCAATACAACTTTGATTAAAATTTGGGAGGCCAGAGGTGTGGCACATCTCAAACAGATTTTCCTAAAACCAATTTGAGAGCAACTTAAGACCTTCATGAGTGCGCCACTAGTTTGCTGATATTGGTTGTATTTATTCAGGCCAAATGGGTCCCATACAAGAAGCCCATTCTGAGCCCAGGCACAAATAGTGCTCATCCAGACTGAACAAATTCCCAAGTTAAGTGAGTTTTTGTTGCAAGTCGTGAAAACCGTAGACTGAAATTTGTTGTGCTGCTCAGCGATACAAGCTGATAATGATGTTATTCATATATGCACACAGATAAACTGTAAATCATGCAGTCATATACGATGTAAAAATTCACATGCATGGTACAATACTGAAAAGTATGGTACTTCAGTGATGCCTTACTGTACTCTTGAACCTTTTTACTATACATAGTTGACAATAGGACTCACATTACACACGTTTGGACTGCAACTGTAACTGGAGCTTTGGGGGATTATTGTGTAACTGATCGCCTTTTGCACAGTTGCAGAAAAGAATGTGGGGTGAAAAGTTTTTTTTGTATCTTTTCTATCCACTTTCTGTGTTACTTTTAATTTTATTTCTCTGGCTACATCTGGTGACTGATCTAGTAAACAGTAGATAATGCAGTGTTTTAGGTGAAAAAGTGGAGCTAAATCAGAAAGGGTTAAATATTTTGCTCTCTACCTCTTCATCTCTGGTTGTGTCACACGACCTGGCAGCTGGAGCTGCTCTGAGAAAATGCTCTATGAGAAAATGCACTCTTTACAACAGCAGTGAGAGCCAGAGACAGCTTTAGGACTTCTTCATTATAAAGGAGAAGCCTGCAGGCAGGGCATAACAAATGGCTGATCAGACAGGAGAGCTGTGCAATTTCATGGTTGTACATTAAGTGCTCGTCTCTGTGCTACTCATATTCAAATAAATCTGCAGCTCAAAAAGCATGGCTGTCACACTACACACCAACTGTTTTTTAAATGTGTGTGTGTGTGTGTGTGTGTGTGTGTGTGTGTGTGTGTGTGTGTGTGTGTGTGTGTGTGTGTGTGTGTGTGTTGATAGTAGATTCTTAGTAACTAAGAGCAAGCCATTACAGAGGTGTTTTGGTAAAAGTTTTTTGCATCATTTACAAGCATTTTTCAGATCTGTGCAAACATAAGGAAGCTGGGCATACAAAAAACATTTTTCTCCTGTTCCTTTTATTGTTTTTCATACAGTTATGTAAGGCTTTGTTCACAATCCCTATTCAAAGTGAGCTGGAAGCTTTTCAGAATATGTTTAAAAATTTCTCGGTGTTTAGCAGACATCTCTTATTTGTGTATATTTAGGCCATCACAGAATACATAGCCAGATGGTGACCCCTGAAAATCTTTGAATAGCAACAGCCTTAACAGAAGTTCAGGAGTTTTATTTTGCTTCTGCTTGATACAATATAGCAGTGCAATAAAAACATTAGTTTGATCTTTAAACAAGATTTTGGACCACTTAGTAACATTAATATCTGTTTTTTTCTTTAGCTCGGGTGAGATGCTTATGAATTTGTCTCTGATACAGGAGTGGCCTAACACAAGGATCATGACAGCCCGTGTTCTGCATACATTTGTGTGTGGTGACTCTTGAGGCACTGACTCCAGCTGCAGTCCATGCTTTGTAAACCTCTGCCAAACACTTGAATGGACTTTGGTTCACAGTCCTCTTAAAGTTGCAGTTGTGCCCATTGCATGTATGCCGCTTTCTGCTGCACTTTTTCCTTCCACTTAACTTTTCATGTATGTATACAGTACTCTATGGACAGCTGCTTCCTTAGCAAAACCATTTTGTTGCCTCTTTGTAGACAGTATGAAAAGCAAAAACAGACCAAATTGTATCAATTGCAGTAGAACATGTGACACAATTTTCCTGGTTAAGAATAAAAGGAAGTTAAATTTCTTTAAACTCTTCACACACACACACACACACACAACTAGCAGAGTAGCTACTTTTAGAAGGTTTAGGGATTGCATAGTGAAATATTAACAGAAAAAAAGAATAACTTATTGAGACACTGAACAGTTTCTCTGAGACACTAAACAGTTTAAAAATGTCTGGTTTTGCTCTTTCCACCTATCGTATAGATTCTTGAGGGGGGAAAAAATCACATTGCATCGTTTTGATTCGGAAACATTTGTGTCCAGATGTTTTCATATTTAGAGGTTTCACTGTAAAAAAAACAAAAAAAACAAAAAACTTGCAACTCATCCTCAGCTCTCTTAAAGCCATACTCTTTTGTGCAGGGCTGTTTTGCAAGGGCCACCCTGGCCCCTCTTTTGTTGGCACTGGGAAACATACACGAAGAAAATCAAATAAGTGTGTAAAACAAATTTAAAAATATGCAAAAAATGTTGTTCAGGTTGAAAAAAAAACCAACCCCATTAAGCTATTGGTCATCTTGGCTGAAATGGTTCAAAAGGCTATGTGCAAGTAAACCTGTTTTTTAATTATTATTATTATTATAATTATACATTAATGAGTAGCAAGCGGTGTGACTAAAGTGTTTTTCTTCTTCCTCCTGTTGGGAGGAGTGTGAGGGGGAGAGAGAGGGAGGGAGACGCAGCGGGTGAAGTGAGGGGGGAGGCGCACTGTTTGGAGCTGTTGCTCTGAGAAGCGGCGGATCTCTTACTCCAACTTTTTTTTTTTTATGGAAATGCGCTTGTTTTGCCTGCTGCGCTACTTCAGACAACCTGTTGTCAACTAATCTAAGAGTTCAGTAACTTTTTAAAAAACTTTTAGCCGGACCACCATAATTTCTTTCCCCCCATCGGCTTTGGGGGGTTGGTTTGTGCCCGGACACGGATCCGCGCTGTGGAGTTTTCAGCCAAGTTGGATCAGCGCAGGCTCGTCATGTTTTATTATTAATTTAAAATTATACGCATTATTTTTTTTTCATCGTGAAGATTTTGCCAACATGTCAGGACGCAGTTTATTCACCAAACCTCGAATTGTGCCAAGCAATGTTGGAACACTTTACTGGTGCGTCAAGGGCAACTTGTAAAAACAGCCTTGGCATCAGTCTCCTGTGTTACTCCGGGTCTTATCTCCCCTGCTTGTGGGTTTAGTGTCTGGATTTAAACCTTACTGACTGCGGACAGTTTTCCCCCAACATGGAAGGCGATCAGGGGGCCGATGCGTCCTCCGAGGAGCCCCAGACAGACACCACCAAAGCGTCTGATAGTTTCTCTCAACTCTGGACGGACGTCATGGGGATGCTGGTGAGTTTTTCGGGAGGGTTGACAGGATCACGAACTGACATTAGACTCAACCAACTGTGACTTTTCACCCCTTTACCCTCAAAGGTGGCTCTGATTTGCGCGTCAGCTTATGTATCGGCGCATGTAAATCAGTCATCAAACAAACAAACAACACGTCCTTACAGGCCCCTGTTTCAAATCCATGAACCAGCACTCTACTGTTAGTCTTGTGTCCTGGTGGTTCATTCTGTTGCGTCAGGACTGGCTTGGTAGGTTTGCTCTGCTTTTTGTTCTAGTATGCATATTATCTCCGTTGTAGTTAAAGGTTGTGTTTTTTTCTGTCTTATTCTCATTGCGGATAATTTTCTTATTATTGCACCTCAGATTTAGGGTTTTCTAAGAATAGGTGTTCTATAATAAGTCCACAATTTGAGTTAACATCAATATAGTGGCTGTTGATGATGTTTGTGTTGTCACTGTACATATAACATATAGAAAATACTTGTATATCCTACCAGTAGTCAGAGTGAGGATTATCTTCCAGTTATTTTTTGAGTCAAAGGCTAAAAAGTTAAGAAACCACTGGGATATTTGACTGCTTTTTAAAATCTACCGTGACTTTAAAATAAAAAAAAAACAACATAAAAGTAGAAATGCTGACCATTACAGGTTGTCGTTACACAAATCTGCTGATTAACATATAAAGTATTCAGTTTATTTTCTAGGCATAGGCAACAATCTAAGATTTTTATGCGATGATCATCTTGAGGATGAATACCACAATTTCATGATTCATACAAATCAGAACATATTGCTTATTACAGTTATAATGATCGATAACATATCGATTTGTTACTTTTATTTTAATAAAGAATTAAAAGTATAGAATAAACACCTACCTAATTTAGTAATATTAGTTCTAAATTATTGAGCTGTTACACCTTTTTGTCATTCTACTTTATATAGCGGGCTAATGGGCATTCAATATACTGATATTAACTAGGTAATTAGCTGGGCTAAGGAGAAGTGGTGCTCCTTTAGTTTCTTCATTTGGCTGTGGGTCTGTTTCAAAACTGGAAATATTTCCAAACTGCCAAAGTTGTCTCTCTCGTCAGTGAAGGAAAGGTATTGTAGCAACCTTTTAGCCAGCTTACCAGCAGTGCACAGTGTGTTACTCCATGCTTCATTTCAGCTGTAGAAAACTACAGTTACTCTGGTACTTTCTCTGGGATCTCATCTAAAAGTCTTCTTCTTTGTGGTTTTTATACTGGGCCCTTTTAAACCTTTCATATGCCTTGATACTGATAACCAGCCCAGGCCTCATATACTTCTCAGTGGTGTTAGAACTTCATCATCATTCAGAGTTTGCTCTCTTTTTTCCAACTTCATTCAGAAAAAAAAGTGTCTTTTGAGGCTCTTCTTGCTGTTTTTACTTTTGTCTGACAGGTGCTTTTGATCTGATTGATCCTCAGACCAAATGTCCTACAATCACTTCCAGTCTGTCAAAAAGCCTGAGGTGTTAATTTGGTTAGGTCTGGCACTGAGGATGTGAAATGAATGGAATGGAAATGCTGAATTGCGTGTGTGCAAAGGGTTGAGGGTGATGGGTGGGTGGTGTGTTGTCATGCCCTTCTGACACTAGGTGGGAGACCTGGCTCCCAGCCAAGCAATTTCTCCCGATTTATTACTCTAGAGGCAAATGCCTCTCAGCCCAGTGCTCATCTGTGTTGTTTTCCCCTCTCCTTGAATAGAGAAACAAAAATTAACAAAATGTTTATTTAGTCTCGTTTATCAAGTCACAGCCATACTTGACACATTTTACAAGATTCTAACAAGTATAATAACAGAATGTAAAAATGTTAGTTATTGGTTAAATTTTTATGCTCACAATCTTTTTAGCTTTGACCAAAATTTAATTAGCTATTTTTTCTGAGGATATGCATGCAAAGACAGTTTCTAAAATAACTGTAACATCTCCAACCAACTTTCTAGCCCAGCTGTAGATTATTTTAAAATGATGGACTTTTAGTTTTTGTTTCACACTACTCTTCTGCATAATTTGGGGGATTTTTTCTTTGACAAACATCTGTAGCTTGAAGCTCAGATGTGCTAAGAAAATGTAAATATATGATGCCGTGTCTGAATTTCTTAAAAAAAAATAACAAAATAGAACTTAAAATAGAATAGAAATTATTGCAACTTGAAAGTCAGATGTTCTCAGGCAACTCAAATTCATATTAAATGTGGTAAAAGTTGCAGGAATAAAGTTTTTATTTGAACTATTGCTAGTTTTCATCACATTAAACCAGAGGCACACAATACCGTACACTTTCATTTATTAACATGTTATTTTATTGTTTGAATGGCTCCTGGTCAGTTAGACACTTTGTGCACCAATTTCAATATTTTTTTCTTTCAGCTTGTACCTGTAAACAAACCAGTTTGTACCATGGTTCTTGAACCATTGGATGTCAGTTTGATAGCTATGTATTATTATAAATAAATGGTAGAGATGGTAAGAAAACGCTCACATTTCCTTTACATTAAATGTCTATTTTCTAAAAACCTTGAATGACACTCAGTTTTTATTTATTTTAGTCATGATCCCTGTTTGAGCCAATTGATTCTCATATATTTTGAGATATTTTGTCCCTCTGGTCAAATCAAATCCTTATGCAGGTAGATTTCCTGGGATCATATAACCAACTTTTCTCAAAATAAATTAAGTAGAATATAGAATGTTACTTCAAATTGTTGGTTGTAAAAGTGGTTACAAAATGTCCTCCTGGCAGGAATGAGCTGATAAATGGTCAGTAGAAAACATCCAGGGTAGTTGACACGCCTGCTAACTCGAAAAACTATGTTATGAATGAGCAAAACTCCAAAGGCAAAGGGGCGTGATGACCAGCAAGCATTTGCACCCATGGAATGGAGACAAATACAACAGGCCACTGAGCTTTAATGTATCGGTTAGGGGTGGGCATTTATCGTATTGTATATCATTTATCGCGAGAAATTTGTTATCATGATAACAATTTTGATTCATCGTTGTCACGATAAATTTCAATTAATGATGTTTAAAAAAAAACAAAACTGTCTGTATTGTTGGGATTGTTAGTTTTACTATTTTCTCAAGCTTTATAAATATCAATTACCTTGAAAATATGATTAAATGTAGTTACTGTGTGCAGTTTAGTGATTCAAATCCCACTTCTTTATGTGATTGGTGTCCTAAAGAAGCACATTACAAATGGTAATGTTTTTTAAGAGCAGTATTTGTGTTTGTGAGTCTGTAATTTCTGTGACATGCAGTCATAACCATACAGTTACCTAAAAAAGAAGTAATTAAATAATTCTTATTGTCACTTCTATTATTATTGCAATAGCACAGCAAAATATCGTGATAAAAGTTAAAGTCTATATCGCCCACCCCTAGTATAGGGGAAATAAAATCCAGGATCAGATTGTATTTTCTAAGGCCCATTTTTCTTATGGAAAATGTCAAATTTAACAGCCATGCTAATACTTACCATGCCATGATACTGGGAACATCATGACTTGCGTTTCTTCACTTATGATTAGGTTTCAACAAAGTATCGTCATTTTTTCTATAGAAATGTCAGAGTTGATTACATAATGGTGTATTCTTTATTTTGGCTTTTATTTTGAACTTTGTCTTCAGAATTTTCTCTGACTCCTATCTTTAAACAAATTGTAAGATTCCGAGAACAGTGAAAACCATATCTATGGTATAACTAAATACATGTGCTATATATAACCAGCGCTCTATGACTTTCAATGGCTTTTGTTTTTCTTAAGGTCTTGACAAAGGAATGGCCTTTAAATTTGTGTTTCGCCACCCCTGCCTGTAAGATTGAAATCATTGTAGCAAATCTGGTCTTGACCCTATGCACATGAAACCTTATCTTCACAGACAGTTGTCTAACTTTGTTCAGTATTACTATTAGGTCTGAACACACAATAAATTTAAGAACTTAATATTGTAATGACTGTGCAGACAAAGTGTTAAAGTAGCCATCAGGAAAGACCCTTTAATCCACCCAATACAATCAACATTTGAATCTTTACAGGACATTTTCATCTTATTTAGACTGTCAATCCAAGAGTATATCAGTGTCAGTGTGTTTCTGAGGGCCCCTGTCACTGATGCACTTTTAATAAGAATATCTAGTAAAGGCAGTCACTCTTTTGAGGTGGTATATGAAGTTAATACCACTCTAACTAATTAAGAATCACAAGCAGTTTAGGGCGCAGAGGTAGGAGCTGTACCTTTAAAGAGGTTGAGATTGTCAGTACAGATTTCTGGGTGAAAGTTACCTTTAAACTTTAATAAATTAGTCTCAGTATGCATCTAAGGCCGTTTTGAGGTACCATCTGTATCCCTGTCTTTCCTTTTAAGCCCTTTTGGCAAAAACTCCTTCCATATGGAGAATTCATTTGTTTGGAATAACTCTTTTATCTTCGATTAAGCTATAAAGAGAAACATTGACTTTCAGTTTACAGACCTCAACATCTGACAGTGACTTGCTTCTCCCCCACTAGATAATTCTCCTGATTTTGCTTGAAAAGCTGTGTGGAGGTAAAACCTTGTAGAAATATTTTACTCGGCTGCAGATAATCCATCTCTTCTTGAAAAGTGTTTTGTAGTGTTTGACTCGGCGTGGGAGGAGGAAGTGTGTCCATTTGAAACCCACTGATTATGTAAGAGACAGAGTTTCATCTGTAAATACGGGGTTCTGCTTTGGAGATTGGATTTATTATGGTCTGAAAGTTTGATTAGGTTAGCTTAATAAGCCCATGCTCATATGACACCTTAAAAAAATCAATCTTATTGTTGCATCCAAAATATCCTCAGCTTTGCTATTTTGTCTCCTTTTGAGAAGTATTATAACGTGGGTTCATTTACAATCTGATCCTTCCTTTCTCATTTTAACTTTACTCTCCCACCATGTCCAGGCCCCTTATTTAGGTCAGACAGAGATCTGTCAGGTTTCCTCTTCAGGGATGGCACTGCTCTGTTTAGCAGAAGCGGATATCCTAAGGAAGCTCTCTGAAAGACTGAGCTATGGCCTCTGGCCTTACCCTCCTAAACAGCCCTCCACCTTTGGTTTCCAAGACCAGCACCGAAGCCCTGTGTCAGCAATCATCTAGCTCCTGATTGTTCCCAATTCCCCAACTGAGTACCTTTAGTCAGACATTAAAACATAGCACATGAACAGCTCATTTATCGTAATCTACCATCTAGTTTATCCAGTCTACTCTTTTCAGCTCTGTAGTGTTTGTTGGTACATCTTAGCACAGTAATTATAGGATTTATATGTTTTTATAATTTGAAAAAAAAATTTGCAAGTAATTTTGAGTTTTCTGTGTTAGGCAAGCATTTGTTACTACTTCTAAATTAAGATAATACCTTAATAAAAACAACTTCCAGCCATCATGTTCATAGTAATAGTGGTCTTTCCTATCCTGATGTTGTGCTGTAGGTGAAAGTGTTCATTGCCCATTTTCTGACCTTACGGAGCCTGTCTCTGTTGTCTCTGTGGTTTGAGTTCAAGTAATCATAACGCTACGTCTTGGACAATAGTTAAACAGTGCAGCGTTATGCTTGTAGACTTACATAATATTTCTTTAGGGATAATACATATGCATTTCCATGAAATACATTCCAACATAATGTAAAAAAAACAAAAACAAATACAAAAAAAAAAAAAACAAAAAAAAAAAAAAAGGTGAGTGTAAATTAACTGAGATTAGATTCTAAGTAAACCTGAGATCTTACCGTCATGCCATCTGATCTGTGGAACTTGAATAATTTAACTGGAAGTGGTTTCAACAAAAATTTGATGCTTAAAAGAACCATAGTTTCATGTTGTAAATGCTCTTTTCTGGCTTACAGGAACAGTAAAAGTGAAAGTGTTACAGTTGTGAAGAAATGCTATTACCCAACTGATCTAATGACCAAAACAATAAAAAAAAAAAAAAAAAAAATTACAAATCTATTGGCAGCCAAAGTCCTCTCACACAGTGCCAATTCCAGCTTGTTTTCCAACATATTTAAAGTCTACCAATCTGTTGCATGTAATATTTTCACAAGATGGCTTGATTTGTGTGACTTTTTCTGAAATTTCTGTCAAACTTTTAATTCTAACTGAAGACCAGAACAGCGGGTTGGTTTTGAATGTGATACTGGTTAAAGGTGGTTGTGTTAAATTCACTGAGTTTTGTATCTATTTATTGTCATAATTGTAGCTATAAGGGCTCCAAACATATAATGTTGGGTTTTAACACTATATGTTGTATCAATGTCAAATTTATTTATATTGCACATTTAAAAATAACAGTTCATCAGTCATTAGATAGCAATTAGAATAAGTATGTAATAAAATAAATAAGTTGCAGAAGAGTTAAGCTTTCTAAGAACTGTTTAGCATCTCATAATCAATCAAAGGCTGAAAAAAGAGATGAGTTCTTAAAAGATGTATAAATGATTCTATGTGATGCAGGTATGTAGAGGTAAGGTATTCCACAGCCTTGGGGTGGCCACAGTGAATGCTTGATCACTTCTATGTTTAAACTTTGATGTTGGAACATTAAGGAAAAACTGGCTCGTTGAAAATAGTGCTCTCAAAGGTATGTGGATGTTGAAATCAGCAAGGTAGGATGGGGCTAGACCATTTAAAATTATAATCTCTTCAATAACATCCTGCTGCTTTGTAATGACATACTGTACTGCAGGGACAGGAAATTTTGATGGAGGGTTGAAATTAGCTTTTTAAATCCTTCATATACCCTGGTACCAGTAACCCACTCAGGTCTATGCAAACATATAGTGTAGGCTATAACTTTTACTGCCTCTTGATTAAGGGCATGGTTCAGTGAAATGACCTAATTGGATAAAACTGTCTCTTAGTATGAATTTGAGGAATATCCTGGTATGGGATTATTCTGACATGTGCACACTGGCTGCCTTTTCATTGCATCTAAGATTTAAACCTAAAATCCTGAAATAACGTTAGCTACTTTTATTTATATTTGGTCATAAGTGATGTTAAACTTTAAATTTATTTCTGTGATTGACATAGATGCTAATTATCTGCACTTCTCAATATTTAATGAGAGCTGCATGTGTCACTTGGTAATTTATAGCAGTAATATTGCTACTGCGCAATAATCTGCTGTTTGTGAGGCTGGTGAGTTGCATGTATTCTTGGAGCACAACTATAAGTGGATCAAACTCCAGCTGTTCATAGGGAGTAGCATTTTCATAGTGCGCATAACAAATGCACCCCCTTTACAGTAAACACAAATGAAATCACACACATTCTTGTATGGGTGTTTCTCTGGAGCTATTGTTGCCTTTGTTCAAGTCATAATGGGGAGTTGGCCTCCCCTTACATCCAGGGTGGAGTAGCTGTTGCGTCAGCTAAAGCAACATTAGTCATTATTTTAATATCCATGGGGATAGTCAGGTTTGTAACTCTGAATATTTCTTTCTTTCACAGATTTGGATTAAGTTTGATTATTTTAGAGGTTCGTTGTTTAGCTTGAGATTATGACACACAACGTCAATAGAAGATGTGGGAGTGTTTGATATTTATCCAAAGAGTCTTTAGAAGTTATTTGTTCTTGAACTTAATATTTAGTTTTCCTCTTACCCTAGTTCCCAAAAAGTAGAACTCTGTTGTTTTGGACCTGGTAAAGTTTTAGAACATCTTGATGCCTGTTGTTTAAATAGATTAGCTCCATCTGTGGCTGGTTATTAGTTCGTGGAGCACAAGAGTGTGCTTTTTGTCATTGTGAAGAATGAAGTAGAAAGCATGCGTCTGCTGTGTCAGGGAGCACTCCCACAGGGATTCTCCATCATCCCAAACCATATGTCTGGACAAAACATGGCTTCTCAAACAAGGAGGGTGGAACGATATCGAACGCTGCCAGCCCAGGCTAAAAAAGTGCATGTTTATCAGAGATGTTGTGTTCATCAAATTGTTAAAGAGCACTTTTCTATTACTTTTTATTCCACTGAGCCGCTTTGTTTACAACTGGACTACCTCAGTTTGTTTTGGTCCGATGTGATTTAAATCCCCTGCCTGCATGGGTGTGCATGCCAATTTGTATTTTCTCTGACTAGACAGACATCTCTGAGTGAGGCCTTATGCCCTTGTGTGTAGATGTCTGGGAGTGTGTATGTTTGTGTGGCACATTCACCCACACTCACAGGGATCCATTCATTTGTCCCCTGGCACCCAGAAAGGGAGTCCGGTTCAGAAAAACAGAGACTGAGGTATACTGTTCGGACTCTGCTCACTGACTCAATGCTAGCTGTCGCTGTTGGCCTGGCACAGATTAGATCAACACTGATGAATATTCAAAAGCTGACCATCGCTGCCAGAAAAGCCCATATTTTAACCAAGCCAAGTGATATGTATGGTCATTGATGCCACTTTGCACAAGAGTCTCATGTCTCTTTAAAAATCTTGGTGTTAAATCTACAAATTGATTTTGTTTGGTCTGTCGGTTCTGTTATGACAAATTACAGTTTTTTAGTTTTTTCAAAGGTTTGTGACACATATATAACAAAAAAAAGGTACTACAGGTTCCTTAATACCGGCAGTGGTTTTGAACCCAACAATGAAATGACAGACTAGATATTGATCCCCACTCCTGCATAACAGCTGATGTTTCTTTATCCTTTATCTGAATTTTATTAAACTCAGGAAAAAATCCATTGAAGTATTTGCCCTTGGTGTATGTGTTTATGGACTGAACATTGAGGAAATTCTTAAGTTTGAAGCATTTAATAGATATTGTTTTTATCATTTGACCTTCTGATAACTGTCCAGAGTGAATCAGAGGAAAACTGGGCGATTCTGATTTCTTATAATTACTGCATCTCTACAATCAGCCAGAAATCATATTTGGATAAAGGTGGATAAAAACTGATCAACAAATCTAAAATGTAATCAATAAAATGTAAGAAATCAATAAAATGCTGGTAACAATATAGTTAAAAATTCAAACGGAAGCTTTCCTACATAAAAGTGCCTTAAGCTGCTTTTAAGTAGATCAGCAGTATATGAATGGCAAATGGATAGAGTAAGTCTGGAAATCAGCTGGAAAATCCAGATTAGTACCTTTCTAGTTGATTGATTTTGGCACATTTTTTTGACTTCAATAAAATGCAAAAGAGTTCAAACTTATATACTTTTACGCAAAAATGGGAATAATCTAGTGATTCCTTAATTTTCAGTTCAGTCAAAACTACTGCTTCTATCAAAGAACCTGCAGCACATTTTCTTTTAATTTTTACTTTATATTTATATTTTAATATTTAGATGTATTTATATGTTATAGTTCTTGTGGAAAAATTTGGAATCAGCAGGTTCTAAGAAAAAAAATTAAACAAATCTGTGTAACCATATTACCTAACCCTCACAGGGTTCTCTTGTAGTCACTGGGTGAGAGGTGGGGTACACCCTGGACAGGTTGCCAGTCCATCACAGGGCAATACAGAGATATACAGGACACACAACCATGCACACACACATTCATACCCAAGGGCAAATAGGGGTAATTAATTTAGCTGACAGTCATGTTTTTGGGCTGTGGGAGGAAGCCGGAGTACCCAGAGAGAACCCATGCATCTATGGGGAGAACATACAAACTCCATGCAGGGAGGACCTGCAGGACCAGGATTCGAAAACAGGACAATCTCACTGCAAGGTAACAGTGCTACCAGCTGTGCCACCATGCATCCCTGATCCATGCATATCTAGTTAATTGATTGGTGCATCTGTGATGTTTAGCTGTCCAAAGACTGCAGTCCAGCAATCTGTGTTCTGTATCTAAAATATGATGCAACAAATGCCTGTCAAATCCCAATTATTTTAAACATTGCTTCATGTCACAGGCACTTACAGTTGGACATTGTAATCAGTGAGTGTTCTTTTTAGTTGGGTAATGGCTCCACTGTTTTGAACGCTGCTTCCTCCTTCTTTCCCAAACATGCCTCCCCCCACAAAGGCAGGAACTGTGTGGATCTAAACTACAGCCAGCAGGAAAAATGTGTTTGGTTCAAAATTAAGTGAACGTCTGAGGAGGTAAAGGGCATCCTTGAAATGAGTCTCAACAAAGACAAAACCTAGGAACAAACCTTGGCTTCATCTGAGATCCAAAATGGCGCTTGATAAGAACAAATAAATTGTCATAATATTCACCCCTGGTACTTTTGTGAATTTCTTGGTGTTTTGGCTTGTCGGTCTCAGAGCTAATTGGATAAAAATATTGATACAAATGAACACAGGGCTAAGGTATACAGGGCTTTTTTTTAGTGAAGATTGATATACTCACTTAGCAAGTAGATCTTAAATACATAAATTTTATCTTAATCTAATGTTCAAACAATTAAATGTTCTGCTCATTAAGTTATGCAGCAAGCTTTGCATTTAATAACATAGTGATCTGAGTTGACACTTCCTGAATCTGCTGGAGGGTTTTTTCTCATGGAATTCAGCTTTGGTTTCCCATGGTGTTTTAGTTCCCATACTAACCCATCCTCTGTCTTTTTCTCTATAGGATGGCTCTCTGGGCAACATAGATGACCTTGCCCAGGAATACTCAGAGTACTACAACACCTGCTTCAGTGACGTTAGCGACCGCATGGAAGAGCTACGCAAGCGCCAAGTCTCCCAGGAGCTTGACATGGTAAGTGTATGCTTTAAAATGCAA
The DNA here is from genome assembly GCA_014839685.1 of Anableps anableps. Classification (NCBI taxonomy): domain Eukaryota; kingdom Metazoa; phylum Chordata; class Actinopteri; order Cyprinodontiformes; family Anablepidae; genus Anableps; species Anableps anableps. The sequence goes on along the minus strand of CM026086.1, from coordinate 17,664,371 downwards.
CCAAAAAAATGTTCCCCTGGATCACAATTAGTATTAAAAACTACCTCACAACTTATGTGACTGTGTTTGCATGCAATTTTGAAATAAGGAACTATAACTACCCAGGACATCTTTCACGGTCTCAGCCAAAAAGCTGACAGGGAAAAGCAGTGGCTGAAAGAGCATGTGCTGAAGTGTTAGGAAGTCTGCAAAGACTTTGTGTAGTACTGAATGTGATGGTGTAATGGAGGTCTGTCAGAAAGAGTGAGGGGTTCCTTTTCACAAGGATGTAGGGTACTGGGGCAACCCTTTTGGTTGCCAAGCTGCTAGCGAATGAATGGTGGAATGCTGCTGGTATTGCTGCAGAGCACCAAGCTTTGTGCATCATTCAAACACTGTAGGTCTAAAAGATCACAAGAGAATGTTTAAAGTCTTGTTCCGCATGACATAGCTGCACTATTTTTGGCAAATAGTTGCATACACAAACTAAAAATACAGATTATTTTCTATATCCTATACGTTAGCTGCAGTACAGGTCAGCAAGAAACTAAAATAAAATAAAACCATTAGAAATTACCACTGTAGACCCTGTTATTAATTTCTACTTCAATTCAGCTATATATTGCATCGCTTTTAGGGAGACAGAAATCAAAGCACAACTGGTGAAACCAAATCGCAACTTTTTTTATGCACAAGCTAGTATTAGCACTATAGCACAGTGAACTATTGCAGGAAGTAAGAAATTTAGCAATTTGAAGTGCTTTGGAACTTTTGCCTCAAAAGTTGCAGGATTGAAGAAGCTGATTAAACATAAGTGTGTCATTATCCAAAATGAAACTAGTCATTTACCGACATGACTTAAAACTTTTCCCAGAAAGCAAGAAGCTATTATTCCAAAAAGCATCATAAAATGTTGGATAATAATGTAAAAAATAATTTGGCGAGATTGACCTTATGTTTTGTGAACCTGTCCAGTGACCTGATAAAACTGAACCAGGGTTTCCTCCAGTATACTATAAGTCTGGCGGCTCGCCAGGCCTTACTTGCCCCCTCCCCTACCCTGCTGGGCTAGGCATCCTTTATTTATATATTTTAAATAGCATTTTTATACCCCAGTAACAGTGATACCAAAGACGGGTTCAAGTAGGATTATAGTTGACACATTGAACTGGACGGTGGACATGATGGGATGCGCGTCAATCACACCGTCTCCGGCCCTTCTTGTTGATCTATGGCTGATGCAGCACCATGTCATGCACCTCTGAATTTTTGTAACTTAGAGTAGATTGCACACGCCATCTTTCACTCAAATTGGTGATGTGAGCCCATATGTCTTTGTGAACAAAGAATGTGTGGTGTGTGTGGTTGTCTCACACTTGCTTGCTCAATGCATATTTTGGCATGCGCTCGGCTCTGTGTTTGCACTTGCGACTTCATAAATAAAATAGAACTATCCTTTACTATCCCACATTGGGGAAATTCCGGTGTAACAGCAGCAAGGTGACAGGCAATCAAAGTATGTAAAGCACACAAAGATAAAAGTATAAAACATATAAAAAGAGCAGTAAGGGCAAAATTATACTGTGTAGTTTTTAAAAATAGCATATTCTAGTCCAAAGGAATGTGTAACTGAGTAGAATAATTTTAAAAAATGTACAAAATGTGCATGTGTATTTTTGCATGAAAAAACAGCAGACTATTTACAACAAGTTGTAAATGAGCCACACCGCCTGCCAAACACAGACACACATTTTTAGTCCAGTCCGAGTATTTATTGTTAAAACTGCAATCACTTCGATAAATAACAACCAATCACAACCAGCAAATCAGAATACTGCACCAAGCTGCAGAGATCAATAAACAAAACGGTAGAATTTAGGAAAACAAAAGAAAACTTAATACAAAAAAACTCTCGAATTTTGTACCCCAAGAATATTTAGTAAAGCATACAAATATGCTGACTCATCATTGCCCATTTTAAGTAATGTGTCTTTTAATTTACTTTACTTTTAAATGTGACCAGCATTTGTTACATTTTGAGGAAAAAGATCAAAGTTTACAGGTGTAAGAACACCATACCAACCTTGAACTATTTTTTTCTGACTTTCAACAAAGAGAAAGAATCTTGGAAATCCTAACTAGCAGAAAGGAGGAACGGTTTAGTCTGATTTAATGTCAGACAGTGGGAATAAAACAATTGTGTCTTTTATACAAGTTTTTCTGGATGTGTGTAAACATCTGGGTTCAATTCTTTTTAGCTGAGAGGTTTAACCAATTAGATGTATATATTTGAGCCTTTATGTAAAATTCATGACCCAGGATGAAACCAGGATGGAAAAATTCAATCTGTGCTTCCAGTTCTTGATTTTAACAATTGTTAGAAGTAATGTATTGTGAAGAATAGTTTTAATAAATCATTAAAATTCCTTAATTAAAATCACATTTATACCTTTGATGAGTGTACATAAATATATGATGGGAGCTGTACCTTTTCCCATCAACTAGGGAAGTTACAAAGTAAGAAAATATCACCTCTGGGCATGTTTGAGTTATAGAAGGGGTCATCTTGAGTACAGAGAGCTGTGGATAAAAAGGGGAAATAATCAGGGTGGATTTTTCTGCTTAAGAGAAGAAGAAGGCTGACTGGGATGTGAGCCTGAATCCCAGTCCAGAAGGGGGAATGAGGATGTGAACAGAGGAAGAAGAAGGGAGGAGGATGAGGGGAATGATGAGTAGGAGGTGGAGAGGAGAGCCTGCAGCTGTCCTGCCACTCTGCAAAATTTTGGCAGCTGAATATAGGGGAAGAGGAGAAAAATGCATGACAAAAGATATATAGGCCAGACAACACCTTACTGGGAGCTCTCAAATGTGCAGGATTGGCCCACACTGTATAAACTGAACTTTGCTTGGTGCTTTGTTACAGTGCTTTACTAAAATTAGTTTTGGGAAATGTTCATGTCTAGAGCTTTTTTCCCTCCACATATATTTTAACCCAACAGTTGATAAAGAGGTTTGTATGTTTGGCATTATAGTTAGGGGGTATTGAGAGAGTAATATAGAGAAAGGCACAACATACTAGACTTGTTTGAGCTGAGTAAAAGATTAGAGAGTGGAGCTGATACTAAGTCACAAGCTTAGTAGAAGGACTGCTTGGTGTCTCCAGCAAGCTATGAATTAAAACCAACTTTATATAGTTGTCTCTCTTTAAAACAGAAGGTCATGATGTCTACAGTAAATTGTGTTGCTGAGCGTCATGGCAAATTGGTAACAGAAATAGAAGGATCCCTGTGATATCTGCAACTAATTTGTATTTTCTCTTTTGCTATTTTTATGTGTACATCAGATCATTTTGTTTTATTTTATTGATTTTTTTCATGTTAAATTAAGTTTTTGTATTTTGTTATTGTGTTCAAGTTTTTTTCCTTTGCTATTATTTTTTCTCCAGCTCTTGCATGCCTCTCTGACCATATTAGATGGCAAAAATTTACATGAATTCATACTTTAGATGAACCGAAAAAAGAATTTGCTGATGATACAAAATAAAATTCCCATTAGAAACTCCCCCTGTCCACAGTTTAGCTGTGGTAACACCAAAAGAGAGAAGAAGCCTTCTCTTTTCACAAGTTTCTGTTCTTTAAAATAACCCTAACTCTCGGTTTGGCAAGAGTACTGTTTTCATGTGGACTTTTTAAGTTTCTGTTTGGACTTCCTTGCTTTTTTTTCTCCAAGAAAAGTAGCTTTTTTTATGTTTGTTATCACTTCCTGACTGGCACCACAGCTAACAAAGTATTTGACTTTCTCTGTTGCAGTAAAAAATGGAGGTCTCTGTATATTAAAAGCTGATGATGGAGGCTTTTTCTGAGATGACTATCATGCTGCTGCTTCCTGCATTCTCTGCACTCTGTTGTTTCTATACATTTCTGTGTTAGTTTTGTACTGGTGAGACACAAGTGGTTAAGTAAACATCCCATGTAGATGGAACAACTCTACTGCTCACAGTTTCCCACCACTTGTGGGTGTATCTCTTTGGCATTCTAATTTGATTATGCTGAAGAATTATTACTTGAAATGACAGGGCATGCTGAAAGAGAGGAACATGTTTCAAGGTTTAAGGGGTGGGTTAACAAGTAAAGTTATTATCTTGAGATTCATTTGCTAATTGAAATTTGGATTGTTTTCTGAATGCAGTGCCTTGCAAAAGAGCTTTTCCATATTTTGCCATGTTACAGCAGCAGTCTTTGGGGTATTTTATAATGCTATTTGTGACTTATAACTAACACTGCAAGTCAGCCAGATCACACCATCTCTGAGGTGAAATGTTGTGATGGCAGCATCATGCTGTGGTGATCCTTTTCTACAATGAGTAGGAGTGAGATTAGAAATCTGTGGCAAGGCTTCAAAACTGCTGTTCTCCGATGTTCTTCTTTCAGTCTGACTGAGCTACAAGGTATTGAAGACAAATCCACACCACACTTTTCCAATTTGTCTTTGTAAACACATTTTGAAATCCATTTGTGATTCATCTCCTGCATTATAATTATTAATTAATTAATTAATTACCCATTCAAATAATTGAATTCAGGTGTTCCAGTTTCTTCCATGGGCGCAGGTATATAAATGGAAATGATTAGGAATGGCTGTAACTCATGCAAAATAACAGAGTTGAGTCAGTGGATGCTGAGGACTATCATGCTCAGAGTTCACCCATTTTCTGAAGAGTATGCCAGTGTGTTCTCTGAAGTGACAAATGTTGTTTATCTGTCTTATCAATTCATGTAGGAGTAGAAGGAGTCTAAGTTTGGCAGTTAACATGAAAAAGACCTGACTGCATTGTGTTAAGTGTAAACTGTGGTGCAGTGGAGATGGCCCCTTCCTGTTCCAACATGACTGCATACCAGAACACCAAGCAAGATCCATAAAGGCATGGACTAGTAAGCTTGGTATGGACTTCACTGGCCTGCACAGAGTGCTGACCTCAACCTAATAAAACACCTTTGGAATGAATTAGAGTGACGACTGCAAGCCAAAAATTCTTGTCCAGCATCAGTGTCTGACCTCACAAATGCTCTTTTGGTAGAATAGTTAAAAATTCCTATAAACACATTCCTTGTGGGAATCCTTCCCAGGAGAGATGAAGCTGGTAGAGCTACAAAGAATTGGCTAACATCATATTAAAGACTTTAAATTAAGAATGGAATGTCATTCTAGTTCATGTCTTTTTGAAGGTAGATTAGCAAATACTTTTGGCAATATAGGTCCATAACATCATAGTGTGAAAAGATGTGGAAAAAGTAGGTAAAAGAGGTATGAATGCTTTTGGAAACCCTACATTTTTTTTTTTACACAAAATATTTCAATTGACGAATAATTGTGAATTGAAGGTTCTTGGTGTGGTTCTATTTGTATAACATTAACTAAATGTAAAGTAAAGCAAGCCACTTAAGCTTGCATTCAGTTTTGTCAATTTTATTTTTTTTGCTTGGATGGGCTCCTTAAATCATCTCTGTAAAAAGCCACTGTGTCTGCCATGTCAGTCTTAGTGTAACTGTAATTCCTACTGAGGATGAAAAAGTACCAAAGCATGAAATTTACAGTAGGTTAGCTGAGGTATTCTGGAAGCTCATTTTGATGGGGATGGGGTGAATGTGTAGAACCTGGAGATGAAAACAACATCACCACCTAACCACAAGTGATGGAACAGATGAAGTGCATCACAGATAAATCAGGCTGATTCGTTTAGGAGTTTGTGATGATTAAGCACAGTTTCTGAAACGTTTGCACATGCAATGTAATTAGATATTGTGAGGGCAAGTTACAGTTTGTGGGTAGACAAGAAACCCCGTGAGATTAATTCCTTTGATGCCTTTGCCACAATCCTCAAGTTGTTAACTTCATTATGGAATCTTTCAACCTAAAACTCTCACAACTTGAGTCTGATTAACCCCTTGCCCTAAAGAATGTTCTCTAATTGTTTTCTAAAGTAGGACCTCGATAGCTGGTGATCAGGACGCAAGCCCTGACTTGTTTTGTTTTGCCAAGAGGCAAGGAAGGCTGTGGTTAATGTGCTAATACCTTGATGGTCTCCTTTTGTCCAACTGGGTCAGTTCACCTGGATTTAAAAACTACGGAGTATGAGATGTTTCTTCTCCTGCTTATTTGTCCTCTCTACCTGTTTTTGTCCTGAAACAAAGAGAGCCGACGTGCTCAGACAGCTGCCTTTGTGGCTGGGTGATTGATTCCAAAAGATGTTGGCAGCCCTCCTTTGTTGGCATAACTCTTGTGGAAAGCATGCAGTGTATTTGTAATTTTATTACATGATTTATTTGTTAGAATTGGACTCCTGACTGTCATTGGAATTTGTAATAAATGTGGTATTAGTCTTGAAATGCCAAAACAATGACGATCCTTGAGGCTTAGGAATCCATTCCCTTGAAAGGAAGACTTTGTTGTTTGATTTGCTCATTCACTTTTACACATGCACCGGCTCTAAGCTGGAAAAGCAGGCTATCTACCATGATATGAGCATGCCCTGTTCTCATATGCAAGACTTGAACAACAATGCATTTTTTAGCATTAAGTCATTAGTTAGTTTTAACTCTGTGGATTGATCGCCCTAAATGAACTGGTTGTACAGGCTTACAGCATGCTGTACTGGTTCCACAGCTAACGGCTGGCCTCCCACTTTGCTTTCAGTGCCTGTCTTTCCACATTCACATTTCATACCTTGAAGCTTCTCACTCGCCCACCCAAATTCAGCTGACCATGCCAGCTGGAGATCCTACGCTGAACAACCTCTCTCTCTAAGTTTGCAGCATATACACCTACTTGTGCTGGCTGTGAGTTCTCATAATAAACCGGATAAGCCGGAATAAACTGGCGTCTGTCTTGTCCCTCTCCATTTTCTATGCCTGCTCCTGTTGGACTAAATTGTTCAAAACACAGGTAAAAGGCTATATGGTTTTTGGAATCACAGACACTTATCATAAGTACTTTTTAGTAAACACATGGGGTATGTTAAGCTTCCTGCCTGCTGACATCGTGATCCTCATTAGTCAAAGCTCTCCCTTTTGCTTCTTTTTATTCCGACTTAGCTCCGTCATGCTTTAGCAGTTAGAGATATAATGCATTTGCCTCAGAGATGTGTGCCCACACGCACAAGCTGATATCTGGGCAAATAACTCCTGAGGCCATCTGGTGGGAAGACACATGCACGTTTAACACATGTGTGCCAGTTTTGGGTAAATAGAGCAGCATCACAAGATGATGCTGATAAGTTTGCGCAAAGGATAGCATCCCCCCTCAGGGCGTGTGTTTGTGAGATCTAAGCTTTGCATTCACATAGACGGCTGTTGAAGATGTATTGATCTGATGTTCTGTTCCAGAAACAGTGCCAAATGTTTCATGCTTATCCATTTGTAAAAGACATACAGTGAATTGTAAACCAAAAATGTCTATATCACAATTTTACAACACATTGCAACCTCAAATTACAATGTAGTTTATTGGGTTTTTCTGATATAGCAACACAAAGTTAGACATAATTATAACATGGAATAAAGGTGGTACATGTTCTTTTATAAATAAAGATCTGAAAATTGTGACATCCACCTGTGGTGCTGATCTCTGCACCTCCTCTGGAGTTACCTTTGACCTTTTGGCTGCTTCTGATTAATGTTCTCCCTGCCCAGTATAGGTGGACGGCTATGTCTTGATAGGTTTGCAGTTGTGCCATAATCTTGGATGATGGATTGAACAGAGCTCTGTGAGATGTTCAAAGCTTGTCATATTTTTTTTTAACCATCCAAGCTCTGGTTTAAACTTCTCCACAACTTCATCCTGACCTGTCTGATGTGTTCCTTGGTCTTCATGATCTTGGTTGTTCTCTGCTGTTCTCTAAATAAACTCTGAGACCTTCATAAAATGGCTGTCTTTATGCAGAAATTAAATCACTGAGAAACTGACTCTATTTACTGTTTGGGTCTGAATTCAAGTGTATATCACACCCCTTTCATGCCAGAGATGTTATGCACAGACAAACTGGGGGTGCAGGAGAGCTGGAGATGAGCAGGAGAAACAGAGGGCTGCTTTGTGTATTTAATGGAGCTCTATCTGTGAAAGTAGAGGTGAAATATTTGCATGTGTGTAGGTACTCCTCAGTCTGTTTACATCTGTTGTGGCATGATGTTAAGTTTCAGGACTCTGTCTAGCTCTGTGTCTCTCTCCATCCCCCCATCCCGTCTTGTTGGCACAGACATGCATATCTACTGCTACAAGCCGGATAACCCATCAAAGAGGATCTGATAGCAAAACCAGCCTCCCGCTACCTTTGTGAAAGTGTTCCTGAGCGTCTGTGTGCACCTTGTTTAATGCTTCTCCCTCTTAATGTGACTTTTTTTAAGTGCACAGTGCTTTTGTTTAAACAGGATCACCAATGCTGTGCTTGTTTAAGGCATGGATGTGGTTTTTCTTTGTTTCCAGTAATCTCTTCCTTCAAGAGAAGAGCAAACAGTACTGTCCCATATTTGCCTGGCAAGTTAATTTAGACGTTTTTAAGACCTTAGGAATTTACCTGCCCCTTAAATTATGGGAATCCTTGTTTTCCCTGGATGCACACTGGATGTCTGTCTAAAGAATCTTCCAACTTAAGATGATTTACATTACAAACAAACATCCGGATGCATCTGCTTGACCAGAGTAACAGACATTTGGACATATGGTTTGTAGGACTTTGTAGCCAGCTATGTTGTCTCACTAACATCTTTACAGTCTGGCTGCAGTTGATTATTGTTATCTTAAGTGTGGAGTTGAGGCTCATTTGAAATTTTTTGTCAGCTCAGCTTTTCAGGGCCACTGCTCATTTGACTTGTACACTTGAAGCACTTAAGGAGCTTGTGAGGAGGTTATGTCACCTCTGACTGAGTCACTCAGGCTTAAAAGTTTATGGTGTGGAAGGATTGCACTTCCCTGCATAAAGTTAAAGGAAGTATGAGAAACTCATTCTATATTCAGTTTCCTGTTACTATTGTCTCATCAAATATATTTGCATAAAGGGACTAATGAACATTTCTCAAAAAAAAAAAAAAAAAAAGCAACTCCTTTCCTATTCCTGCTCTCGACTTGGGGAATTTTAGACTCTATTAGTCTTAATGGCAGCAGTATAAAGTTCGGATAAATAGGATTTAGAAAGCCAAGCTCAAAACGTTCCTGTACTGACCTAACCTACTTGGCTGATCATAACTCTGTTGCTTAAACAAACTGTTTCCTTGGTAAGATAACCCATTAAAATACCATGGCGATAGACAAGAATGGATTTCTGCCGTCTTTGTACAAGATTAGGAAATACTCAACAACTTTGACTTTGACCTAAATAAATTTTCCTCACATGACACAAATCCCCAAATCTTGTAATGTTGTCATAGATGTAAAGGCTTCAGAGCAATACTTCATTTTTTGTGGCATGGTGCACCTCCAGTTTTTCTTTGATTTTCTGGTATTTTATTAAATGTCAAACAGAATGCAGAAGCAAGAAATTGTCCAAGGTTGTGGTTTCTCTTTCTGTAAGTACCTCATGAAAGTTAGCCATGTTAATAGTATTGACACTTCCTCAAACATAACCTAAATTGAATATACCTAAAATACTTTTCTCAAAGGTTCACCTTTAGTGTGAGTTTTAAATTTTGCTCTGCTGTGCTCACATATAGAAGAATTCCCCAAACTCTTAACAACTGACTTAAAAAGTTTTGGGGTATGTCCTGTTTTTTCCATCTTCTTCTTTTCCATCTTTCATGTTTTTAAAACATTTTCAGAAATACTCCATCAAGAAAATGTTAGGTATTTTAAATCTTGTTCTCATTTTGCCTCCATATGGAGCATAAATTGGCATGGACCAGTATGGGACTTATATAAAACCATGACAGCATTGGTATTTTTATACTAAAACTAAAAAAGAAAGATCTATAACATGATCTGACGATTGCTCTCAAAGTTTGGGTTAGGACTCCACTAAGCTGACAGATAAAACATTGTATTGGTTGTTGTCTGTGCTGTCATTATGTCTCTTTTTTTAATTGACTAACAATCATTTATTCTCTCAGACTATTATTTTGTGTATTGGAAGCAGAAAAAGTTGATAACCACTGATTTAGTTTATTTTATGAAGAGCAGAAAATCAACAATCATTTATACTACTGCTAGGATAGTATAGTATATTGGTTATTATTATAGTGGTATTATTACATAGACTGAATCAACATGTAGAATAAATAGTCATTAAATTTAGTAGTAGGTTTCGGGTGCTTCTTGTGCAGAATAGCATGTTTCTGCTGTTCCACTCTTCACTGAGTGGTGCTAGGGGGATAAAAAACTGACATTTGCAACTTAATCAGTAGCTAGCCTGCAGTTGGCTGCTTTACAGACATACCACTCATAGCTTGCCAGCTGAAAATATCTTTCAGCCATCTCACAGGCACTGCACAGCAACTGGTGGGGGAGGGTCAAGGATCTGGTCCATACAAAACATTTTTCTAGTGTGGAAGAAAAGTTGGCCTAGTCAAATGTTTTCATAAGCAGCCCTGTTCAGTTTGTTTCTGGTCATTTTTCTTTCCTCTGACATTTTATTAATAGGAATTTAAAACAGGTATGCTGTAATGCTAAATTTTGTGTTTTGAAACTTTTACTTTTTAAAACTTTGTTACCAGTAACTGGCTCATGCCTCTAAAAGACATAAAATTGTTTGTCTTAGTATTAAAATAATACTTTGGAATTAATAACATGTGGAAGATTATGTCATATATTTCTCCTGCAGCAAAGAGCCAGATAACCTCTGTCAAAGACAGCTGTTGACCTGAAGTCAACCTTTAGTCCCTGGTCTGGTGGACACTTTTGAAATGCCTCTCACTACCCTGAAGCTAATTGCTGACCCAATGAGTGTCATTGAAGATTAAACACGCCCAGCTAAAAAGAGTCTCTAACTATACTGAGTCAGATTTGTCCTACACAATAGTTAAAAAGCGTTTAAAATATGAGCTAGCTTTTAAAATGAAATACAAAATATTATAAATTGTATTCAAATATTTTTCAAAGCCAGCAGGGCTTTACCTGTAGTCGAGAGAAGTGCACCTTAATGGTACAGTTATCGCACAATGGAGTCAGCAGAGCCAGCTTTGTTTTGTAATTAAAAGCCAGGACTTCACCAGGCTACATCACCACTGCTTCAACCAAGTGACATTCATTGACATTTAAACAGAACTATGCAGGTTTAGCTACCTGGAGCAAGTCTCGACTCCATTTATCTATGATTTATGTGCACACACATCCTTGTGTTTGTTTTGATTGTTATACAGGTATGTCCTGATCATGGCAAGAAAGAAAACCCCATCTTCAACCCCATCTTTCCCTCATGGAATATTGAAACATACAACAGTTTTTTTCACTTCTGTTGTTACAAATATGTTCACTTCTTTCTTAATGTACAGACATTGTTTTACCAGCCTAAACATGTTCAATAATAGTAGTTTTTTTTTTTCCTTTTTTAATTTTTAGGAGAAACAGGACTCGAGCAGCACCTCTCTCCAGCTGCGCAATGAAATCCAGGTAGGCAAAGATGCTTTAAGTAAAGTACGAAAATAGTATTTGCCCCCTTACATACTTCTTCAGTTTTGCATGATTTTTTTGTCATATTTCAGCATTTCAGGTCACCAAAGAAATGTTGATTTTCACCCACTCTTTTTTTTCTGATATATTTTTTTTAGTAAGGAACATTAAAGGGTTTTTAAGCATAAATAGTGTGTTTAAAGTTGTGGTGACATTTCAGTTGTATTTGAGACTGGACATTGACTGGACAATTTGAAAACAATTTGTTTTGAGCCATTCAAAGATGGACTTGCTGGTCTTCTTCTGAACATTGTCTTGCATAACCTAAGTGCATATGCACTTTAGCTCACAAAGTTTTATCCTCCTCCTTTTTCTACAAGAGTGCAAAATTCTTAGTATCTTCAATTACAGCAAGTTGTCCTTATCTTCAAGGAGCAAAGTTCCATAACCTTTGAACTTAGGCTTTATAACCTTTTCCAGACAAATCCTTTTTTAAAATGAAGCAAATCTTGATTCCATATGCCAGTAGTCACGCCAGGGTGTGTGCAATTTGGAATATAACTAAATTTTGTAAATCACAGTGCATTCAGGCTTTCACAGGGTGGGACAATATACAAGGTGGGGCAGTTATCTTTACAAAGGAAAATCATCCTTTAAAATCCACCTTTTGTATTAAGTCAGGTTAACTTCATCCAGTTTTAATGTGACAAAAAAAATCAAAAACAGATGAAATCTGTTCGAAATATTCTATCATGAAATGTATAAAAATAACACTTTTCTTCGTCTCTTTTTTCTCAGGAATCTCTTGGCTTCAGCAGTGAGATGTCCACTCCTGAAACAGACCGAAAGTATGTTTCATTTTTTGTCCTGCTTTATCACTCTAACACGTGTCCACGGTCAGTGTTGAAATCCAGAAATGTGTGCCTGTTGGATGTCCAAACAGTGCAGAGCATGTCTGGATCCTATAAACCTTTGCATGCTTGCACACACAACAAACCATGAATCACATTCTGACTTTCTACAGGCCACAGCTCAGATGGAGGGAGAAACACAGGCCTCTTGAGGCAGCATGTGAATGACAGATCTCTTGGAAGGGAGCATTTACAAAAGGTTGCCAACCTTGTCCTTTGGGAATTGATGTTGTCCCCTCCACCAGAAGGGGACATCTTCTCTGAGGATGTGCAGTGTTATGTTAGAGAAAGTAACAACAAGTTTACTATTAGGATGGATGAAAAGTACTGATTCACTTAGACAGGCAGGCTTACATAAAATACAAGAAACTGTTATAATAAGCTTATTTTCATAGCACTCAATCTGTCCAAATAAACTACCTAAAATCTGGATGCTAAAATTAAATCCTGTATAAATTTTGCCCCAGTTTGGACTGTGTTGGGCAGGTCTAAAGTTGATCTGCATAGAAATATATTTGCCAATTTGCTGGTGCTAAAATTGGCAGCCCTAAACCCTCCCCAAATTTGGCAAGATTTACTTTCTGCTGCCAGAGCACAGCCAATTGTCCTGGAGCTCGAACAGCCACGACTCAGCTTGCTGTCTGAGCACACAAAGAATATTAAAATAGAATTTCTTAAGTGGGTGACGCTATCTAACCTTCTGCTCATAGACATCGCAATTCTGATGCAGTTGGTCATCTGAGCTCCATCAGCCATGTCCCCACTGAGTTTCAAGGAAACCGACAGCCTGCTTCCTCAGGCTGACCCGCTCAGTTCAGCAGCCATTCTCTGCCATCTGTAACTTTCCTTCCTGGCTTTGTGTCCTGCGGGGAAAGAGGGCGTAGACAGAGAGGGCGATGGTCGAAAGATTACGGCAAAAGGAACACTGGACGAAAGAGCAGGATGGAATAGGGCGTGGATGCGGCTTTCTTTCAAAGATTTTTGTACCACTAAAGTTAATGTTTGCATCTTTTGCATTACATTTCTCCACCATATCCCCACATGAGGTCAGTGTAATACATATTTTGGTTTGTTTGAAGCAGTTGAAGGTGTTAAATTAGTGGTTTGCACACAGCACCTTGCATAGTTATATATTTGTTGAATTTTGTTACATATTTTCACATTACCATGACAGATTTACATGCATTTTCTTGGAATTTTAATTCATGTTATTTTAATAAAATGTCCCATGCATTTGTATTCAAACCTCTTATTATATCCCTAAGTAAAATCCACTTAAACCAATTACCTTCAGAAGTCACTAAATTAGTAAATGAAGCCCACCTGTGTTTGATTTATTCTCATAATAAATAAAGCTGTTCTCCAAGGTACTCAGAGATTTGTTAGAAAATATCAGTAAATAAACAATGAAGACTAAGGAACACACCATACAGGTAAGAAATAAAGCAAGGCTAGGTTATAAAATAAAATTTTAAACATCCTTCAAAGGAGAAACCAACTTCAGAAAACCTAAACATAGAGCCACAGCTGCAATTAAATGGTTTATATTAAAGCATATTTATGTTGGAATGGTCTTATCAAAGTCCAGATCCAAATTTAGTTGAAAATGAGTGTCAAGTCTTGAACCTCACTGTTGACAGATATTCTCTGTTCAGTCTGACTGAGCTTGGGCTATTTTGCATAGAAGAATGAAGAGGTTTCAGATGTCTATAGCTGGTAGAGACATACCCCAAAAGATTAGCAGTCAGTGGTGTTTCAAATGCAAACTGCATTTTTCAGATTTTTATTTGGAAAGAATTTTGAAAATTTTGTAGCTTTGCATAGCAAAATGTGGAAAATGTTCAGTGGACGTTAATACTTTTACAGTCTGCTTGAACCTCAGAATAATTTGATTTCATCAGGGCCATTTTTGTCAAAGTCAAATACTATGAAGTCATCTTTTTTTAATTTGCCTTTATACTTGTTTCTGATTGTCACCCAACTGTGACCAACCCTGTTTCATGTTCATGTGATGACCACGTGCAGCAGAGGAAGTTCATACCACAGACACGATCTCTTTTTTTCCCATGGCTGTATATGTTACACAGGCATATGCTGAGGATGATGGGAACCAGATGCCAAAGTTTGAATGACATTTCTCTGCTGTTCAGTGAGACCCCAACTGAACCATTTACTTTCTGCACTTTTCACTCTGGCTTTTTTTCTGTTTTTCATGCTTCACACGGATTTCCTCAGATCCCTTTCTTTATCAGGAAGATCCAGACTTTGGCAGACCTGTAGTCTTCAGAGAGGGTCTTATCAGAAGGCTTTGCATTCATTTACACCAATTTTTCTGCTCGTCTACACACAAAAATCCAGACTCTGTTTCAGGTGTTAAAAGTTGAACGTAAAACTTTATAATACCTTCATGTAATTAAAGTTTTTCATGCCACAGGACAGAATCTCTCACACCAGTGCCCTCAAAATCCTCTTCTTTTGTGTCTATCCTTCCCTACAATCCCCTCTCTGCCTTATCTCTCCTTCTTTCTTGTCTCTGTTTACGTTGCCCATTGTCCACTTTCCATTGTGCACGAATGGATTTCAGGTAGAATGATTTATCATGTGCAGTCGAATGGATAGACACATTTCTCACATTGCCACAAAAGGAATTCCTGCACTGACACACACAACCCCCACCCTCACAACCCCTCCCCCATCATCATCACCCTTCAGCAGGACAGCTGAAGATTACCCAGACTCCATCCAGTGGCTGTGCCACCCCTCCATCTCTGTGTCTCTCTGCTCGACTGTTGGCAGGAGCTGGGCACAGCCCCTGGTATGCTTGGTATGCAAGCGTTGATGAAAGACTGATCTGAGAAGGTTGCGGGGTTCAAGCTTCCCAACTTCCTGTTTTGGAATGCGATTGATTGGCTGGTATTGTTACAAAGAGGAGGCAGCTGGCTTATCAGGAAGGTTACCAGAATGAGCAAATGGATCTCGATGAAAGTGTGCATGTGCACAGACGTGAGAGACAAATTGTAGAGTGCTACTAGATGAGAATGAGCTTTCAGGGCCGGTTTTGAAACTAGAAGCTCAAATTATGCAAAAGTCTGAAGGATTTATAAGCTGTACCACGTGAAGAATGTTCCTGACAATGGTACAGTTCTGGTGAGCTTAAGCACCTTGTCAGCATATTTACAACTTCTGGCTATGTTGCAGACTTTATTGTTTTGCTCAGAGCACAATAGACATACAGTCGGAAATGGCTGTCAAAATGTTATTTTCGAAACTCTGCTTGTTTTATTTGCACCTTTTTCTGCTTCCCTAATGTGTTAGCTTTTGGCCTTCCTTTTGTGTGACCTCTGAAACCTCTGCCCCCCCGAAGAGCTCATTGTAAAATTCATCCTGTTTGACTCTACCACAGTCAAGCTGTTACCTTTAATTGTTGTTACACTTTATTGTTCCAGCATGAGCATAGGTATACATTTTTGATAGGACAAAAGCATTAGTAAGTTCTTTGTAATAGATAGATAGAGAGATAGAGAGATTCTTTTTCTATCCTAAGTGTTTTAGTAAAGGGAAGTGGACCATTTCTCTGGCCTTTTATTTAAGTACTTGGGATTGTCACATCCTGGATGACTGACATATTTTTATATTTTATTCTGTTAATGTCTCTCTATAATTTAGTTGTTAAGGGTGGTGCTGTGTGATTTATTAAGTCCATTAATCCATTATTGAAATTGAATCATGTCAGGCTAAAAATCGTACGTTCATGACATTATCTTAAGAGAGATATGTTTATTGTCTCATGTTAATACATTTTTTGTATTTAGGAATTTTGTATTTACCATGCATTAATTTGTACCTTGTTCAGGTCATTTCTTTTGATCTACTCATAGTGTACAGTGAGAAAATAATTTCTGTGACTCAGGGTCATAATTTCTCATATTTCATCAGGGTTTTCTGGCCAAAACAGGGATCACAATCACAGTCATTGTCATTGGAGTGTAACATAAAATCCTCCCTAAATATATCATAGTTAGTAAGATGTTCCGATTATGTATTTCCTGATCCATACCATTTTGTTTCTGACATCTGACCTACCAGTTTGGATCAATTGGGGGTTTTTTTCTAGGAAAAGGAAATGAAAAAGAATGTTCTTCAAGTTCTTTGATAGAGAAAGAAGTACATTTTAAGATAATCTCTATTTATGCATAAAAGCATGAAACTATCCTTTATCTAATATTTTATGTTTTAACCTAAGAAAAACTGTATCAGTGTACATGCTGTTTGTTGATGGATTTTGGACCAAAAAGGGTTGGATTTCTTACTTCTGATGCCTTAATAAGTGGGATTTTTTTTTTTTTTTTTTTTTTAGTATCACTGATCAGAACCGATAAAAGAAAATCGGTCAATTGATTGGCACATTTCTAAATTTAAATTCAGTTTTACCTGAGATTCAATGATTTGTATAATTATTTATTTTGATAACTGTAAACTTCCTACAAGGATAAATAAACTGATAAAGAATTTGTTAATCACATGGACACAAAATGGAGATTGGCTTAGATGAAATGTCAGTGCATGGATGCAAACTGGCAATTGATCAAGAACTTCTAGTTTTTTTGTGAAGTGAAAACTATTTTGACATTGTATAAAACATGATCCTTTATTATCATAAAGCTAAACAATCATGCAATGAACTGTTTCAGGCTAAAAATGTCATATCAAGTAACATTCAGTCAACAGTGCCAACAGTGTTACACATAGATGCTGCTATAGTTTCCTCATGAAGTCCCAAACAACGAAATCCAGTATTATGTTTTATATCTTATGTATGGTTAAATATCTGAGCTAATTTTCTCAAGATAAAATGTTTTCATGACAAAATGAGAAATTCTTCCACAGAAGAAAAACTAACTCATTCATACTAAGATAAAAAAAACAAAACAAAAAAAAAAAAACTCATGAGGATGAGAAAAGAGATAAAAAATAGTAAATGCATTCTTTGATTCCATCGATAACAGCTATAACTAAAGCTAACCTTTTCCAGTCATTAGACTATAAAAGGAGCCAATTTCTATCAGTCCTTTGAAGCTCAAGCCAAGGTTCAGGAATATTTTCTATATTATCTTAATTATGTTCCTTTGCTTTTTGGATGAGATGCTCATACTGAATCTACAGAGATAAACTGAAACCGAAAACCATGGCAAAGGTATAAGGTTAAACCAATTAAGGTACAGAGTGACACAATGCCTGAGCTGCGGAATTCCAACTGAAAACATCCAAGGACTTTAAAAGCCCGTCAGTGTGTGTATGTGTACTAAGCGGGGGTTAATTTATAGAGGGTGTGTTTGGGGGGTGCAACACTGTCACAGAAAAGCTTCTATTGAGTGAGGTCCATTAGCATTAGCTTTGGCTCTAGCCTAAGCTAGAGGGAGGGGGGGTTGAGCAGAGGGGTGAACCTTACAGGCCTCCATTCAATTAGCATCTCATTATGTTGCCATGGTAGCCAAGGTTTAAGCGGTGCTGAGATTTCCCACTGCACCATGAGAGGACTGCCGTGTTTGAACAAACACGTGTTCCTGTGCACACGCACACACAGACATTTAGTTACATTGCAGAGGGGGAAATTAGCTCTTCATACAGCTTTGATCTTGTTGCACATTTTCACATTACTTCAGTGTCTGCGGCTTTGCATGTGCTGGCAGCCAAAGTCATGAAAGGTGCCCTAAAGTAAGCAAATTAAAGACTGGCAGTTGTCACATCAGAAATACATTGGTTGTCTAAATTTACAGTTCTTTTTTCTTTTGCATAATCTTTACTCAGTCAAGTCACATTATAGTCCTTCAAAGTTAGCCAACTGGACTAGGAATGAAGGACTGGTTTAATTTCTTCAAGCTATCAAAATTTCTTTCTTTTCTCACAACTACTCAAACAACTTAACACAAGTTTTCAACATGTACTTTAAACTGAAATCTATAAAACTTGCCCTTTTTATATGAAGTTGACAGATATAGATGGGATTTCTCATCTAAGGAGAGTCCACCAAGAGCTGACATGCTGCTGAGCAGGCTAGAAAATAGGTTTAAGCTGCTCTTGCATGACATTTTGATTGGAAGCTGAATGCAGTTTTAGAAAATATTTTTTACTTTGTTTGCTCCAGTCTATACAGATAATGGGGATATTTTTTCACTCAAATATTTTCCATGTCTGTCTGTCTTATGCCCTCAGTTTCCCTCCCTTTCTTTCTCTCTTTTCCTCCTAAGTGTCTGTTCTGTGGATGGAAGTGGAAACACAAACAGGCTGAGTCTGCCCTGTGGTCTCTGTCCCTCCGTCTCCAACTTCTGGCCGCTTCTCTTCCTCCAATCTATACTTTTCTTCATATCTTACTTGTACAGCTTGTCATACAGTTTTCTTTTCATTTTGTTGGCCTCTGTCTGTTTTTTTGAAAGATTCTAACCATATTCTACTATGCAAATTTGTTTTTCCATCATCTTCACCCTCTCCCTCTCAAGCCTCAGGAGCCTGATTCACAATCTCTCAAGTGCCATTACTGATCCCAAGTGGCGAACAGGCAGAACTGCAACACCACTTCTTTAAAAATGTCCCCCACACTTGTGTGCTTGAACAGGGCTGATGCACTTTTTCCACTGCTGTTAATATAAACACATGAAATTATGCAGAAGTAAATGAAGCATTGCATCTACTGACTCCTTATTTTTCTTGTCTTTGTTTTTTCTCCAGAATGCCTCTGCACAAGTCCAGCTCTGAAGATGGATCTGGAGGTAAGCTAAGATACAAATTTAAGCTCATCTTCAGCTTTCTAAATGGATTTGGTATCTGAAGGTTAATATAGTCCTTACTGATTTATTGGTCTCTTTAAACGTGTACTTGAAAGTCTCTGCTATAAACTGTAACTGACATTTGGGACACACTGAGGCTCAGTAAACTGGGGAATGGTTTTTTGCATTTAACCAAAGTAACTTCTTCCTTTAGGCAAATGGGACAATAAGAAGAAAAATAAGTCCTTTTGGCAGAACTTCCGCAAATCTCAGCACAAACCGGTGGCTCGACAGTCATCAAAAGGTTGGTGTGACTCTTGCTTTACACACCTGACTTATAATGCTTTGCAAATACAATCAAATATTAGTGTATTTTATGTGATAGAGCAACATAGTGCATAATATTGAAATAGGCAGAAAATGGTTTTTTTTTTTTTTTTTTTTTTTTTTTTTTTTTTTTTTTTTTTTTTTTTTTTTTAATGTTTTCTACCAAAAAATATTATTGTTGAGTATGTTTGGTCCGCTTTACCCTGATACCCCCCAAATAAAATCAAGTGCAACCAACCCTTAGAAGTCACCTAATTTTTCCGTTTTTGCAGTTGTTATTGTAATTTAAGTTTGATATAAACAAATTTATTGATTTTGTGGATTTTTATTTTGTTTATTCTTGTAAATAAATCCTTATTTGGATTAAACACTTCGCAAATAAAGCTTAGTCTGATTCAGCTTTTCTGAGAAGACCTGAGAGACTTATTTGAGAACACTAGTGAACAAACATCAAAATGAAGACCAAGTAACACACAAGGCAAGACAGGGATAAAGAAAGTTATGGCTTCAAAAGGTCAACCAAAAAATGAAGAGTATGGAGTGACTGCAAACCAGCCATGACATGGTTGTACATAAACTGTCAGGTTGGGGAAGAAGAGCCTTATTTAGAGAAGCAGACAAGAGGCCTATGGTAACTGGAGTTTGTGTAGAGATCCACAGCTAAGGCAAGGGAATCTGTTGATACTATTAATTATCTCCACAAATCTGGGCTTTGTGGAAGAACGGCAAGAGGAAAACTTTACGAGTTAATGGGGAGATTAATGGCGCTACATACAGGACAATCCCTGGGGAAAAAAAACAGTTCAAGGCTGTAAAAGACTTGACACAGAAACAGAGATTTACCTTCAAAAAGAACAAAGACCCCAGACAGCCAGAACTACAGTGAAATGCTTTAGATTAAAGCATGTTCACTTGTTAGTGGTCCAGTCAAAGTTCATACCTAAATCCAATTTGGAAATCAGGTTTCAATCACTTACTATCCAATCTGAATGTTTTAACAATTTTGGAAACAATATGGGCAACAATTTTGCATTGATGTGGTACAGGCAACTTCAGTTGCAAAAGATTTGGAGCTCTAATTGCAGTGAAACGGTGGTGCACTGAATATAAATGCAAACCATACTTTTCAGATGTATTTATTTTTTAATTTGGAAAGCTGCGAATCAGTTTCCTTTCATTTCACAATTATACACCTTATGTGCTGATCAATCACATAAAATCCTAATAAAATATGTTTAAAGTGTGTGGTTGTAGCATGACAGAATGTAGACAGGTTTGCAAGGCATAAATAAATTTGCAAAGCATTGTACTCTTTCTTGGTTGCCTCATGTTTGTCCTGTGGTCTGATCAGGAGAAGATATCGGCTATGTGGCCAGCGAGATCACGATGAGTGATGAAGAGCGGATTCAGCTGATGATGATGGTTAAAGAGAAAATGATCACTGTAGAAGAGGCTCTAGCTCGGGTAGGAATCATTTTCCTCATCGCTTTTGTCCACTCCCTCTCTCCTCAACTCCCTCCCCTCTTCAATGACTTAACCAGTCTATAAACCAGATTCAACCTTCACATTTCTTCCTTTCCTCCTGGATCAAATTCCCTTCTCCTCTTGTGCTCCATAGTCTTACAGCAGCTCTGGCTCACTAAAACTCACTCCTACTAACCCCAACAAGGCCCCATATGCTAATACTGCATTGTCTTTTTTACCCACACACACACACAGACAACACACAAACTCCAGATTAGCTATTGCGTCCTGAGGTTCAGTATTCGGGGAATGTTAGGGTTTGTGCTGTTGGAGTGTGTGTGTGGGTGTGTTGTTCAGATCTTAATTCCAGCGTTGATAGTCATGGTGAATCAGTAGCTCAGTAGCCCCACCTATTGGGAGAGATGTTTTGGTGCTTTGTGGGGGTTTTTTCTACTTGGATATGGTGGGTAATCATTTGGCTTTCTTGTCTATTTTTTTGTGTCCAATCAGTTGATTTTGGTGGTTTGTTTTTTTTTTTCTATTCTCACTATACTGCTTGTTCTTCTGCTTCCTTTCTTACTTCCTCTCTTTCCAAGTATGATAATCAATATTTCTTTGTCGTGTGTAACATGACTAGTTGGCCAAAATTAGGGACTGGATTACACATTTTTACGATCATTCTACATTCTTTTCTGAATGTCTTTATTTTTCTATTCATTAATAATTTGATTTCAACTGATTTATTCAACATGTATTTTTATCTGAATCTCTGCAGAAATACTACAGAGCAAAACCTTAACACATAATCTTCTATATATTAAGCTTAAATTCATTAGTAACAGTTACTGTAGCTTTACAAGTTCATGTGAATTCAAATAAAATGGCAATTGTCAGTTAAAAACATTGAAACTTCACATAATTTTTATTTTTAAATTATTAATTAAATTATTTTTAAAGGTACTAACTTATTCACTTTCTAAAAAGTCAGAGGTCATTGTAATCGTAATCTTGATGTTTTTCATTAATATTCTCATTTTCTCTCAAATCCCAAATTTTATTATACAATCTTTTCTTATTGGACATTTGTAGATGAGGCTGCAGTGTTTATTGAAATGACCAGCATTTCATAATCAGATACTGGACATTAAAACATCTTACCACATGGCTAAAAGACATATAACACAACTTAGTAGATCATCACTTTCAGTTTTTCAGATTATTTATTACACATAAAGTTAGATTTTGTTTATTGTTGTTTGTTTACACCAGACATAGGCTGGTGTAATAAAACTGAGCTTGTTCAGGTAGAGTAATTGCTCCATAGTGACCAATTTGAACCAATTTAAATAATACACTAAAATTGACTGCATTGTTTAATAACTTAACATCTTTAAAATCTACTTTGTCTGTCTGTATGGTTGGATTTAGCCGACTACATAGTTATGTGCATAAATTGTATAGGTTTTTTGTGAAGTGCATTGACACAGCATTTGTTGTTAATTGGCACTATATACATAAACTGAATTGAGTAACTGAGTAAAAATATCCAGTGTTTGTTTTTTTAACAGAAGAACTTAAAACAAAAACGTATAACATGATATTTCTTTTAATACAAAAGCAGCTGCTGCTATTCCTGCTGTTGAAAAATAATCTAATGTATTAATTTTCAGTTATAATAAGGTTGTCTCATCTTTTATGTATTTTTTTTTATTATAATTTTGTCATGAAGACTTGAGCAAAAGATTAGTAGTAGTTTTCAAGTGTTTATTGCACTAAATAATATGCGTTTTTGTCATTCTACTTTTTATATAATAACATTTGTATAACCAGCCAGTATTAGCTTGTTAATTAGCCTATTTGGCACTCCATTTGTTTCAGTGCCATGGCTGACCCAGTTTTTCATGACAGGAAATCAGTTGTTCCCCATAAAGTTGGAATAATTTTGTTATAATTTTGTTAGAAACATTACTCTTCCTGTTGTGGGTTAATATTGACTTTGGTGTCTGAAAGAGATGGTTTAACAAAAGTTGTGAGAAAATAAAATACACTTAATCTGTCAAAAATAAATCACATTATCTGAGTTATTTGATTAGAAGAGGTAAAAAGACATAAAATAATTCAGTTTCAACTTTATGGGCAACTGTGCATTTCCAAACATCCTAATATGTCTTCTTCTTAGCATACTGGTGTTCTTTCAGCAATTTTACCAGCTGTGGACTGCAATAGGTACACCACTGAGTTGATGGTATATTAGAAAACATAAGCAGTTTGAAACTAACTTTGGTCAGTCAGCCCATATATTGTAACATGTCATGTTACGCACTTATTTCAGTCTTTTCAGTTGCAGTGGTACAGTTACACAATGTCTTATTAGTTTACATGCAGTTTTTTTTTTCCTCCTGCAGGATGTATTTAATTGTACAGTCTAATATGATGATACTTTTTTCACCAGTGTAGCATGTTTCCTTCAAAACAACTTTTACCTACAAAAAGTTTCCAAATGTTTTTGAAGCGGTGTCCTGTGGAGTTGTTGTCAGCAGTCAGCAACTTATCTAAAGCACACAGTGCTCAGAGTCATTTCAGTTTTTGAAAAATTTGAAAAAGGTTCTTACTGGAGAGACTAGCTCAGAGGTCTCCAAAGGGTAATCCATTTGTGGACCTTAGAATGACTTTCTGTGGCCCCAGACTGCAGAAGAAGCACAGGCTGTTGATACAGGACAATTTTGAACATTTTAAAAAAAAAAAAAAAATTAGAGTGAGCTTTTCATTGACAAATTCCTTTTTTTTTTTTTTTTTTTTTTTTTTTTTTTTTTTTTTTTTTTTTTTTTTTTTTTTTTTTTCAAAATGGAAAATGTTAGGTAGAACATAAACTGTCTTTTATTAACCAGGAGTTTTTGCTTTTATTTGATAATTTCATAATAAACATGACTACAAACATCCAGCAACTTCTATGGAGAAGCACACCTGGACATTTTTAAAATCATTAAACTTTGCTAAACACAGCAAGCATTGAATTCCACAAAATCCCAAGACTCTTTCTGTGTTTCTGATTTACATAAATGTACAGATCCTTTTTCTGCAAGAAACTTGGAAATTACTTGATGTAATCTAAGTCAACTTGTGACTGGAGTTGTTTAAAAATGACAACTTTCAACTTACCAGGCAGAGTTACTGTTTTTTTTTTTTTTTTTCATTTCTGTTTTTTTCTCTAAACTGATTGGACTCTGAACATCATCTACTACAGGTAAAATACTGATAACAACTCCAAGGACCCCCCCCCCCATTCCTAATTTCTTAACTGTTCCTTATAAAAAAAATAAATTAAAAAAATTATGTCACAGCTCTAATTCACAAACTACCCTTTGTCTGTCTGGACATCATTACATTTTATCAAATTTGCTATATAACATATGTTGAAGTTTATGATCATATGTATAATTTTTAAATAGAGATCTGGTTTCCAACTCCAGTCCGTTTAGATGTCACTGAATCACTGTGAATGAACACTGCTGAACGTATGTTTTTCTGTGGGCCAGTAAATTATAGCCAGACGTAGTGTTGCTGGGTGAGAGTGGGTGGTCCGCCCTGTCCCTCTGCCTCTCTAAACTTCTCTTCTCCATGTAGCTGAAGGAGTATGAGCGCAGCAAACAGTCCAGCAGTACTGACACTGCAGAGTGGACTGAGGGATCTGCAGCCAATCTAAACCTATCCTCAAATTGCAACGTAAGTACACCCCTCCCTGCCTCTCCCAACACCCCCTCAAATTCCCCCCTTTGCTCTACCTCTCTTAACACTCTCACCTTTAAGGTTGTTTGGCAAAAATTGTGCCGGAAGTGGGATTCTGAAATAAGTATTATATGTGTGTAAACTAACTTACCTTGGCTTTCTCTTTTTTTTTTTTATCAATCTTTCTATCTGTAGTCTTTGTTAATAGACTTTAATAGACTAAACTGCTGTGTGTCTACCTTTAGAAAAAAAAAAAAGTCCTCTCCCCTATGTCACATGTGACTTGATTAAATTTATTTTGTTTGTCTCATTTTTCTGAAGCTGCTTTCTTGAACTGGCAGCCCATGTAGATAAAAAAACCATCAAATTTTGTACAAATACTTGCTCATATTTTATTCATCAGTTTTGTCCTGTCACATGCATATCATTTGAGGTTTGTCCCTGTAGAGTTACAGCTGGCCTCACATAAAACAAAACATTTGCCTCGAATGGTTGGAATTGTGACATGTAGAAAGCCAGGATGAGGATGAGGAGTGGACCTAATCCCTGCGAAATCTCTTGCAGCAGATTTTGTTCGCAGGGATTTTGTGGTTACCTGGGAAGAGATCTGCAACCCCTGAAGGAACTTAACACTGTGAAGTCAGTTCTATATTAGATAGAACTGACTTCACTATATTTTACCCCTCGATATAATATAATATAATGGCAGTTGAAGCCTACCAAGACATGGGCTTGCTACAAATTGATAGGCCAGGCAAGGATACTCACCATTAATCAGACCCATGGTAACTCTGGAGGAGCTGCAGAGAAGAGCTCAGGTGGGGAAATCTGTTGACAGAACAACTATTGTTTGTGCACTCTACAAATCTGGCCTTTTTGGAAAAGTGGTAAGAAGAAAATCTGTATTGAAAGAAAGCCAGAACAAGTGCTGTAAAGTTTACCGCAAGCCATGTAGGCGACAGAGTGATCTCCAAGAAGTCTATACATGTACAATGCTAGCAGTGGTGGAAAAAGAGCACCCTGAACACAACAAGCTCATTGTGAAAAACATTGGTGGCAGTGAGGATACTGTTCCTCATCAGGAGATGGAAGCTGGTCTTAGTTGATGGGAAGATGGATGGTGTGAAACACAGGGGGAATCCCAGCAGACAAAACCTGTTAGAGGCTCCATAAGACTTGAGACTGAGACAGGGTTTCCCCTTCCAGCAGGACCATGAGCATAAACATACAGTCAGAGGTACAATGGATAGATTTATTAGGATTAATTTATGGATAATTTAATTAGAAATTTGTGGTAAGATGTCACTCGGTCTGACTGAGATTAAGGTACTTTAAAAAGAGCTACAGCAAAAGGTTGTTTTACGGAAAATTAAATAAGGGGGGCTGAATACAAATGCCTTACACACTTTACAGGCTCCTATTTGTAAAAAAAAAAAAAAAAAAAAAAAAAAGTATAATTTTTCTCTTTACAAAGACACATTACTTCGTCACAAACTATTCTGGTAAATTATGTCAATGTTTGTAGCTGATGTATAACAACATGTAAAAAAGTTCAAGGAGTATGAATGCTTTTGGGTGTGAATTCTAGTTGGTGTTTTTGTTATTTTACTATTGTCATGGGACTAACTTTCAGTCAGACAATCTCATATATTGACTCATACATTGACCCACTTTTTTTATTTTTAGGAACAGAATTTATCAAAACATAAAAAATTCCCAAGTCTGCTGAAAATATCTTCCCACCATATCTGTGTTGTTAAATTGTATTGTAATTTTTTCATTAAGCAGTCTCAAGTTTTTTTCCTGGAACAGTCTCGGTTACAAATGTTTACTTTTTTAAATATAAACTAGCACATGACCTCATAGCTGTCGGATGGATACAATTTCCATTCAAAGAGGAATTTCCGCATTTACTTCATCAAACTGGGTGACCTGTTTGCGGGACTTCTGTAAACTCAAATTCTTAAAAGATAATCAGATGCATATAAAAGTTTATTGCTTGAAAATGGTTCAGTTGGATCCATACAAATCAGTTCTTTTTTCTGTTCTGCAAGGAGTCAAATATTCTTCTGGGTAGTGATTGATGATTTCCCTTTCACATTAAAAAGTAGGTCAGTTATGGCATTCATAAACTAAGCCCAGGTCCTATGTGCTCTCTGGCTCTTTGATGTGAGTGCTTGAATTGTGCATGAGTGTGCTGATCGCATTAATTAGTATGTTGAACCTCGCTGGTGACTTCCTGTTGGAGGAAGATAGATCGATTTGGGATTTTATAGACATGAGAGGGGGGTTGAAGAGTTATAGTACTGAAGAAGTATTGTGTGGAGGAACACACACTTTGGCTCCAGAGGCAAGTGCTGGAGGCAGAGAGGAAGCAAGGGCGTTAGGGAGAGCGAGGATAAAGGCTTTAGACTTGTCCCTGAGGCCTGAAAAATTGTGAAACTCTCAGCTAAATCTCATATTTCCTTAAGTTCCAAAATTGGCCACTTTGGGAAACATTTCCTTTTTGCTGAGGCCTGTGTTGATACCCCTTCTCCTTTCCAGAACTGAATTGAGGTCAGTCCCAAATCCAAATAGTCAACAATGTTGCTCATCTGAGCAAGCCTGCATTCTATTTCCAGAAACATGCATGTTTGAAGTTGACATGTTTGTCGTTTTCTGCCCTTTTGTCTGATGCTCTCTTTTCACCGCTCCCTGGGCGATCTGAGCCTAACATTCCTGGGCTCACCATTAGCGATTTGGGGGCCAAGGCAGGGTCAGAGGGGCTCAAACGCCGGGATTGTTCTCCACGCACAACACGCCTTTTCTCTGCTGGCTGTGCAGCACGGCACTTTGAAACAGCCCCTCATTCCTCTCTGCTGAACTCACTGAACAGGCTCCATCTGCCAGCATGCAAACAGGCATGCAGATATGGTTTTAGATGCGTGACAGTGTGGTCAGTATGGATGGATTTACTGGTTCTGTACTTGTTAAACTGTGGGATTTTACCAAAGGAAGCAGAACCCTGCATTCATTAGTGAGGTGGTAAGTTTTCATGCTTGTAATGTATTTCATTGATTTTGTTGATAGTGTTCTTTTTTTGTCATTTACAAGTAAAATTGTTGTACAGAACAAACTTTTTAAAGTTTTTTGCAAAAGTTTGTGAACAAACCTTATGGGAGTTTGTGAAGCGAACTGGAAATGGTTTAGGAGGAATTTCTCCTTTGACATTGTTTACAATAGCAGCCATTTAGCCCTCCTTGATTCATGGCTTCTGTTTGAGTCTCTTTTTGCCTGGGTATCTTCCCCCTGATTATTTAGTCATTTGCATGGGTGACTGTCCTTGGTTCTGAGCTGAGAGGGTTATTGTCACCCCCTATACCATCCTCCACACCTTTTTTCTTATGGAAAACCTTGTGAAGACAGTTATACTTTCTTTCTAACTTAATTCTGTTTGCTCTGCTGAACTTACAGCCTTTTTGCACTTTCTCTTTTTTTCAGTTATCTGCATTATATTTTCTAAAATGAACAACCTCAGATCTCATCCAGATTAAATGAAAAAATTAAGGAATCAGCAGAGCGGTCAGAATTGTGTGGTTCAATTGTAGGACTCTCTGGGTTGAAGAGTTATGGATTTCTGCAGGTTTGGCCGAGACCTAAATTAATTGCTATAATACTTTTGCTCTTGCCTGCAGGTGAACATCACCTTAAACTGAAATTGTATTTGTACAAATACAAATTTGTAATTTGTAATCTGTGATGAGGGAATTTTTAGAAAAGAGGTCAAGTTTTTAACATAGAGGCTTCATGAATTGCTGGGTTTCTTGTTTTGTTTTGGGGGTTTTTCAGCTTGGTCAAGTTTAGCCCGTTTGCATACCTACAGGAAACCAAATATCTTGTTGGAATATTGCATGTTTCGAAACCTTAATTAGAAAAAATATATTGTGTTGTTGCGTCAAACAATCAAGGTTTGTTGATTGGTATGGGTTGGTATAAGATTGCATAGCCTAGTGTAAAAATGTCAGTTTCCTTGTAATTACACAAAAATAATAAATTGTTTAACATTATCTAGAGATTTATTTGATCAGGGTTTTGTGGTTGATTTCCTATCTCAACTCAACTTTTATTGAAATTGTACTTTTCAAGATCAAGGCAGCCCAAAGTGCCTTGTCGTGATAAAGTAAAATGTTAAAAAAGAATAAAATCTATATTTATATATAACAAAAAACTAGGAGTGGAAAGCAAATAAACATATGTTATATTAACATATATAAAAGTACCCTCTCTGATCACTGGTTTTTGTAAAGTGTTAAATTGTCAACAATGATTTTAGCTGTTTGATGTTGGATTTAAAATACAACATCAGCCTTCCTGCCATGATCAGATATATATATATATATATATATATATATATATATATATATATATATATATATATATATATATATATATATATATATATATATATGTGTGTGTGTGTGTGTATATATATATGTGTGTGTGTGAAAAGCAGATGTGATGTCAGGCTTTGTGTGTGAGGGAGCAGTCACTGTGAAACAGGGTTTTAATATATAAAAAAAACATAAATCTTCACAATGTTGATTCTTGTATTGATCTATAAAAGGCTGTGACATACTAACACATACTGACAACTTTTCATTATTCTGTTCAACCTTCCTGTTATCAGCTGAAAGTCTTTTACTCTTTCACTCTCTCGCAGTATTGAATGAACTGCAGACATATCTTGACATGTCTTATAAAATACATTAAAGTTACTGTGAATACCTTCTTTCACTTTTCACAGTTAACTTTTTAATGCCTCAGTGATTCAGAAAATCATTCTGAATTCGTTCTTTTTTCTCAGTATCAGTTTCCACACTGCAGTGTTGGTTTTAGCGCCACCTGGTAGCGCTAATGCATGGTGCATTCACTTATCAGAAAAAGATTGGAATATTGAATTTCCAGTGGTCCTGTCCCTGCAGTTCAGGTCAGATAAATATTTCTCAGTGCATCTTCAACATAACAAAATGTTTTTATTCAAAACTGAAAATTAATAAGTGTTGCTGGGTTGCAGTTGACGTAGTGCCGACACCACGACATGCAGATCGGGGGCAGGAAGTAAATGCAGTTGTATACAACACTGTTTCCTTCTGTTGATTCAGCATCAAAATGTCTAAATTCTGTGCCGTGTATGGTTGTTGCATTTGCTCTAATTGGGAGAAAGATAAATGTTTTTTTCGAGTTCAAAAAATAGTGTGGCACAAGGGAGTTAATTTAAAAAAGCTTACAGAAAAAAGATGACAAAAATGGATCAACAATCTTTGGCTAAAAACAGGAGGTGTGGAAATAAACAATGCAAAAATTTGTAGCGACCACTTTCTAACAGGTAAGGATTGTATCATTTATTAAATCAGATTTTCGTGTTGTTTTTTTTTTTTTTTTTGACAATTATTTAGACAGATAAGCATTGTATTTAATAGGGTTTCTGTAGATCTCTGTGAATGGTTGACCTACATTGGAGAAATTCAGTATGACTCAACATATGCATACAACTCCAGCCCGAATTTGGGTTTACAGAATCTAAATAAATTATTTACAAATAGATCCAAGCACATAGAAATAACAGGGGTTAACTCGTTGTTAGTGTTGGCGGTAAAAGTGTTATTATAGGCTAATTACTTAAAATAGCACAACTCACTACTCACTCAGGCAGAAACAAGGCGACAGCCATTTAAAGCTTCTTTGGATCCTAAATGGTTGACCCAACCTGAAACAAAAATAATTGTAGGCTTCGAGACTTTTGAAACTGTTCATCTCACTCGCCGTGTAATATTGTTCGCAATGTATAACTCAAGGTCTGCCACACCATATAGTTTCTTATGCCAATCACCTCCACAGTAGGTAAATCCTCCAGATTATATGACAAGACTTTATGGGTCATATCCTAAATGTACATGTATTTTTTTCGCAATATCATGTCTGTGCTCGCCCATTTAAGGCATTAGCGTACTTGCTGTCATCCATTTCGCTGTTTTGAACCAGAGGAAATCACCTCTTGCCCCCCATCTGAATTTTGTGCGTCATCCATGTCACATGACTACAACCCAGAAATTCCCACTTTTGCTAAAATAATAGATTGTTACAGATATATTAATGTTGTCTTTAAAACGCTTACATTTATATCTTTAAAATATATTTATATGTACTTTGACACAGAATTAAGTAGTAATATAGAATAATCAACTGGTAATTTTAGTAGTTTTCATGAGTTTATTGCACAGCATTTTATACTCTTTACCATAGATTAACACAAGTATAACAATTTGATAGTAGTTTGTTAATTAGTCAGCTGCTTAACAGCATGTGAGTGTAGTAGCTTGCCAACTTACATTTTAAAACAGCCTTTACCTTAAAACCTAAAACTTCAGAAAAATTTCATTTTTCTGAGGTTTTGGGGTTATAATATGATCTGTTGTATACTGAGGAGGCCATGTGAATGTCAAGAGTTGGTATCAAAGCCCTGCTCATAGATGGTCAGCTTTGTTTCTTTCCTCAAAAATGGACGAATCAGAGAACAGTTTATCTTTCTATGTCTGTTATCTTTCTACGCAATTCATATTCTCCAATTAGTGTACACTATCAAACAATTAGCCCTCCCCTTCCCTCCTCCCCCCGGCTGATACACTGGCTAATTTAAGGGCTAAGTCACGCTAGCAGGCCTGGCTACTCCACTTGAGAAGAGGATGGCTACTAGAAAGGGGAGCTGTTATGTCCAAGGGAGTGCAAAAACAGCTGGAAGTTTCCACTGACTCCCAAAGGATGAGAGAATCAGAGAAGAGTGGCTGAAGTTCATTTATGGGGAAGTACCACGCAATTATAATCTCAATTTGAGACGATGCTCAGCACATTTTACTGAAGAGTTTCCCAAATATGGTTGTAGCCAATCAGAGTGAAGTCAACAAGGCAGAGCCACACATCATTACCGTACCCGACCCTTTTACTGAGGAAGGAAATCTGGCCTGCCAAAACAACCCCCTACAAAAAGGTGACATTATTTTTTTCTTGAAATTCTTTGGATAATTGACATATTCAACAATATCAACTACATGAAATAGTTTAAACAGTGATGTCACCACCCCTTTAAAAACAGCTGTGGGTGTTGCTCCATTACTTCCCACACCTTGACTGCCCATATTTTTGAGGAACAGAAAGGGACAATTGTATGAGTCTTTATTATAGTCAGCTGGTTGGCCATGTGTAGCAACAGGTGGGAGAGGGGTGGCAGTGTGTTACTCTAAACTCTATCCTGCTAAAGAAAACTCCCTACAAAACTTTCTCTAGCATCTCAAAGGATGTTAAAATTTTGGAACATAGAAAATGCAAATGTAGCAGACCCATGCTAGGTATTACCACCGTTATACCCTTATAGTAACAGCAAAATGTTATTTTATTTGCAGACACCATCTTCTTACTTTTTGTAAGCATTATGATTCCAAGATGATTAAAGATTTCACATGACAGAAAGTTATGTCATGCAGACTCAGCTACAGAGCTGGATGTGTGTGTGAGACCAGTGAGGAGGGTGTTGCTTTGGAAAACAGCAAGAAACAGACACAAGAGAGGTTGACTGCTTTATGTCCCTCTTATCACCATACGACAAGCGGAGCAATAACATGTAGTTTTGGGAGGAGCTGTGCTTGTATGTGTGTTGGAATGTTTTTTTTCAGGAGTTGTTTGTGAATGAGTTTCTTTTAGAAACCAAAAGCTAAATTGTTCAAATGGTCGAGGATTTCTGTGAGATTCATTCTGGGTTTGCCAAGAGCTAGAAATTTTCACAATGCAGTGGGCCTACATCCATCTCCTTCAATCTCTCACCTCACTAACTTTGTTGCCATCTTAAACAGAACTTCCATCTTGTTGCATTATAACACTATTCTGAAAACCTCAGTGTATGAAAGTTTTCTTTTCGTAATGATTGTTTAAGACTGAATTATAGATAAATGCAGTGAGATTTTTAATTATTTTTAGTTTTTGACCAAAATTTCATTCTTTTTATCTACCAGTCACGTGAACAGTCAGATGATGAGCAATCTGAGGACTCTGTGAAGTTCAAAAGGCTTCACAAACTGGTCAATTCAACACGGCGAGTCAGGAAGAAACTCATCAAGGTGGAAGAGGGCAAGAAACATTCCCCTGAAGGTCTGTGATTCTGACTAATGATGAGAAACTTTTTCTTTTACAGACAAGACATCATTAGTTTTCGTTTATCTTTTAATTTGTAAAGATGTTCCCACCCATTGTACAATAATCTATTGTTCTCTTTAGATTTTCTGAATCTGGAAACTCCCTCTTGTGAGGACAACACAGCTCTGTACACCGGGGTTCTGAAGAAGCCCCCCTTGCCTCAGGAGGCCTCCCTGCCATCCCTTATCCATGACCAACTCTCTCTGGATGGAGACACAGACAGTTTAACAACATCCCCTTCATCTAGCAGTCTGGACACCTGGTCTGGACACAAGCTAGTGAAAACTTTTAGCAAGTCTTCCAGCACCCACGGTCTAATCAGGCCCCCAAGGAGAACTGCAGCTGGCTCCAGGGACCTGGGAGGCTCCATCTCTGGTGTCGCAGGAAGTGGCTCTTCCTTCTCAGAGCTCGATGGATGTGGACTTGACGACGAGGGAAAGCTGTCACGCTCCACAACAGACAGCGAGATGAGGAAGGCGCTGAGCTCCATATCCCATGGGGTAAGTAACAACGAAGCCCTTTATGCCTTCTATGGCCTCACCAAACCTCGCCCTAAACCCCATTCCCAGTCCCGCCTTCTGATTTCCCTGGATGACGGCCAGCAAGGCAGTCCCAAACATCAGCCTTCCAACCGCCATCATGGCAGCTGGACCCACCGGAAACCTGACCCCAACTACGCTTACTCCACCAAGCACCTTCTGTATCAGCGCTCACGCAGTGCCAAGTCCCCCATCTCCCCCCTGTCTGTCACCCCCTCCTCCCCCGTCCGCTGTGATGTAACAAAGTCAAAAGGTTTCGGGACCGGAGGCGGGGGCTGGGCATTCCCTCCCCGGAGACTGCGTGGCCGAACTGCAGTCAGCGAGCTGAACATCACCTACGTTGTAGAACGAAGCCTATATGGTCACCTGAACTGGGCCCAGCTGGTGCGCCCAGTTACCCTCAGCCGCGCTGAGCGCCGCTGTCTGCTTGAAGAGGACCGTGAGGTGGACAGGAAGTGGGCGGCTAGCGTGGATCGCTGCACCAAGCGTGTGCTCTTGCGCATCCAGCAGAAGTCTGTGAGTTTGGACCATGAGGTTTAAGTCGGCCGCCGCGTGTGAGCAGGACTTGGTGCTTCAAAGTTGCAGAATAGCTCAGGGGGTTGAAATGAGAAGAATTTGTGCAAGAATATTTTTAAATAGTATTTGTTTAAAAGAAAAGAGCTGGAAACATCAAGAACTGGCACACCTGACATTAGTATAGTTCCTTAAAAGGTTTATCATTCATTTAATGTATTTTACTAGGACTCAGTGTGATTGAATAACACAAAATAGAGCGTAATTATGAAGTGGAAAGAAAATGATACATAGTTTTTTAAACATTTCATAAATAAATATCTGAAAGGGTGGTGTACATCTTTTTTAGCCCCCTTTATGACGATAGCCATACATAATGGCAAATCTGGCCTCTATGGAAGATGTGTAGTAGGAAAGCCAATTTTGAAATGAATCCATAAACAGTTGCAGTTAGTGCTATGCCATGTAGGAGACTCGGCAAACGTGGAGGAGGGTGTTCAGGTCACGTAACTGAATGGAATGGAATTTTTTAACATATGTGCAAAATGGTATATATGTGCAGCACTTTACATCACCCTGAACACATTGTCCCCAGAGTGAAACATTGTGGTAGCATGGTGCTTCTCTTCCTCAGGAACATGGAAAGATCCTGAAAGAAAACATGTTAGTCTGAAAAAAACTTGAGACTGGAACTTGATACTGCAGTGGAATATCTTTAATATCAATGTGTTAGAATAACCCAGTCAATGTCCAGACCTAAATCTAATTTAGCATCTGTTGCAGGACGTGAAAATTGATGTTCACAAATGTTTTGCATCCAAATTGATGGAGGTAAGGTATTTTCAAAGTAGAATGGCCAAAATTTCCAGTGTCTAGATGTCCAGACTAGGGAGAAACCTGCAGCTGCAATTGCCCCAATCTACTAAGTATTGACTTTGGCTAAATACAGATGGCACACATTTCTGAATTTTATTTATTAAAAAAAAAAAAAAATTGCATCATTGTATTATCATTTTCCTTGCGCTCCACAATTATTCACGATTTTCTGTTGGTTAATCTCATATAAATCCAGATAAAACATTAAATTTGGTTATAATGTGAAAAGACTGTAAAAAAAAAAAAAAAAAAAAAAAAAAAAGTTGTAGGGAAGTATCTCCATTCACCAAAGGCACTGTAGCCTTTTGGGAATGGCTTCCTCTATGACCTTTAAGTGAAGGTTTTAGGCTTTCATTCTTTATATTTCAGATGAATATGAAATGATTCCTTAATCTACGGTGTCCCACTCGGGAGGTTAAGTTCCATTAGTGCCTTTTATAAATGTCAGCTCCCCTGGGAACATGCACACTCTCTCTGTCACACTGATCCCTATGGGTGTATAAGAAGTTTTACAAGCTCTATGCTGCTCATTCTAAAACACTGCATGGCACAAGCTTAAAGACAGATTCATTGAGAAACTTCATTAAGTCAGCTTCAGCGACTGAACAGTCTTTATTCCTATCAGTTTTCAAACTAATGCTACAGGCCAAAAATAGCATGAAAAAGAGGGATAGTAAGAAACCTTATAAGTAATAAGGTTTTGGATGAAAATAATCCAATCCATAGCATCAGCACTCTAACAAAAGAACAGGCAGAAATAGAAGGAGTGGGTGGTGGTATAGTAGAGCTATCCTGCAGCTTTGAGTGTACCTGAATCCTGTCATGTTCTAGTGAAGTCACTGGAGATCGCTCTCATCCAGATATTCTCTGAATCCACTTTTTTTTGTCGTTGCTTTTAGTCTTCTTTTGTGGCCCGTGCCTCTACTGCAGATGTCGCTTTTTTCGTTGTTTTTTTCCTTTATATATATATATATATATAAATATATTTTTATGGAAGACATTTTTTCTGGGTGCATGTCCATTTCATCAAACATCACCATTAAATTCTTTTTTTTATTATTATTTTGTTCTCCAAACTGCTTTCTCTCACTAGCTGTGATGCAAGCTGCAGCTGTGGACATCTGATACAACAGCTTGTTGATGTACAGGGCTGTCTCAGTTGGGAAATGTTTGTTCTTTCCAGGACTGACTAAACTCTCACTGAAGTTGTTTTACAAAGGCTAGTTAAAGAATAGATGCCATCATTGCCCCCTTGTGCTCAGATGCTTTATAATTGTCTTTATAAATTGTTTTTGTGTGTAACATCATAAAGTCAAAGACAGTTTCGCTTCATACCATTAGCCACCCCCCGTTGTTTTTATTCTTATTTTGTCTCTAAAATTAGGGGGAAAAACAATATGAGCTGCACCAATCAGAATTTTTGTGGGGCCAACTTCCTATCACTGATACTGATTTTATCTGATTTGATCTTGTTTCCTTGTGAAAAAAAATCTACAGTAAAATACTTTCTCTCTTCTTTCTTGATAAAGTAAAAAACAAAAAAACAAAACAATGATTTCTAGAACCAGCCTAAAGTAAAGGTTCACCGCATCATAAGATATTCAGTTGTTTTCTGTACCATCCATTCAAAATAAATAACAGCTTTGTCCAACCAAATATTTGAGAGGACAAAGCTTAATTAATATTGTGTGTTTGACTGTTAAATCCTTCTTTAATTGACTGTAACTATACAGGAGCCTTTCTGTATTAATGTAGTAACTGTATTAGGAGCAGAGACAACATCACACAGTATGTAAAATACAAAGAGTATTGTTGCCGGTGTGATCCGTTAGCACTTATGTATGGAGCATTCATGGATGGGAGGAAGGTTAGATTTTTTTGGTTTACAATTGGCCGATCACTGATAAGGGACTAAGCTTGGAAATTGTTTGATTGCGGTCACCAGCCTATATCTTAGTGAATCTCTTGACAAAATATCAAATTTGTCCAGCCTCAGATAAAATTTTATGATAAAAACAGTTTGTGTTGCAGCTCCTTGGAAGCAGCCTAAGTAATAATACAGTTTTGTAAATGTAAACTGCAGCAGTTACTTTACTATGTGTTAATAGTCAATGTTTTTTTTTGTTTTTACCACATGAAGAAAACTTCTTTAGTGCGATGTTTTCTCTGGAGATTCAAGTTTTAAAGCCCTCAGTGAACCAACATTATAACAGCTCATTTACTTACAAGCGTGCTTGTAACCCACATTTGTAAAAAAGAGTTTATATAGTACTTTGTTACATCATGTCTGTTGGCCGTCTTCAGTCCCGTATGACATCATGCCACTTACATACAAGCCATACAGCCGTATACATTACTCCAACTACTGCCTGTCTTCAAGCCAAGCATGAGTCATTGTGTGCAGATTAGTTGGGTGTTGGTTCTTTAATGTGACCTTCTGAGTGTGACTCATTTGATTGTGTTTTGGCTCCCCCCATACAGAGAACATGCAGCTTCGGGGGCTTTGACCTGTCCAACCGTTCTCTCCATGTGGTCAACCCAGCCTCTGAGGCCAATGTAAGAGCTGGAGTACAAGCTTAATTCCCCTGTCACAATGAATTATCTTTGGTTTTGACCCTTCCTGCTCTTGATTAGCCCTCTTTTCCCTCTTACATTTCTGTTTATGGTCCTTTCTTTTTTTGCCATCATGTTCACTATCTTTTTTTGTTCTCATTAAAATGACAGAATAAGGAACAAGAGGCAATATACAGAGAGGTGGTGAAATCTCCCAACACCACTCGGATCTCCCTGGGCAAGAAAGTCAAGTCGGTGAAGGAGACTATGAGGAAACGCATGTCGAAGAAGTACAGCAGCTCGCTGTCTGAGCAGGTTAGATAGACCAACCTACGCACACATGGAAGTATAAATATTATTAACCATGGCGTCTCTTGTTTTAAGGAAAAATTTATCATATTCAGACCTTGGGAGCAACTGAAGGATAACTTTATTTGAAATTAAGCAGCTTACAAAAAGAAGTGGTTTATGCTTTATGTATGCAAGTGGAGCAAACATGTGGATGATGTTTGCAGTGAAAGCCACATGTTCTGTCCACAGGCTGTGAGTGGGTGGAAATATTTGTGTTAGACACAGAACAAAAAAGAAGAGATTTTGATTTCTCTCCCTGCTCTCTTCTTCTTGGCCTCGGTCTCTTGGGTGGAGGGTGTTTTCTCCATGTTGAGCTCACATAGTGATGTAAGTGTCCCCCAGGCTCATGCTCTTCTTAGGAATCGAAAAGCAAATAAAGGCTGTCTCGCTCACTCTGGACCAATTTTATGGGGGGCGTTTAGTGGCTTTGACACTTGTTCAGCTGTGGAATTTGCCTGCACCAGTGGGATCTACCACATTCAGATGAGCATTATTACACAAAATGAAGTGACCCGAGTACCCTGACTTAGGTTTTTGGTTAAATATAGATAAAAGAAAATTACCATGCCCATATCAAGTAGGCATTTACTCCCAACAATGTACCAGAACTACTAAAAGAATCCTGCAGAAGAAGAAGACAAAGTAGTAGTGTTACACCAAAAATCTGAAGTATTACAAGTAATTTTACCTAAAGTCTAAAATTAACTCTTTAGCAAAGTTGAATCTATTGTGATATAAGATGATGGCTACAAATGTGTTCATGTAAGAGTAGAACATTGCAAAGTAAACATCAAAGATTAAGTCTTTTTGGTCTTTTTCCCCAATAATCATCTTAATCTATTACTGAAAAAGAGAAAATTCTAAACAAAAATAGAAATGCAGTGATCAGAGATTGTGGTCAATTTCTGACTATCAATTTTTTAAAAGCTTTGACCTACTGATACTGATTTGAGCTGATTACACTTTTTAAGAACTATAAATAATCAGAAAGTTCTTTTTTCTACTTTTTGAATAAATTAAAGGTATAACTGTCTTAACAGCAGAATGTTTATTGTGAAATAAAACAAGATTTTTTTTAAAAAACAGTTCGAAGTTATAAATTTTAACTGGATATACTAGATTTCTAAAATAGAATCCTCAAGACAGATTAGACTTCACAAACTTTTTTCTTTCTTTTTTTTGCACTCCTCAAAATGTGCAAAAAAGGTGTAACAAGACATACATTTTTTTCTACAGGATCTTTCAAGATTTAAATCTTGAAAGAGCTCTGATTTGCTATGTCAGATATTTGAATCATTCATTGATTTATTGCAGCAGGATTAAGGAGCCATTTTATCTAGAACAATCATTTATTATTGACAAGAGTTAACATCACACTGTGTGTGTCACCAGTGGTGGCGAAATACTACAAAGATTACTTTAACCAGCTTGCAGAATAGCTTTTGCATACCTGTTTACTAAAATATTTAAAGATATGTACTTAAGATGGGGGGGTCATGTAAAATCGACTTTTCTGAGCTTTATATCATGTCATAATGTTATTCCCTCATCTAAAACATACCTGGAGTGTTGCTTTGCTTCTTTCGTACATGTTCGAGGAATCCTTGAATCTCCCGTAGCAGTCATTTGGGGATGCCTAAACGCTTGCCCCCACAATGCGCCACCTATTTACCCAAAGCTCCTCCTTGGAGCTGCAGTCTCCTGCCAAGCTTCCGCCTCACAGAGCGCCCCTCCCGCACACCTTCCCCACTCAGCTCCACCAGACTAGCAGCAGCAGCAATTAGCAAACACCTGGTGGAACTTCTAAGAACAGTTGTAAATTGTATAAGAAAGGCGTGAATTCACAAAAAAAGAATTGATTTCTACTTGTGTGTTCTAATTTAACAGGTATAAAATATGATCTTCAGCAAAAGCTTTTTCTCTGTTTGCTCTCTTTTTAAATCTAGATTAAACATACCTATGTGTAAACTATACACGCCTATAATAGAGAATGATGCCATAGGTTTATATCCCAAGCCAAAAACATACCTGAACACAAATGAATTGATCCTTGCTATCATATTTTTGTTATCATAAAAAGGATAGCTGTAAATAAATACACAACTTGGTGTCCTGGATAGCCTCAAATGTAGTAAATTTTGACAGCTTCTGTCAAGGTGTTGCAGATATTCAGTAGGCCACAGTGCCACCTAGTGGATTACTTACACATGTGCAACACATATCAGTCTCTTAAAACAAGCTCATTGACATGTTGCTGGACAGCTAATTATGTATCCTAAACAATTCTGAAAAATTAATTAAAATTTTGCAGAACCTAGTTAGTTGTTAAAGTTTCAAACAAATTCCTGTTGAATCAGTTTTGGAACTCCTCTCAACCACCACCTCTGTTGATCTCTCATGTTTCTCCCCTGTTTTCTCTTCTCTTTGCATTCCATTATTCCCCCACCTACATTCCCCACCCTTCATTTCTATCCTTTAGTCCAGTCCTGATGGAGCCCCTGGTTCCCCACAGTCTCCTCTGCCAGACACAGACTCCTTGGAGAAACCAAAACTAAAGGCTGGAGGCTCTGTGGAAAGCCTGCGCAGTTCACTCAGCGGCCAGAGTTCAATGAGTAAGAAGTTTTTTGGGGTTTTTTTTTCTAAGAAAAGTCATTCCCTAAAATCATAGCTCCAGTGTTGGAATGAGAGAAAGTTGTCTGAATTACCCACTTTTTGTATTTGATTTGCTGATAACACGTAAGATTATGATATGGTTTTAGCTATTTATGATTCTGAGTCCAAACTTCACCATTTAAATCATATAATTACCAACTGCATTTTGACCTCTTGTGTTATTTTTACTAATTTCATACCCTCCATCTTTTTTGTCTGGGCTGACTGTCAGCTGATACAGCTGTGATTTGGTGGGAAGTTTTCTTTCTGGTTTCCTCACCGCAGACAGATATGGAGGAAAAAATTGGGTGCTGTATGAAGTAATCATAACTTCCGACCTGTCTTTATAAAGCTTCTTGACACTTGTATTTTATGACACAGTATCAACAAAGAGATGGTGTTTAGAAGAAGGGTTTAGTCAAGATTAGCTCTGTTTATGTATGAGGAAAATCTACAGTTAATCGTCTTTTTTCCTCCATTTTTTTTTTTGTTTGTTTGTTTGTTTGTTTGTTTTATTGAAAGTGCCCACTGACAAATTTACAGGCATGCTTTCTTTAGCTTTTTTTTTTTTTTAAGTAAAAGTTCATTTGTGTGCATGTTTGTGTCCAGGTGGTCAGACAGTGAGCACTACTGACTCATCTGCCAGCAACAGAGAGAGCGTGAAGTCGGAGGATGGAGATGATGAAGAGCCGCCTTACAGGGGACCGTTCTGTGGCCGCGCTAGAGTCCACACTGACTTCACTCCCAGCCCCTATGACACCGACTCTCTTAAACTGAAGGTGGAGACACTTTCTACTCAGTTCAGGATACATCCAAAGTTATATCATCTTGTTATTTGACTCTTTCTCTTCAGTTTTTATTCAGCTTTCACCCTTATCTGTCGAACTTCACATTTCTGGTTAAAAAAAAACCTTCAGAAAGAGAATTAAAAGTTTTACAAACAAAAACAAAATATTTTAATAAGTATGAAAAGTTAAGTACAGCCTTTAGATTTGATATCTTATTGACCCACCTTTAATAGCAAAAATTTAAAGTCATCTTCTGTTTCACATTAAGATCCACCAGTCTGAAATTGGACTTTACAAAATCTTTATTTTTTTACTGTTGTTTGTTGTTTTACCTATATTTACCCTATAGGTAAATGTTTAAGAATTACTTTCAGTCACTGGTTGTCAAAGCGGCAAGAATCTGGTGTGTAATCGATGTATGAAATGGCCAGCACCTGAATAGAACCCAACTTTC
The DNA here is from genome assembly GCA_014839685.1 of Anableps anableps. NCBI lineage: Eukaryota > Metazoa > Chordata > Actinopteri > Cyprinodontiformes > Anablepidae > Anableps > Anableps anableps. Next base: position 17,622,659 of record CM026086.1, on the reverse strand, counting down.
ATCGAGGTTTTGGTGATTTTTTATTTTTTTTTTTTATTTTCAAGGATAAGTTTTAGGTTCTCATGATATTTCAACAACTCCAAATCAAATTGCTAATGTCCAATCACTCTGCTCTGCTCTCTTGTTCGATTTCCTCAGAGAGGGGATGTGATTGACATCATCAGTAAGCCTCCAATGGGAACATGGATGGGTCTGCTCAACAACAAAGTTGGCACCTTCAAGTTCATTTATGTGGACGTGCTTAGTGAGGAAGAAGAGAAGCCTAAAAGGCCCATTAGGAGGAGGAGGAAGGGCCGACCTCCTAAGCCCACATCAGTGGAGGAGCTGCTGGAGCGGATAAACCTCAAGGTGGGGTACCAAGCATGGCAGAAAATTATAAGCTATTATTTAATGAGATATTTTTAGGCTACTCTTTACTTAACAGATTTTTCAAAATAAAAAAGCAGTTACAGACAAAACTGTCTGTGAGACAAATATAGTTTACACAATTACAGGTTGCGCTGCTTAGGATGTTTGATTTGACACAGATTCATAAACATTAACACCCCCATTGGCACAACCGCACCCCTGCAAAGTGGTCTGTGTCTTTTTTAGCCAAACCTACACATTGCTCCGGGCTCACTATCATCTCCTCCCACCCAGTCAGTCGGAGGGCCTCCAGTTCCCCAAATAGAAACAGACTTCCTGTGGTTTTGTCTGGTTTTATCTCTGGCAAACCTGACCGCAGAGTCACAGATTAAAGTTGCTGGGGCTAAGCTGTGAATCTGCTGCTTTTAAATACATCACAGCATTAGAATGTAATCGGTCAGCACCCTATTCTCTGGGTTCATGAATTAAATTAGCAGCACACGAAGCAGTGCATAGCAACATATTTTCAGCATGCATGCATATATTTTATTCCTTAAAAAGCAGTTCCAAACATTTTTTTATCTTATAAATCAAACTGTTATGTGGTTTGAAGCATATATGTCACCTAAGAAATGATAAACCATTGATTCAATAAGATTTAGTTAACTCATTTTAATATTAACATTTAGATACTATAATGCAACTAGATCTCAGTGAAGACTTCATGTTTTTCTGACCATGTGGATGCATAATTTCTCACTAAAGATCCCTGATCTTATCTCCTTACTTCTAGAAAACAATATAAATAAATGCATGAACCACAGAAGAGGTCTCTATGCACAGAAGCTGTACTTCTTTTATGTTGCATTTTGCAGAAAGACACACAATTCTTTTGTTTTCTGAATTGTAATTAATTCTTATTCTTATTACATGCAATCTTTGTACTGGTTCAAGAAAAGGTTTCATATTTCAGTCTGTCTCCTTCTGCACCCTGACACAGACTCATCTCTTAAATCTTTCTGCTCCATATCCTTTCCACAGGAGCACATGCCCACATTTTTGTTCAATGGCTATGAGGACTTGGACACATTCAAGCTGCTGGAAGAAGAAGACTTGGATGAACTGAACATCAAAGATCCTCAGCACAGAGCTGTGCTGCTTACAGCTGTGGAGCTGCTGCAGGAGTATGACAGTGAGTAGAATCTAGAGCCAAGATAATACTTGTTTTTCCACAGAGCAGTCAGCCTTTTGCTTTGTCCCTCCATTTGTTTACAAATTTACCTACTTACTACTACCTACTGTCTATATTTGCTCAAAAAGAGACATTATTCAATGACTGGATGCCATTCATACTTTACTGCAAGCACAGAATTCATAGCTTATCACCTGCTGTGTATTGTGATAATTTACACTTCTACTTTAGTAGTTGCATTCTTAGTAGTAGTGCTGTGCCTTCCAAAAATATTCTATTAGTTAACTGGGATTTTTACCTGATAAACTAAAACAACACATCAACAATGAGATAAATGGTTTCAGTATTAAAAATATACATATCTGAAAAGTGTTGGGGACATTTGTACTCAAAATCACTTGACTCTATTACCAAATAATAAAATACACTCTAACTCTGATTGCGTTAAGAGGTCACCTAATTAGTACATATATTCCGTGTGTGTGTAATTTAATCTCAGTATAAATCCAGCTGTTATGTAACAGCTTCATGGGTTTCTTAGAAAACAGTAGTGAACAAACAGCAGCATGAAGACCAAGGAAAACACCAGACAGTGCAAATAATGCAAACTAATGGAGAAAGTTGTCATTTAGGATCAAATTTGAACCCTAAACACACACATCCCTACAGTTAAAGATTGTAGTGGTAGCATCATCCTATGGGTTTGCTGTTCTTCATCAAGCACAGGAAGGACAATGGCCCTAAAAATACAGCTTGAGCTTGTGACAAAACATACCCATGAGCTAAAATGGTTCAGTCAAAGCCCAGCTCTTTATTCAACTGATAATTCTTGGCACTCTATTGATCTTGGCAAAGCTTTGAGTTGGCATGCACAGTAAAATGTCAGTCCTGATAGATATGCAGAGATAGAGATAGCCCCCATAAAACTTGTACGCTGTTTCCACAGCAAAAGATGGTTCTTGGAAGTATGTATTCAGCCAGGCTGAATTTGTCATATATATATATATATATATATATATATATATATATATATATATATATATATATATATAAAATTTAAAAACCTGTTCCATTTTTCACAGTGATATATTTCTTTGTGTTTTCTCTCACTTTGAAGCTTCGTGAAATATGCTAAAAATTGTGCTTGTAATGTGTCAGAAGGTGAAAATATCTCAGTGATTTTCCTGCATTTCCAGGCAGCAGTGATCCAGAGCGCAGCGGATTGTCGGGTTCCCAGGAGAGGCTGCTGTCAGAGGGTCGAGGCCTTGTGGGAGACTCCCCGAGGGATTCAGGCTGCTATGAGAGCAATGAAAATCTGGAAAATGGTAATGATTCCTTTGCTTAGTCCAGCTGTCTTACCCTAACCCCATATGAATTTCTTTAGCAAGCTTTATCACACCTCTACCACTTCCCTCCTTTGGTTTCCTTCTCTGCTCCACTACTTTCTAAGCTTTTGCATTAGAACCTCCCTATCACATTCCTTCAAATAACCTTTTATGCCAACTTCACCCCTGAGTCTTACCTTCTTAACTTAACATCTTTTAAGTGTGGGTGCTGTTGAGAAAAAAAAAAAATCTTTGCTTTCACTGCACTTTCTTCACCCCTCTTTCCACCCTGTAGGCGTTCTGTGCCGTCAGTGCCACAGTCCGGTTGTAGCTGTGAGGGAGCCCAGCTCCAGACCACTAAGCCTAGTCCACCCCACAATGTTGGGAGCTCAGAGGGAGAGACTTGGCCCAGTACGCAGAACTGTTTTGATGAGGGCAAACTCGCTGCCCAGTTGTGGACACGTGTTCCCTACAGGCCCACGTGTGGCTACCAGGCCTATAGATGGATGTCAGGAAGATGAATATGAACTCATAGAATATTTCTGTTGAGGGTTGTGAGGATCTGGCAGGCAGAAATGCAAACAAACTACAAGCTTGCAGGGTAGTTATGTTTGAAAATGCTTGTGTTTTCTTTAAGTTGTGAATCTTATCAGTTGATAAAACCAATGCCCAAGGATTCAGATCCGTTCTATGATTTATCTTTGCCATTTTTTGTGTTTATAGGTGAATATGTTGCACAGTACAGTATGTGCCTAAAATGAAGAAAATATTTTCATTTGTAGAGTGCAGATTGTAAAAGAGTGATTATAAAAGATTACAGGGGTATTTTTTGTTGTTGTTCTTTCCTGGACACTGTTTCTCTGCATATGCCACCTTCTGTCATTTAGTGCATCCATTTTTCCAACTTCATGATTCATAAACCACTGCTTTTTCTCATTTATGTATCTTTACAGCTCCAGTGTAACTACTGGTTTCCCCTCCATGTGTAATGTGTGTCATTTGAGTACAACAGTAAAGTGTGCAATCTGCCAGCAAAGACCTAAAAAGTTGTTCAATAAAAATAATAAAAGGGACTCTGGTGCTGCTTTTTTTGTTTTGTTTTGGCTCTTTTTTCTGTCTGTCTTTATTTTCCTTTCATGCCACTAAACTGTTCATAAACAAGCTGCATAAAATGTTTTAAATATTTTTGCAATTCTTTCTGCAGGTTCTGGCTTCCACAGCTATATTAGATTTACAACTCCACCTTTTTTTGTTTCTTTCACCTACAATTAAATGTAAAGATGCACCAATCAGAGTTTAGCTGAAGATTTCAGATCCCCCGTTTTTTTAATCTTTGACCTGCTGATACAGATTTTAACTGCTTATGATACAAAAATGTGTATATTTAAAGCTTCCTTGCAAGTTAGGAAGCCAGTGGGATTGGGTAGTTGTTTTGGTGGTGAGTGATAGTAGCAAGATAAGCCAAAAATAAGGCATTTTCCTCCAGTATATAAATTCAAACACCAAAGGAACATGCACAAATTGAGATTGTACAGCACTGTGTGCTAGTGGTTCAATGAGACATAAATCAGCTGAAGAAATGGTTAATACCTGCAACTTTTGCAAAGTTTTATGTGAGAAGCAACCATATAGGACTTTGAACTCTGGGGTTCTCATAGACCTTTGATACTCAAAGTTGGAATTATAGCTTCAGGGAGGCATAATTGTTGTATTTCTGAATGGTAACTGGGATCGTATGACTTCTGAATAGAAGAGTCTTGTTCTGCGTGAGCAATGACACAAGTGTCTTCAGTTTGTCACAATAAACAGCAGCCTCAGTGTGTATGCCCTTACTTTAACTAAGATTTCCAAAAAGCTGTCAGCATTTCTGAATCCAGCATTTTCCACGACAGATAGATGAAACCTCAAAAAGATTAAACTGAACTTTTTCGGCGTTCATTCCTGTTTTTCAGATTTCCCATTTTCTGCTGTCTCACTTCCTGATCAAAAAAACGTTATTTTTTTGTGGCTCCTTTTGTGCCTGTTTGTCTCCTCTAACTTGATTTTTAACTATCCTTAGTGGGAAGAGCTAACTTTAAGTCTGCTCTCTGCAACAACTTCCACAGAGAAGAGTGTTTGCAGCGCAGCTTGTCAAGTAAGATTCTATATGTCAGAGCAACCAAAGTTCAATATCCAGTATAGCTGTTAGATATGTAAAAGCTGGAGGTATTAAACTTTTTATCAGTACCTCTGATTGATTATATCTCATTAATTCAGTGACAAATACAACACTGTACTCCATTTGTAGACCTGCCTTTTTTTTTAAACTAAAAAAAGATAAAAATACATTATTTGCATGTTTTGCAATTAGGAGTTGGCAGCTAAGCAGTTAAGAGATTCCATTTAAAGTTGTAACACATTTAACTAGAGTGTGATGTTAATCCCAGGTCCAAGATCTGATGCCCAAGATACACACTGACAACAGCCATACTGCCTTGGCATGATGCAAAAAATTGGCCAGACAAAGTTGGGATTTTTAAATTTGCTGCTAGTCAGTCAGCAGTTTGAGCCAGTCATGTTATTTGTGGATCTTCAATTAAATTTAATTGGATAAATTATTTAATTTGAGTAAATAATACCATCACACAAACTCAAGCATCCTTGTTTTTAAAAAAACACAAATGCTGTGGAGGCCTGAACTCTTTTCTCAGTAAACTTTTCTTTAACTTACATGCCTTATTTCTGTTTTTTGATCAAGAAAATCTTCCACGTCTCATGTTTTTGTTTGAAATACACGTATAAGTTTAGTAGATGGTTATTGATGGTAACAAAGCTAATAATAAAACTAATACCAAAGATGGTTATTTGCATTGTTAATTTTTGGAATATATTAATAAGTTAGAATATTGTGATTGAATTGAATTAGCCCTCAATATGATCTAAAGTTCATGAGGTTTGTTACATTTTAGATGCATTATAATATCAAACATCATTAGTGCTGTCAGAATTTCATGAAATTCACTAATTATGCTCTGGTATAAATTTCTGAAAATTAGCTAATTAGACATTTTGTATCTCTCGTGGCACTATTTAAAATCTATATGGCTTTCCTCCATGTCATCCATCCATTTCGCTTTGTAAGCCAAAAGACAAATGGTAAGTTGTTTCATCCTTTTGTTCTACTCTTTCTAAAAGTGTCCCATCCAAGTATGTTTATTTGGAAATTGGTATTTTGGCAACGGTGAATCAGTCTCAGACTGAGAGTCAAAAAGCTTATCTCATTTTCACTGTAAGACTCTAAATATTTCTTGAACAACAATAATGTCTCTGATCATTTTTGAACCACTTGGCCCTGACTGACTTGGTAAAATTATATTAAGCAACTACGCATAGTGTTTGAGTTCCACTTATATTTTTCACCCACATTTTGTTTTGACTTAATAATAAATAGACAGGAAGGTAAAGATAAAAATGAAAATGACTAATTATATAGGATGCCAAAAGGGCCACAAAATAAATAAATACATTAAATGAATACAGTTGATAAATCAATGTCCAGAAATATTTAGATGTTTCAATAATTTATTTGTATCTGAAATTGAGTAATTATTATTATTAATAATAATAGTTTTATTTATAAGCACATTTAAAAAATCTCAAGTTCACCTTACATTATGAGCAACAATTAAAAGCAAGATTGTCAAGATTAATAAAACAACATGAGAAGAAATAGTCACCATAAAAATACTGAATAAAAGATACAAACAAAAATGAGTGGAAGGCTGCGAATGTAGTTATCAGTTAAAATTTTAAGCAATTGTATGTTGAAATTAAATTAATTTGTCTATATTTATAGAAATATTTTTTTACATTTCCTGTGCTGCAGTGCACCGTTTAATATTTAAACTACCACAGTTGCTCATTAAATAGTCCTTAACGATTGATTAAGATTCACAGCAAGTCAGCATGACAATTATTTTGACTAAATCAGTAATGGACCTCCCCACTGACTATCCTGGGTAAGGCTAACAGATCAAATAAATGCATGTGTGGCAAAAGAAAAAAATCCTCAAAAATACTGAAATGGTGAAATAAATGTGCTTTATGTAACTAAAAATCTGTACTTTTATTTGGAATGTTAAATAATTTGGTATTTAATACATCACCTATTCATTCATTGACCATTTAAGTATTTTTTTTTTTAATTTATTTAAGTTGTGAACTTTTGATCTGCATTCAAAGACAGCCAAAGCAGTTTAACAAAGTTATTTCAGTCAAGATCAGTATTAATTGGTTTCATTTTCATATAAGTATATGTGTAATGTTTATCTATTTATTTATTTAAAAATGAAAAAAAAAAAAAAAACTTAGCATGAACCTCAGTTTTAAGCAAGGATTTTTATTTTACAGGGAAAAACAGAAAAGCATCCCGTTCCATTCGCTCTTCAGCGGGCATGCAGTCTCCAGACTACCCGACACTACCGATGACTCTTTCTACAGAGGCTCTGCAACAAAATGGCAAAAACCAGCGATCAAAGTTCCCTAAAAGCCTCTTCATCAAGACCTCTCTGAAAGGCTTCAACTTGCTTGGACTCCGCAAACCCCACAGACGCTCCCCCATCCCATCTAGCCGCAGTTGTGAGGACCTTGATGGTCCCCCACAGCCATCTGGACTCTGGAAACGTTCTCACTCTCTGGGAGATCTACACAGCCTCGAGCAGAAGGATGATCTTAATGTGGTGGTTAAAACAGCAAAGGAGGTAGCCAACAACCCAGTCAGGGTCTACAGGGAGGAGTGTTTTCCAACCCAAAAAGGGACCCCAACACTAAGTCCTAAAGGAAGAGCTGTCAGACCACCTATACCCTCCCAGCTTCCTCTCCGCTCCCAGTGTCCAACAGTTCAGTCTCCCAAACTTACAGAACCTCTTTCGAGTCCCACTCCAAGTCCTCCTGATTCTAGTGCAAGTGGTGAAAGGATCATTCTGACACATCCCAAAAAACCTCCCATTCCACCTCCTGTTCCTGCCAAAAAATCCAGAGAAAGACTAATCAATGGAGTTCGTCACCCGTCTCTCTCCCTGCCTTCCTCCCCATCCCCTGCCGCCTCACCAACACACTCCCTCAATCGTTCCCAACCGAATAGCCCCTTAATGCGCAGCAGCAGCCCAAGCCCTGTCCTCAACGCCCCTGCTCTCCCCGCCAAGACCCTCAGTCCACCTCCCAGTCCATGCGCCACCTCATCTGCATCATCTATAGGTGAAGAATCAGGCTCGCCACCAGCAGTGCAGCCTCCCTGGCTCTCAGATCTTGGAGGTAAAATGGCTGTGACAAGGAAGCTCTCTCACACCAAGATGACTCCTGATCTGCAGACCCTTCTGGAGCAACGGCTGCAGTCTGAGAGCATCGATCTGACAGAGGAACCTTACTCTGACAAGGTTAGAAAAGCACCACTGCAAAAACAAGCTTAGAAAATCAACTTAACAAAGACTACATACAGAACACACGTTTTCACATTTTATTTCCTCAGTAGCTGTTTATTTTTAGTTAAATAAAGATGCTAAGTAAAACGGTCGGGTCAGAGCTGTCCCAAGGAATAATTAAACTAAACTGCACAACTGCTTTGGATCTCCAAGCCAGCAGACGGCACCAGGGAGTGCATGACTTCTGATTTCTTACTAAGAATATAGATAGAAAAGCAATTATATTGCAGTTGTTTTGTCTCAGAAGTTGGGGCTTTAGTCTGGGAATGATGTCACACCAAATCTGACAATTTATGGTTACAAGTCAGAAAACCAGTGGGATTTGTGATGTTAACTTTTAGTAACGACACAAGCTAGAGTTGTGTCTAGTAATAATGTGTTTTTTTTTCTCTATTTTATGTGTTAAAGCACTAAAGGAACATGTTCACAAATAAACATAGTGCAGTGTGAATAAATACTACTTTTTGTGTGAGCAGTTTCCATCATGGATGCTGATCTTGCAGTTTCTTGGAAATCTTCACAAGTTGAACATCCAACTTCGGGAGCTATTTTTGTTGCTGTTTCAACTGAGAACTTGGAAATAGACAATAAAAATGCACCATCTATGCTTGTAGTCAAGTTTAACATTTATTCGCCTAAACATTTTAATTCTGTGTTTGCTGAATTGTGAATTAAATATATTTTTGAATACTTTTAAATATGAAATTTTAATCTATTTGATACTTTTTAAAAACTGACAAATGTAGAAATTGTTGTAATACAAAAGAAAAATATAGTTAACAGAATTGAATGCCAAGTAAATTCTGTTTAGAACCCCATAAAATCTTGGGTCAGTTCTTTTTTGATAAAGCTTTTAAATGAATCACATAGATGGCCCATAACTAAAACATTTCCAGTCATATTTTCCACAGTTAATATGAAAAGTTGGATTCCAAGACACTTCTAGGCTATACTTGTCTGGCGTCAAGCTCATTTTAGCACCCTCAGGGCTGTAACATGCTTAACTTAACTTAGTCATAATTTGACTGAAGCTCCATTCCAAATTGTTCTGGGTTTTATACCAATAAAACCCAGAACAACAGGAGCAGCTTAAAGCACAACCCAAAGCCTGTGTGTTTCTTGTTTGTATAGATGCTTTATGATGTCAGGGCATTTATTTGCCATGAGGTTGTATGTGTGCAATGATAAATGCGCTGCCTGGAGCTGCGAAGGAAAGATCGCGGCTTTGCTCTCTCTGTGATGCGGTTAAGACTGTTAAGTTTATGGGCTGAATCTCACTGAAGGCAGACGGGGTTGTAAAAACTGCTGGCACTCACTAGACCCCAGGCTCAACCCCTGAAACATATTGGAGGCCCAACACTGGCAGGAAAACAAACACAAATTCAAACAGACTAGGGCATCAAGGGGTGAGGTGTGAAATAGTACCTCAGAGCTCAAAACAGCTCTGCTGGATTACTGTTTATCAGCAGCGAAAAGGCGCATAGTTGAGAGGCTTGTGTTTGTTTTATGTTACTGTGAAATCTTTACAATAGAGAACCAAACTTTGATCAAATCCTGCCTAAATCAGGACAAATAAAATAAGGTCAAGTTTTGAGATTTTTGTCTTAATTTTATCCTTAACATCAGGGTGCCTATGCATTTTCCAATTCAATGTTCTGTGCTTTTCCAGGCTCAAATTTCGTATATTTTTTCCTGTTAGTTTCTAGACATGTTAGTGCTAAATGTTTACAAACAACATTTAAAATACTTTTTCTAGCCTTGCTGCGGTGAGCGGTCAGCAGACGTGACGTCGCACTGTGTATAAAAGAAAAGGTTTTTTGCTATTAATTGCAAAAGAAGATAAAATATGAGAGTTTACATTTTAAGATGTCTCTTTGTCTATAGCATTAGTAACTGTAAGCAGCTATGTCTGTGTGTAATCTACATAGACTGTAGATCCTTACCTTAACTTTTATTTCCATAAAGCTCCTAACTGTTCCAAATCCAGCATGTTCCTTGACAATGGCCAAAAGATGAAAGGATAAAACAAAGCAACTTTACTGTAATATGTTTAGCCTTCCTGTTATCACCTGATTAAACAGCAGGCATGCCTTGTTAGAAAAATATGGTTTTCTTTCTACAGGTTTCTCAGGCTATGTTCTAACTCAGTTTTTAAACTCCTCACTGATACTACAAGTCACAAAACTTTGAGTTCTTCTCTCAGTAACAACTTTCAGTGTTGTTTTTAGTCCAGAATATGAGCACTTTTGTATGGTGCACAAAAAAAAGAAATTCCATACTTTTCCAGACTGAAATTTTAACTTTTTTCTGTCAGTTTTTGACACTTAAGAACAAACCAGTTAACTAGTTTATCATTTGTGCACTTTACAATCATAAAAACAGCACAATGCACATGTTGGCTGCTGAATGGGCAGAGTGATAAAGAACTATTCCACATATTTTTTTTTTTCTTTTTACTTCTATCTTAACTCAACTCTAAATTCTATAAGACTTAGAGTCACAGTGGCTCAGGAGGCAGGAATTCCTCCTGGAATCAGTGGGTTGCTGGTTCAAGCCCCTTCCTCGTCTGTCTCAGTCATTGTGTCCTTGGGCAAGACACTTCATATGCCTTTCCCGCTGCTGGTGGTCTGTCAGACTGCCCCAGGGCAGCTGTGGCTACAGTGCAGTAGCTTGCCACTATAATTGTGTGAATGTAGTGTAAAGTGCTTTGGGGTCATCTGGACTTGATAAAGTGCTATACAAGTACAGGCCATTTACTTGTCAATTTGGACTAAATTTTCCTATGCTAAGCAACTGGTTTGAGCAGAGCTTATAACCCTCTTAATAACTGTTTTTTGAAGTTGAATTCAATGAATATGCACATTTTGTTTTTGAAATTAGAATATGGAAATCAATAATCAACAACAATATGAAATAAACTTTAAAAACACAATAATTTTCCATATTTAATTTATTTAATCAGATATTGATGTCTTGTGCCTTTTGATAAGTTTTTTGTTGATCAAAGTAGGACTTGGGATAAAGTTGTAATACAGCCCTTGGTTAACTTCCTTGATGTCCATTTATGTCTGCCTGTCTGAAAAACAAAAAAGAAATCCAGATTCTTTTGGGTTACAATGTATCCTTTTCTTTCCTCAGCTATTCTTATCATGTCCCTCTTCACATTCTTGATACAGCACGGCAGATGTGGCATTCCACAGGCGCTGATCCAGCGTTACTCTGAGGACTTGGAACAGCCAGCCAAAGACGTGGCCTCCAGCATGGACCAGCTCAGAGTGAAAGAGCTACGAAAACAGCATCGCATGGCTGTAAGGCAACACGTTATTTACTTGAATTATATTCCTGGAAAACATGCTAGAGAAATATTAAAATGTTGGTCATTTTCAACACAGATTTGAATTTATTTGAGACTTGTGGCAATGAAGGTGCTCAAAACTGTTACTTTCATAAAGGTCTCATATGCCATTGTTTACCATGAAAAGAAAAGAAATACCCTTTGTTGTCCCTAAGTGGGGAAATATTATATATTCAGAGTGCACAGGAATTCTGAGAACCCCTGCAAAACTAGTGTCTTTCTGCATATTGTAGATTCCCTCTGGAGGTTTGATGGAGATGTCCCGGAAACCCGTAACCTTGGGCAACATCAGCACAGTTTTTGACTGGCTCGTCTCCATTGGCCTTCCCATGTATGCCCCATCTCTGGCGGCAGCAGGCGTTGACACGCTGAGTCGTGTCGGCTTGTTAACGGAGAGCAGCCTGAGGGAGGCCGGGGTGCGGGATGAGAGGCACACCCGCCGCCTTATCAGCGAGGCCCGACTGGTCAATGCGTACAGAGGGATACAGTCCTAATCTCGCAGCCCACTCGCTGTTTCAAAACATAACCAAGAGGTGGCCCCACAACTAAGTGAGCACAGCACTAAAGTACATTCAAAAAGAGCTATCCCTTCTTTAATGTTTACGGCGTTAAGCGCCAAGAAAAGATATAAGATGCCTTTAGAAAAATAAAGACTGACTTGGTTTTCTTCCATTCTAAGGATACCCCTAAAGTCTTCAATTAAAGACTTTGATCTGCCTCTAAGGATGATAGCACACTCTTTTTGTAAGACTGAAGTTATTTTCTTTCTTCCTTTTTTGCTAAACTATATAAATGGTTTACTTCCTACATATTCCATGATTGAACCATTTTTCATCTCTTATAGCAAGGCAGGTCAAAGTCTGAATGAATAAACCATACCAAACAGTGGATTACAGGTGGCTTATTTTGTATCATGTTTCTGTATTATAGCACAAAGTACATGTGAATTCCAAAATGAGTTATATGTTTGAGTTTGTGTTTGCCCTTTTTCAGACCCTCTTGCAGTCATTTGAGAAAAATGAAAACACATGATGTCTTTATATTTCAACTTTTATGATACATCTTTTTCCAAGGCATACTATGGTGTGGAGAGTCTTACAGAAAGCTTTGTTTGCTGCAGTAATCACAATCAGCTTTTACTGAAAGTACATTCCTCAGTGTGGAAAGGGACACTTGAAATTGCCTTACCAATATGAATGAATAGCTACAAGAAGCTGTGCAAAAATGTGCAGGTCTTTTTCTTCTTCTGATTATGTCTGACAAGTAAACTTTTTTTTGACTACATGAACAAATACACAATTACTTTGGAGGTGCACATGGACCAAAGAACAAGACAACAAGTACCCCCATGTTGAATCTTGCTGGACCATGTTGGAATACATTTGAAGTACATGTTACTAAAGAAAAACAAAGCTGAGATCTTAGCTGTCACATGTGGAATTCACTGGTCTGTCTACACGTTGGTGAGCACATTCAGGAATCATAGCTCTTGAGGAGCATTTTCAAACTTGTGAGCAGTGCTGGTGCAGGATTGGACCCTTGCCATGCAAAGATGGAAATAAACTGTCAAAACAAACTGTCTTACAATTCAGGGACCTTCTAAGGGGAGTCAGACTGTTAGAACGTTATTGAGAAGAAAATAACTAAGGACATTGGGTGGTGTACTCTGCATGAAACTGAGCAAACAAATATTTCCCCTGTGCATTTCTCCTATGTTTAAAGTAATATCTTTCATTGCCAGTGCTGGATTGAAGACTTATTCCATCCGTTTATTTTGTTTTTTAAACTTTGACTAGCTGCTGTTGCTGAGCTTGTTTCTGCAGTTGACACTTGACGTGGTTATTTGATGCCTTCTTCTCTCATCAATCAAAGTGGTGCTCTGGGAAAGTGAGAATGGAGTTGCAGTTTAAACATGTAAAAGACCCAGGAAGTGTTCTGTAAAAGAATAAAAATACTGACACTGTAAATGCACTTTAGATGGTTAAACTAGCGGTTTTATAGGCAAGATTGGCTACATATTTTCACAGGTCCCTAGAGGGACACTTATGTCAGGTATTGTAAAGGGTTTCAATGAGTTATGCTGGTATTTTTTGTATTTAGTTCCCAATGCCAATTTACCAATCATGTGTTAACCTCCAGTTACTTATTTCCAGCTTTTCAGTCTTACAAAACTAAATCCTTGAGTGCATACATGAAATGCTTTGCCGAAGTTGCACATTCTCTATGTGTAATTGATGTTGTATTAATAACTTATTTTTGCTTTTTTTTATTCATATAAACTGTAATTAGCTGTACCATATAAATAGCAATACCTTCCTGCACATCACTCTTGTCCGTAAGGAACTACAGTATGTATTGTAAAATACGTGTACAAATGATTTAATTTGGTTTTCGTCTACTTAATGATTGTCCATACAGATTTTGCTTGTGTATTGAAACAACAAAAAGTAATGTCCATAACTATTTGTCATTCTGAAATATAAATAAAAATTGTTTCTTGCTATACATGGACCCGCTAATGGTTTCTGCTCTTGATATGGGCAATATGGCTCTCCGCCCAGAGGACCACAGCCGAGGAGGGCAGCATCAGTTCAGTTTAACTATTAGGCTTTCTGTAGTGTATTTCCATGTCCATTCAATGATGAAAAGACACCTCCTAGTCTTGAGAATTGGAAAGGGAAACAGAAGGACAGGCTTGCCCAAGGCACCATTTTCTACAACTGAAAAACAGGCATGAAAGGAAAGATCTGGGCATGACTCTGTTTTTTTTTTTTTTTTTTTTTTTTTTTTTTTAAATCATGTTAATAAACTGGGACACTGCAATTTGGCATGTGGAGATATTTCTAAATAAAAGGCTAAAATTAAAAGCATGTGGATTTGCAATTCAGAAGTAAAACAAGGGCTTATTTTATTTAAAAGTCATCTGCCAAATATACTATTATCTTATATTGGGTTTTAGTAGCAGAAGTTTATAAAAACTACAAATAACAGATGATCTGGAACCATGGTTGCTTTTTGCATCATAAGTAAACAACTTGTACTGTTGGATTAAAGAAATCATGTTTCGAACGAAGATGAACTCTGCAGATTGACTTTGCTTGGCTCTTGTAGTAATACAGCTGTAGTCAAAAGCACTCTAAAGCTGTTTCCTCATATTTATCTGGATGCTTAGATAAGTACAGACCAGATCTGGAACCCCTCTGGGTTATATTTTGTCTCAGATGATTTTACTTGCTTGACATTTATCTGGTTTGATCTGTAGGAATCCTCTGACTTCCATCTGATTAAGAAATACAAACTCAATGACATTTCAGTATGCACCGATATGCCTAGATTTGGCATAATATATAAAATCTGTTCCTTTTGTGAGGACGCTATCGTCAGATAATTTATGTCGTGTGATTTCTGACAAAGTGTATTTAAAGTGTCTGTAAAGTGTTTTTTTTAGGGTTAAGGAGAAAAAATCCAGGTTTCTATTGCTGCCAGCTCCGAGTATTATTCCGATTTCACTGCACACTGATTCTTTTTAGCAAAAGTGAACTGGATTATGTGGCTGCTTAATTCTAAATCATGTGTCCTTAATCCAAACCTAGTGGACTGTTTTTTCAAATGTGCATTTCTAATGATAGCTCCAAGTTCTTTTCTATACACTTCTTGTCACTTTTTATAATATTTACCTATTTAAGAAGGACCTACAACTTACACTGAGTGTGTGAGATAGAGCAAATGCAACAAAACTGCAAATAATCTCATACTACGGTATACTGACAAATAACTCCTAGACAAAGCTTGTCCTCTGGTGCATAACTACTTGCACTTTTGGTTAGAAATTTATGTAGATTATATCATCAGCATTAATGTCATATTCATTTTGGACATTGAAAGCTCCAATGTAGCTATATGTCGCTCCCCCTCCCCCAAATAATAATAATAATAATAATAATAATAATAATAATAATAATTCAAATGTATCATTACATGCTTAAACTAAATGTAACACCGATACCAATCATGAATGCAAAAACACTTCTGACCAGCACTACATGGAATAAAGCTGTTTAACTGCAGCGCCCGCCTATGAAAGTTTTGACTTGATGTGTAAAAGTTCCCCCTTGATGCTTGCAAAGTTCATAAACATCAGGGGTAGCAGAAAAAATGTGATTTGGAGTAGTGGTCTTACTGGGATCTAAACCATCAGACAGCACAATAAACATCTGTGCCAGTCTGGCTGCCTGCCTTGGCCTTAGCCTTTGAAAATACAACTTTTGCTGCT
Organism: Anableps anableps; assembly: GCA_014839685.1. Lineage (NCBI taxonomy): Eukaryota > Metazoa > Chordata > Actinopteri > Cyprinodontiformes > Anablepidae > Anableps > Anableps anableps. The sequence goes on along the minus strand of CM026086.1, from coordinate 17,606,707 downwards.
GAGGTTGCAAAGTGCTGCTTGTTCAATATAGCCTCCTTAACCAGGGAAAAGACCATTCCAACAACACTACAACAATATTATATACTTCATTACTTCTGCTCTATAAAACCAAATTGTTTTTTTTATTATTACTATTATATTGCTCTCTTGACAGCTGTACCCTTGAGGGCAAAGTAACTATGAATAACCTCCTAATTGAAGGCATGGTCTAATGGTGGGTTCTAGTATTGCTGTGGAAAAACTTATAGTTCAAACAAAGGTTGTAACAATTGGCCTGAGGGGAAAGGATAAAGTTTAAAACACATAGACACACACACACACACACACACATATACATTATGTCTGTCTATTTTCACTGGGACTTTGCATTGACTTCCATTCATTTTTATAGACTAACCATGACCCTTACCCTAACCCTAACCATTACTAGTACATGCCTAACCCTAAATCTTAACTAAACTCAATTGACACCTTAGTCCTAAACCTAACCCCTAACCCAAAAACAGCACTTCTTTTGGGGCCCAGGCTTTAGGCCCCATTAGGGGTGGTGGGTTCTCACAATGTAGTATTTGTTGAAAAAATGGGGCTTACAAGGTGGGAAATGTTAACTCACACACTCCAGCATTCTTTTCTGTACTCTCTACTGAAGTATTATGTCATAATGACACATTAATTAATTACATGTGAAATGAGAATTTAAACAATGGTTTCTAAACTATTATAGCTATTTTGTATGTTTTCCTATTTATCATCAAATTTAATTTGATGACAAATAGGAAAAAGGTTTGACTTTCTCTTGGATCTCAATGCAGGTATGGGCTTTTATTACGTGCACAACAGATTACACTAGTTTTAAAGTCTGTACTTGCTGCCAAAGTGTATAAGATTTAATTTTAGGGTACCTTAAATAACTTTTACAATTTCTTAATGGTCTTATAGTCCCTATATATTTGTATTAGACTTGATCTTGTTGGGATTCTAGAAAACATTTATTAGGATTTGAATTCTATGTTGCAGTCATAAATTATAATGTATTTAATGTGGATTTTATGTAAGAGGACAACTCAAAGTACTGCTTATATTTGATTTGAAGGAAAATTATACGTGGTTTTAAAAACTGTTAACAAATAAGAATATGAAATGTGTCGTGTGGATTTTTGTTCAGCCCTCTTTACTCTGACACCCCTAAATAAATACAGTACAACCACTTTAGAAGCCACCTACTTCATAAATAGTTTACCTGTATGCAATTAAATTAAAGAACAGCTGTTCTGTAAAGGCCTCAGAAGTTTGTAAGAGAAGCTCTGTGAACAAACAGCATCATGAAGACCAAGGAACACATCAGAAAGATCAGAGATAAAGACGCTGAGAATTTTAAAGCAGGGTTAGGTTATATATAATATCTTGAGCATAAAACATCTAAAAGAACAATGTTAAACCAATATCTGACAATGGAAAGAGTATGACACAACTGTAAAGCTACCAAGACAGGAGAGTTGGAGCCAAGTGGCCCATGGTAACTGGAGGAGCTGCAGAGATCCACAGCTAGGGTGAGAGATTTGTCTACCTAACAAAAGTCCCATTTGTAGTTTGCCACGAGCATTTGGAAACACAGAAAACACGTGAAAGAAAATGATTTGGTCAAATGAGAAAAAAAAACAAAACTTTTTAACCAATTTAAAAAAAATACTTTGTGTGGCAGAAAATGAACACATCTCTCACATTGAAACATGGCGGTGGCAGTAGCATGTGGTAGGAACACTTTTCAGGGACAGCAAAGCTTGGTAAAGTTGGTGGGGAGATGGATGTAGCTAAACGACCTGAATTGATATTTGCTTTGTCTTCTTCAGGCTATTTTTGTTTCTTCTGTCTTTCAAATTTAGTTTAAACACCCTCTTATACTTTCCTCTTTCTTAGAATTAACAATTAACATTTATAAATTTAAATTTAAAGGATACAATACCTTAGGTTTAGGGTAAACAAAGTCAGGTAGGGATTAAATCATAGTAGAGAGCTACAGTGGAATGGTTTAGATCAGTATATTCTTGTATTAGAATGACCCAGTCAAACCTAAGCTTACATACAATTTAATAATGGTGGTGAAACTTGAAAACTGATATAAACAGATATACTGACTGAGTTGGAGTTATTTTGGAAAATACAACATTGACATTTTTAAGCTTTTCTATATGTAAACAGAGGCACATCACAAAGGATACTTCTACAAAGTACTAATGCAGGGGGCTGAATACAAATGTCCGCCAAACTTTTCAGAAATATATTTCTTAACGTTTGAAAACCATAAATGATTTTTCTTGAACTTCACAATTAGGTGTGTTGCATAAAATGCAAAAATAAAATAAAATAAAGCTTCTACAATCAAAGTTAAAAGCCCACCATGTGTTTATAACGAACTCCTCCACTGACGCTGGTAGGCGCTGTTTTGCACTCCCCAATCCAAACCAAGTATGAGGTGGACGTTTTCCTTCTTTCCACGTTCAGTAACCTGACACCGAGAGCCTCTGAGGAGAAGGATGAACCCTTAACTCTGCTGAAAGGACGGAAGGCAGTAACATTCATCCAACGAGAGGCAAAGAAGTGGGGACAGAGCAGAAGTAAAGCGCTGATCCCCATAAAAACAACAAGAACCCCGTGACAGCGGGAGGAGCAGCAGGACCGGAGGAGATCAAGAGTTTCTTGCGCGTCTCCAAAATTTACCTGAGTGTTTCACCCCTCCATCAAATGATCCTAAAGCGGCAACTTTCACTTCCAAGAGGCGGATGGGTGACTTTCCACGTTGCTTTGTGAGGAGGAGATGATGAAGAATTTCAGCAGCAGTCCCCCTCACAACAGCAACAACCACCACCACCACCAGACTCCCAACCATATCAGAGAGCGACACCACCGAAAGCACGGCTTGCTCAGCGCTCTACCGTTGCGCTTCTCTCTGCGAGGTTATGGTTTCTGCATGGCTGCACTCTTCCTCTTCTGCTTCGGCTCGCTTTTTTACCAGCTGAACGGCGGGGCTCCAAGAATCCTGCTGGACATCAGGCAGTATCTCGGTAAGAACTTTTTTTTTTTTTTTTTTTTTTTTTTTTCCCTATCTCCACGCTTTGGTGCTGAAGTTCGCCATCAAGCACATTTTGATCATTTAAAGTTGCACTAATACTCAACAAGTCTTAACAGGACGTGTAAACGTAATAATGTGTAGTTTCACACATAAAGCCAACTAAAAGTGACTTTTGACGCACCTCTGGGAAACTATTAATGATATCGCGCAACTTTTACATAATGCTACTTTTCGCTGCGCTTTTATAGTGCTGAAATATTTCTGTATGACGTGTCAAAGCACGATTGAGGGCTTAGAGGTTTTCTGATTGATATTTAATGTGAACGATAAGTGACATGTCCTCCTGAAGGTTCAGCGCGCTCCGAATTTGCACCACTCATTACGCACGCCTGGCACAGCTGAAACAAGGGCCAATTCTTGTAGCTGCTTATAACATGAGACAGACAATTATTTTTTTTTAATATGCGCGCTATTCAGTGTTTTTATATCAAGCTTTATGATTTATACTTTAGAAGAGAATTAAAAAGTAGCTTATTTAAAAGGATTTCTCTCAAATGGTCGAATTCTTAATGCTTTGACTGAAAGTCCCTGTTTTTATGCTGCGATCTATTAACAGTGGCGTAACCGATTATGACCCGGAGGCAAGAGTTGGCCACCCCTATTTGCAGGTCAAGATAAATCCCAAAATGTGCCACAATTCAACAAATAAATATTTTTGTAAATGATTGCTTTTATAATTATTATTTTATGGATGCTGTAAATATGTTATTTCAACAAAAATAACCATAATTATGGTAATTTCTCATGAATGTAATATATACAGAAATAATTAAAAATGTATTTAATATACCATGAAAATCACTAAATGGTAAGGAATATTTTTTATTTGAACTGTTTACTGGATGCATCTGAAAAACAAAATAAAATGAATCTGAGTTTTCTTTTTTGCTTATTTTAATTGTATTATTGTATGCTCATGTATTTAAAAGATTTTCTGAACTAAAAGGATGTATTCTATTTGATACAGGAAATAATAGTTGGAAAATTCTATCTTTATAAATGTTATCGTGAGGTTCTAAAAAACATTTGTTTTGTATCATAATTGACTTATCGTTTATAGTTATTTTTTACAGTTTCCCTATCAAAATCAAATCATTTTATATACTGATAAAAAAAAAAAAAAAAAAAAAAATCATGGCACACTTCAACAGCATTTACCAAAAATACTTTTGGTACATTGGATTTTTGAGGAAATGCTAGCCTTGGTAATGAGAAGTTGGTCATAAAATTGTATCAAAAATGATACATCTGGCATTACATAACTGTCTCATATTTCCTGTGCATCCTGTCCATCATGAAATAATTTTAACTCTAACTTTAGCTTGTGGTTTAATGTTTGTCTAGGAAAATTCTTGAAATTCTGTCTTTTGATAAACCACCCTCAGATTATAATTCAGCGCCATATGACTACCCTTTTTAAAAGCTTTTTGGTGGTGCCCCTTGCCTTTCAAGAGTAATAAAGAAGTTTATCTCCTTTTTGTGTGAACATGTTGGATCTTTTGACCTTATATTGTTGCTCAAAGCAGAATCAGATGGACAGGAAATTTCCTATCAGCACATTTCTTACTGGGTGCACCGTCAGCAACAGCTGGAATGTTTGTGTGCCTCTGTGTGTATGTAGGCGTGTGTTGAAAGGAGGTTGTGTTCCCTACCTACTACTCACCAAGAGCTTTGAGGGCTTTGTGACGTGATAAACATCTGGAGCAGAATGAGAGTCACTTACCACAAATCCCGTGGGTCAGATTGGTTTCTTGCAGACACACACATCTCTTCCAAATTTGCACATGCCTGCACAGAGCAGCTGCATAGTATTGTCCAAAACATAAAAGATCCACTTGGTTCAAAACATAAGCACAAGCAACAGCTAATGTATTTTGGATGAAATGAAGTCTTGTTTTAGCTAGATTTGTAAGATGACATTGACCTGCAAAAGCCTTTTTGCACTTTAAACCTTTCTACATTTTGCCACAATCACAATCTTCCGTGTATATTAGTTTAATTTTATATTAAACCAATATAAAGTAATGTATATCTGTGAAATAGAAGGAAACAGACATGATTTTAATGTTCTTTACAAATAAAATTTGTAAAAGTGACATTCATTTTATTTAGCCCGTTTTACCACTTACTACAATCTAGTGTAACCAAGTACCTTCAAAACTCAGTTAACTTATAAATGGAGTCTACCTATGTGTGTAATCTCAATGTAAATACAGCTGCTTTGTTAAGGTTAAAGTTAGCTTTAGAACATTAGTAAATAAGCACCATCAAGAACTACAGAGAAGCTATAGAGAAGTTTAAAGCAGGTTTAGGTCATAAATCAATATTCCACGCTTTGAAACCTTAGGTAGCACAGTTTAATCCATCATCTCAAGGTAGGGCATAACTCCAAACAAGCAGCTGACAAGTGGGGCAAGGTGAGCAAAAAACAAAGTAAGCGTTATGATACCCATGGTAGCTTTGGAGGAGCTGTTGAGTTCCACAGCTCAGCTGGAAGAAGCTGTTGACCAGACAACTGTTTCTCATAAACTGCAAAAAAAAAAAGAGCCATTTTTGGATAAGTAGGAACAAGAAAAACACTGTCAAATGAAAACTATTAGAAGTCCTTTTTAAAGTAAAGTCATATACGTGACAACAAATACATTGGGGAGAATGTGCTGTGGTCAAATTGGACCCAAATTACCCTGAAAATGCTACCCTCATATTGAAACATGGTGTTAGCAGCATCATTCTGTAAGAATGTTTTTTTTTTTCAACAAGGACAGAGTGATGTGGATATGCAGGATAAATGCAGGAATAATCCTTGAAAAAAGATTTGAAAGACCACAAAAGAGGGTGAGTTTGGGAACAAAGATGACCCTAAACATATATTTATAGGTACAACAGAATGGTTTTAAAGTATATTCATAATTTAGATTTGAGAATTTAAATTATGATTGTAATGTCCTGTTTGTAGTATATTGCACATCTGTTACTGTCTGGTACTTATTTTTACTTCCTGTTTTACTATTTTTATATTTGTACTGTATAATGTGTTACTTGGACAAAATAATTCCCATGTGGGGATCAATATAGTAACCTTGACATTGATCTTGAATCTGTGGCAAAACTGGAAAATCATGCAAAAAAGTTACCGTCATACTAAAATGAATATAAGTTTGTCATTTTAGCATGCTACATGATGAAATGTAAGTGCACAATTCCTAGGAATCATTGCAGTTGTTGCAAATTGCTCTTGTTTTATTGTAGGTGTGCAAAGTAATTGCCTGCCAAGTGAGAATTCTTTCTCTCTTCTACTTACTAAGGTGCACTTTGCTTGTTTAAAGTTTCCTGCATAAGCACAAAGAGGTAGATGGTGATGCTGACAAAACAAATGTGCATCATATTTATCAGTATTTCCCTCCAAATAGCAGATAATGACAGAGCAAAATACATTTTCACCTTTATAATCCACCTGCCTAAGAGTGTCCTTGGACACAAGAGATCTATTTTTTAAAATTAAGAAAATCTTTAACAATCTGTCCACACAACCATGACAGTGTAACTTTCAGCAAAAATCTTTAGTACCTGAGGCTTGTAAACAGTTACAAACACATACTTAGGATTGCTTCAAACTGAAGAAAGTAGATGCACTGATTTTTACATCCAATGAAGGGTCAGTTAGCCCTCATAATTTATTTTTTCTTTGGTTCACTTATTGGACTGATTTAGTTCAAATGCCCTGCTGAATTTGATAAAGTAAGCAATATAAACTTTTAGTTTTCACTCAATACAAGATCATTCTCAAAACAATAATATAGACTCTCACATTAATGATATTTTTGACGTTTCATATGAAAGCCAACAGCCTGCAGCTGCATATGGCTCGGATGAGACAAAACAGAAATGAAAGTTAACCACTTTATATCCTGTTACTTAGAATAATCATTATTTAATCACTATTAAGTTCAATACTGAATGTTCATTATATCATTGATCAAAATACTGCTTTTATCCTGTGAAAATGTATTTAAAATATGTTGACTATGCTAAGTAACTCATAACAGTTTTGTTAAAAACAAAAATCTTTTGGATAAAATCACGTCTTCAGGGTGTTGGGTGGCTCAGCTGGTAACGTTCTGCACCATGTGCAGAGACTGGAGTCCTTGAAGCGGTTGTCTTTGGTTCAGTTCTCAGGCCATTTGCTGCATGTCTTCCCCTTCTCTCTTCTCCCTGTTTTCTGTCTGTTCACTGTTCAATAAAGGCCCCTAGAGGCTAACAATTTTTAAAATAAAAAAAAAATAAAATCATATCTTTGGGATTCTCTGGCTTCTCTGATTGGCTAATATCCTACTTTTTTTAGCTCATTGACTGCATGATGTCATGCAGCTCCCATGCAGCCTAAAATTTTGGTTTCCAGTGCTTGTTTGGTTGTGATAACTTGCCTATTTTTGGGTGAAGTTCTGCAAGACATCATTGTTTTATTCTTTTACTTGTATCAGATTTGTGCCTTCAGTAACTTTTCCTGAGCACACACTTTTTGACTTAACAACCTGGTTCTGAATCTAATATGAAGAGCATCTAGACATCCATACCCAGAGCAAATAAGATTACCTCTAGTCTCTTTTTTCCAGTCTGACAGTGATATTCCTGCATCGAGAGAAGCAGGGGCTGTCCTATGTGTCCAGATTTGTTGAGGTCAAAAAAGGAACCCCGTATCTGCAGAGATACAGCTGTGGTCCTGTGAGAAGCTAATGCCACAGCCTGTGCTGGATCCCAACAGGATCCTTCTCTGTTTGTCCTGAGCAGAATCTCTGGAATGCAAGGAGAGTTTTCTGGAAATGTGCCATATTGAAGCCTTACTTTTTTCCCAAAAATTGCTGTGAAGTCATAATTCTCCTAATTAGACCCTTAAAATAGTCTCCCTCTTGACATCTGAGAATGAAATAGATCCTTGATAACTTCAAAGTTCTTTATCGAGCTAACCTTTACTAATCACATAAAATATTTTTTACTAAATAAACCCAAAACCATGGCCAGAATAAAGGGTTTCCCATCCATCCTTCATTTCATTAGAGGGTGTCTTTACTGCTCTCTGCAAACAAATAAATCAGGCAGCCGCAGCTCATCCAAAATGCTACCTTTAGAATTCTGACCAACACCAGGACAATATATAACTTCAAACCAGTTCTTAAATCATTGCATTGGCTCCCTGTTTGTTGAAGACATATTTTAAAACTCTGCTATTGGTTTATAAAGCACTAAATGGTCTTGAGCTGAAATTCATTACTTAGTTCCTCTTCAAGTGCGAATCATGTGAACCCTCAGCTCATCAGAGAATTGCATACTCAGTGTTGTCAGGACCAGAACTAAACAGGGTGAGGTAGCATTTCGTTTCTATGCTCCTAAGCTCTGAAACAAATAATAAATAATAAACCTGAACAAAACCTGAAATGTGCAGAAACTGGTTCCTTTAAATCAAGACTGAAAACTTTTTTCAGTGATTGATGATTGAGATTGAAGATTTGGTTGGGATTTGGATTGATATTTCCTTTGATGCCCTGTAAAGTATTTTGGACTGTCCTGTGTATGAATGGTCCTATATAAATAAACTTGCCTTGCCTTATTTCTTGTACATAAAAAAATCCTGTTCCAAAATCCTTTTTTGGAGTAAGTCATGAGATTTGTTCAATTTTGATACCTAGTGAGACTGGTTGATATTACTATTAAAGTCATTTAAAGTGCATGATTGTTTATTACACCCATATGGGTCTTAGAGAGAAATTGTAATTGGCAGATCAGTGCATTAAAAATATTGGCTATTGTGATCAACCTAGAAAAAATGCAATCAGTGTCTATCAGAAAGAAACGCTGAGTCTTTAAGAGGAGAACGGAGAAACTTGAGACAAATAAACTAAACAGGGGACTGAATGGGAAGTGCTAGAGCTTCTAAAGAAAGTTCTTGACCCAGTTATGTGAAAAAAATGAATGGGCACATAGCTTTTCATCACCATCAGAGAAAAAAACAAACTATAACATTAACCGGCTGTGTTAGTGAATCTCCTCATTGCACCAGGTTGAATACAGAGAATTATTTTCTGTAAATTGCCTGTTTTTAGCCAGTACTGGACCTCATTTAAATCATTATCATGGTCTTGTTACTTTAAGTATGTAATATTTGCTATTTAGATTTGTTTCATCTGTTTTCTGGGCTATGCCAATGTTAAAGTGAGGACTGCTGGTTGTGAGAAACACATCTGAAAAAAGACAATTGTAGGTTTATAAAGTGTGATTGTGTGTTTCTCTTGGTCAGACGTGGAGTAGATGGAACAGACTGTGTTTTGTTCAGCCGGATGGAGAAGTGGGTGTTCAAGGACGTCACTCAACATGTCGTTGCAGGAACTAGAGCAGTGCACAGACCTTTAGACCTGGATTTACAGCCCAGCTCTTGCCACTGAGTGTTGCCAGTCACTAACCGTGTCTTAACACTTTCTCAAGTCTCTTTCTCTACTACACACATTAAGATTGATATGGCTGCTGTGGTAAAAAGCCTTATCTTTAGTGAGGTTTTGGGGTGAGGAAGATGTGAATATGTATTTAAGTGTGATCATAGGATCATGCCTGAATGTGGACCAATGACTCCTCCAGAATATTTGAGTTCATTATATGGTCTGCATTAAATATCAATCATTCTTTTATGTACTCGACTGACTGTTTCCTGAAAAAGTCTGGGAAACACCCTTTTAAAGGTAAAACTGGCTTTAGCAATAAATAACGTAAGATTTATGACTAACTTTATAGTTTCTTTTCAGAGGAAACTGTCTCCATCCCTGTCTCAAAAGGCTGCATAGAAGTGAAATTTGAAAGCTTTTGGCAATATTTGCAGGACTATGGCTAATTTTTTAGCATCAGGTCTTGTGTTTGTCTTCATCTTTTACGTAACTGGTTATGCAGAACGTTGCCAAATGTTGGCTGACTTTTAATAGTCCTATATTTATTTGAAGTCAAAGCAAAACAACAAAAAAAAGACCAGTTTCTTTAAGATTGACAGATTAACATGGCACCCTTACATTTTTAGAATATAGATAGCTGTAATGGATGTTAACCATACTTGGACACACATACTTTTCTGAGAGTAGGTATTCTCTAACAGTCTCGGATCCTTGTAAATGCAGCACATGCTATGTAATGCTGTCTGTCCCTCTTTAAATGTTGTCAGCTTCTCAGAAGAAATTACTAACCTTAAAATCTTTATACTATTAAATTGAAAGTTTCAGTAGCTGGCAGGTAAAGTGTTCAAGTTGGAGACAGCAGGGCGGTGTTGGGGATTAGACAGGTATGTATGGGTACAGAGAACGCTTTAGGATATTTTTACTCACTTCAGTTTTTGTCATATTTATACCATTACTGGCAGAGGAAATGGAAAAGGCAAACTTTTTAAGCTAAGTGAAATTAAGTTTAGTTTGGCTGATGAGTCAAAGTTTTTTTTGTAAAAAAACAAAGGAAACAACATGTTGAGAAATCAGAAGCAGAGGATATGTAATTTTTAAAATTTGTTTATTTATTTATTGCATTAAAAGCACTGACAATTTTTTGTTGGTTTCTTACTTGGGAAAAAAAAAACAAAAATAGATTTATCTCAATATTTTGGAATCCAATATAGTTAATTACTTTTGTTTGAAGTAAACTGTACATCACCACTCCCTTTAGTCAAGTATATAGTAGTGGTGGCAGCATCATCCTGTGGGAATCCCTTTTTCTTTCCGTTTGGAGCTGAAAGACCAGTGCAGAAATGCTAAATGTTAGATTAACTATTTCAAGTCCAATGGGATGTAATTTGTCTGATATCAGCAGGACGCTCTTTTTCTAGACTGCTCACAGTCTCAGGCAGGATTGAAGGTTTACATTTCAACCAGAAAGGACCCATAGAGCTAAGTAATATAAGGACTTGTACAAAATAGTGTGGTATTACCTGAAATGATCACTAACCAGGAAAGGGAAAAAAAAACTCGTAGTAACTGACCCCTGAGGTGGTGGACTTGGCCGTAAACTCCTGTGTATTCCAAAATACTGTAGCATCAAATGTGAAGCCATCTCCCTGACAGCTAATGATTGTTTCAAACTGAGAGACCTACTGGAAGATGATCCCAAAAACAGCAGCAAATCTATCACAGAGTTTAAGCGCAAACCTTAACCCATTTAAAGCATTGTGGTGGGACCTTAAAAGAGATGTGCAGAAACAACCGCTCACAAATTTTAAATGAACTAATGCTAGAATATGGGGGAAATAAAAATGCCCCACAGGTTTGAAATATGAAGAAATTATAACATGTCACCTTTTTAAACTAAGCTGAAATCCTGAAAGCTACCCAGAAGATTCAGAATTTGTCCTGCCTTCGGGTAAAGGCAAATAAGTTATGTTAATTTGAGAATATTTTTCTTTTCCTGTGTTTTCTTCTTAAATCAGAGAGCTTTAATGACCTGCACCAGTAAGCTCCACTCTGACCTGCTGTAGTCTGCTAAAATTGTTCAGTTATATTCTGATTGCCCACATCTATGTATTCTTTTTGTGTGTAATCATACACTGGTGAGGAAAGTGACACACAAGTTGCACATTTTCAGGAACGTTTTTGAGCAAGCCAGCCATGTTAGTGTGAGTTTTGAAGCAACCCCATCACTCCAGCCACCCAACACACACACTTTATGTTAAAAGATATTAAAAACAAGGTTAATTTCAAATTATCAAATTTTTTGCTTTTAAACTGACAGATTTATTGGTGTTGGACCCTTTGCCAGAAATGACAGAAATGACAGAACTGCTTTCTCGAAGCAGTTTATTAAGTGTCAAATTGAACTGAAGTCAGGGTGATGCAAGTCTAGGAGTCTTACAGCATCTTGAACTGGTTGCCAGGTGTGTACCAGTCTGAGCTTAAGAGAAGTTGGTCATGTGGAAAATTGAATGGCCATTTTGCATTTTTCTTACTTACTCATGCAGCATTTTAGCAGGTGTTGCAAGACAACAGATATGCACACTTTATATTTAAAGCAAGAGTTGTAGTCTTAGATAAGCTCATCTTCAATATCTTGCATCCATGTTACATTTTTAGCTGACCAATCTCATTAGAAGACAAAAGCAAAACTGCACAGCCCACTTCCTCTGTACTCTGCTAAAAACACAAACAACAAAAAAAAAAAAAAAAAAAACAAAAAAAAAACGAGGTTTACCCTTCAGCAGACTCCCCAAATGACTCTGAACAAAACAGTCAGATGGGTTGTAATTTCCCCACTTGATAAACAGGAAGCACTCCCTGCTGAGAAGAGGTGAGACTTTCTCTGTTTATGGAGATTTCTATCAAACAAGCCAACTTCTAATTTGTTTAGGGGTCAGTAAAATGATGGAATTGTTTGATGTTTTAAAATAAATGAACAAAAATAGATGGGTAATGATTTCAATAGAGATAATTATTTCCTCTTTGCATTATTTATTTATTGCCTAGGTTACTACAACAGGAAATTGAAAGCAGCTCCACCATGCCGCTCTCATTGCATAACAAGAGCAGTTAGCATTACCAATTAGCATCTGCAGGCCTGGCAGGATACCATTTACATCTCCAGAGAAACAGGCAAACACTAAAACAACACAAGCTAATTATCTTTCATTAGTGTATTTGTTTTCGCCACATGAAAAGAGGGAAGAGGGAGAGAAAATTAGCAATCCACAAGTTATCCAACAAAGCTACTGCTGTTCAACGCTTGCTGAGTAATGGTGGCTATAACCTTGGAGAAATGCCTGACAAATTGTTAGATAATGATTTGTGACTGCTTGGGTGCATTTTGTATACTATCTCTGCATGGAGTTTTGTATCCTGATATGAAAACAGTGATAGAATAACTTGTTCTTGGGAACAGGGAGTTCCTGTTTTTGTCAGGGACTTTTCTGAAAACCTAAATGGTATGAAAATATACTGTACTGTGTTCATTTCTGCTGCTATATTTTTCCATTTAGAAAAAAACTCAAACAGCAGTCATGTTGTGTGAAATTAAGTTAAAGTGTAACACTGTTTCCACTGCAGGAACCTTTTCAAAGAACCTGGGTAGTCTTCTGGGGCTGTAATTACCACGTTCCCACTTCATTTACCAGGTTAAAGAGAAATGAACACTTTTTTCCCCCCCATTTAATAGGAACTTTTCAATGGAGTGTAGCAGACCAAGGCTAATAAGCATATCAAATTTCTTGATTTATTATAAATTATAATATCAGATTTCATCTTCAGCGTTTGTTTATAGCTGTTAATATTTATTAGTTTTAAACATTTTTGTTTCAAGCCACAAATAGACACAACCAAAACCATTATTGGTCATAAACCATATTTTGAGATAGACTTATGACCCATATGCACAAAAACTCTCAGGAGGCAGGAATAAAAGTTTAACAGGTTTATTGAACAGACAGGAAGTGAAAAGTAAGAATGACGGTTCTTTTGAGTTCTACAGACAGAAGCGCTGAGGGGAAAAAAAAAAAAAGGAAGAGGTGAATTCTGAGGAAGAGTGATTGTGGAAATGAATAATTGTACTAGTCTCAGATGGAAATGAAATGCCAAGGAGGAATTAATTATTTTTTTTAATCCCCCCCACACACTTTAGGATTTTTGTTGCGCTAGTGCCCTTTATTTGACAGTGAATTGACCGGAAAGTGGGTTGTGAGAGAAGGGGAAGACATGCGGCAAAGTTCAACGGGCCGGGACTCAAATCTGTGACGGCTGTGTAGAGGACTGAGGGCTCCGCACATGGGTCGCATGCTTTACTCCTGCAAATGAGTGGGATCTGAGTAGATGGTCTGGGTGGTGGTGCAACAGGTGGAGCATCGGAGGACAGACAGGTTCGACTGGAGGATATGGCTGTTCAGAGTTCTTAAACTGCTGACCATGGAGAATGATCCAGGTCGTATTGTTTGTTGGAGGTGTAGGCAGGAAATCCAGGAGGCAATCACAAAGGCTCGAATCCAAAAGGAATCTCGGAGGGTAACCTTGGAAGGAATCACAGGGAGAAGGTTAGCAAGGGATTTAAAGCACATGAAGAAAACACTAGAGCTACAGCAGGCTAGAGTTACCACTTAAGTTGAGACTCAGGCTATGAATGATCAGCAGCCAGCTTCTTTTATCCTTTAAGGAATGGTTGAGCTGCAGGTGTGCGAGAAAACCCTGCTCAGCCCTGCCTTCCGGAGGAAACCTGCAGCTCCACGGTCTAAATACTCTCATATTTGAGCTTTCACTGAGTTATTTTCTGATAAAATAAAGGTTGTGATTTTGTTTTAAAATATTTTGACTTTTTTTCCTTATCATCCACCCCTGAATTTATATTAAGCTGCCAATCATGTCAATCAAGATGTTAGTATCCCTTATTCATTTCTGAATCTTGATGTAGTCATCAGTGCAAATTTCCAAACCAAATCCCATAATGTTACAAGAATGTAGCATCATATCCAAAATCAAGGCATCTACATATCCAGAAAAAAATGCAGGTGAAATTCACAGTAAATTAATCAAATGCTTTTCATAGTACTTATTATTATACATCAAAATCTGTCATTTTATAAGCATCTTAGATTGCTGGAAAACATTTCCTGACACCAACTAAGCCATTAAAATATCATGGTGAACATAAACCTCTGTGAGAGGAAGGAATACTGATATGAACTTTCATTTTAAAAAAATTTCAAACTAGTGTTGAAAAGCTGGAGTTCAAAAATCCAAAACCTAGATCTTAAATTGGAAGTGAATTTGACTAGAAAACAGTAAATACGACAGTTCATGTTGAATCACTTTTCACAATTTTTGTGCATTCAACTTGATAAATATACATTTAGACACACAAAGGTGCATTAGACACCTGTGGCTCCTTGGATGAAGTAGTTGTCCTCGAATTCAAAAGTTCATTTCCAGCTTTCGTCTGCCACATGTGGAGCCTGGGCAAGGAGCTTAAGTTCCTATAGGCACTTATTGGTTTCCTATATACTGATCTGTGTATTGATGTATGAATGTGTGTGGGTTTGTGAGTGTTTTTGGGTGAATTGGGTAGAGCGCTATTAGCAGTCATTATGACTAGGGAGGTGCTGTATAAATTTAATTACCATTTATTGAGTTCATTCATCTCTTTACACATTTGGTCTATTCTAATATTGCCAAAAAGACAAAATACCTTGATGATTATTTGTAACTACCATGTGCGCACCACTTCAAAAAATGATTTTCTTGGAAGAACTGCATCATTAATCAGTTATCAACTATTAATTAAGTGGGACTCCACCAGAATACTTTAATTCATTAGCGCTTATATATAAGATCATCATCTCTAATGTTTGTTTTTGTTTTTGTTTTTAAATTAGGTGTTTCATCCTTAATTTAGTGAGATTTAATGGTGGCTCACTAATTATAACAGTTGACTTGGCTATTTATCTTATATCATTATAAACAATCAAACCAGAACAGAGTTTTTGTGAGAAATTTAGTTGCCTCTGCCTATCTGCCTTACATCAGTGACTCAGCTCTGTCCTGTTCAAAACCTGTAATCTAAATCTGAGTCCTCTCATTACAGATCTGCTTTGCCCTTCCTGATATCACTGTGTCCTGATGTTGGTAGCATAATTATAAATGTTTCATTTCTTGGAAGAGCTAAATCATTCAGCATTCTTCAACAGGATGTTGGAGCAATGCAATACCATCAGCAGCGTGGTGAAATTTTCTATCTGTTCATTTGGCCATAAACGTCGGACACATCAAACAGTAGATCTGCTTGGTTGAGCAGTTATTTTCCAGATTTGTTGCACAAGCACCCTCTGACATTTTCTGATCTGAGTCCAAGATAGCAAATACAGCACTTTATCCAAAGAAATTGCTTGTTACTATGATGGATATATTAAAATAGAAACATGTTTCCTAGTGGTCAGTGACATGCTTTACTCAAGAAACTCTGTCTAATTTTATTCTTGAACGCATTTACCACAACTTCTCTCCTCATCTCTCGGCAATGAAAACGTATATGGAAGTCTTAAATATATAGTGGGGCAGATAAAGCAACAGTACCCAGCCCATGTTGTTTAAACCACTACGTTCTATTCTGAGTAACTGAACTACATTGTACTTTTAAGTTTTATACAATATACAGTTAGCATTTTTTTAGGTTCAGCTGCCAGTTTTTTTTAGATGTTTTTCCAATAAGAGGTAATTGCAAAAGAATTACATTTAGCAATACAATGTCTGTAGTTTGGGTTTAATCTAACAGTACAACGTCTAGTTTCTAGTATTGTCCTTAGCATAAGTAGCTGTATCTGACTGTAATGGTTAGAAAAGCAAATCTTTTTCTATAATATAATAAAAAGTTGTAGTCTCAGTCTTGTTTTTTCAGGCCTGTTCTTGCAAAATAAATGTTCCTGTGTTAATTTATGATTTAACAAAAATGTATTTTGCATCAGAACCTCTTCACAGAAACTAGATAAGAGCATCCCTTTCTTAGGTAAAAGACAAGTTTTCTAAAGGCTCTCCACATGTCTGAAGTCTGAGGTAAATGATTAAAAAAAAAAAACCCTCAGCCCCTATGCAGTCAGATTTTTTTTGTAACACACCTATATTTCTGCTTGTCTCTCAGGATATCATACCTCTGTTGGTAGAGGGCAATTGAAGAAGACCTAAAAATGAAAACTACAAGCATTGAGTATGATACATTTTAATTTAAGCCTAATGGTAAAATATCAGTGCTCCCTAAAACTTGACATGGAGCTACTCTGACACTGTTATATGTAACTATATACTAAAGTGTCTCCTATGCTACCTCTATCACCTTGCAAATGTGTTTGAACTTTTAAAACTTTCTTTATATTTTGTTATTTTACAACATAGACATGACTATCCATCTAAGCTGACAAGGGAGAGCATTAATCAGAGAAGCAGCTTAGAGACCAATGTTAACTCTGGATGAACTATGGAGAACCAGATCTCAGGTGGAAGAATTGGTAGTATCACAACTGTTATTTTTGCACTTCACAATTATGTACTTTGTAGAAGAATTTCAAAGTGAAAGCCAGTGTTTAAAGAAAAACATAAAATGTTCTGTTTGCAGTTTGCTGTAAGTCATGTAGGGAACAGAACAAACATATGGAAGAAGGTAATTTGGTTTATGTGCAAAATGCTGTGTGTGATAGTAAACTAACTTTGTATATAAGCCTGAATACACCTTACAGATGGTAAAACATGATGCTGAGATACTTTAGTTGTTACAGGGAAGCTTGTTAAAGTTGATGGAATGATAAATGGAGCTAAATACAGGGCAATCTTTGATGAAAAAACGTTTTCATATGTTAAATATAATAGATAATATGTGACCAGAGTTGCAAACTGATGTTCATGGATGCTATCTACCCAGTTTGACTGACTTTAAGGAATTTTGCAAAGAGGAATGAGAAAAAACAAACCAATCTTTAGATGAGCAAAGCTCATGGAGACATAGCCAACAGACATGCAGCTGTAATTACAAGGAAAAGTGCTTTACAAAGAATTGACTGTGAGGGGTTGAATAAAAATGCATGGCTTATTTTTCAGAGTTTTAATTATAACAAAAATTAGAACCATGTATTAGTTTTCTTTCACTTAAGAGTTTTGGCACTACTTTGTGTCAGTCTATCAGATAAAATCTCAATGAAATCTGTCACTGACAAAATGTGACAAAGTTCAAGGTATGGTAATACTTTTTCAAGGCACTCTATTTTACTCTTAGCCACATAATATAACATCAAAACATTTCTATAATTATATGAACTTCTTTAAAATATTCAAATGAAATAACATAAAACTCAATACTGCTAGGATTTTGAAAACATTTAACCTGGAATGTAGTTGTTACCTGTTGCAAAGCAAATCTCTTCTCTACCAAATATCGCACCTCAGCATCAGAATGTTCAGTCCTCTTCTCTGAAGCCCAATTTTGTTGAGCACTTCTATCCGTCTTCTTCAGTCTCCTTTTTCCAAGTGCTTGGAGGCTTTCCTTTCAATAGTCACATCTTATGTGAAGGCATGCACACTACTGCAGTCTTTGCTAAAATCCACAATCACATTTACCAGCTTTTCAACATATGAATTTTATTAGACATATTTGCCTCCCAAGCAGCTGTTTCCTTGAAATGCATAAGCTTTATCTAAGCCTCATTGTTGTAGACTGAAAAAAGTATATTAATCAGATGTTTTGGCAAGATATCTTTAGAGAAAGCAAAACAGTCCAGAGTTAACAAAGTCTTAAAAAGCATACAAACACAATTTCCAATTGTGTTTGTATGCAGTTTTGTGTTTGGCCAAATTGCAGGGCAACAGCAGCAGAAAATCACACTGACTGCAACTCATGTCAGCTAAAACAAGGAAAGTGAGGCTACTGTTTACTGAAGGTTCATTATAATTAAACAATAATAGAGTGAAAAAAATGTCTGATTCAGTGATTTTCTATTTCAGCTGCAATATTCAGATAGCAGAGTTGGAATTTGGTTTAAACAACATAAAATATGGATCCATCTTGCCTTGTATCAATAGTTCAGGTGGTGTGTTATGTTTTGGGGATTATGGTGAGGTCAAGTTTGCTGTTGTTCCTCAGACACCCCTACAAATGCTTATCAGTCATCTGGCCTGATTCACATTACATTCAGGTTGCTTTATCTCTCCACTGCCTTGTTCAGATCCCCTTGTATGCATTCTTTGTTCACAGCACCTCTCTCCTTCACCAGATAAGGCTACGTTTTTGTCAGTATGACCATAGGTTTCCAAAATCGTCTGTCAGATATTTCATTCATATTTACGGAAGCTGAGAGCGGTCGTACTCACGTGTTTATTTTCCTGATGGTTAACTCGAGATAAGGAGCTATTTATGTCATTATAACGAAATAACGATGAATGTTTTTTTCAAGATAACAAGATAATTATGTCATTATCATGAAATAACGATGGCCGTTTTCTCGACATAATGCATTCTCGAGATAATGCATTTGAATGATGGAATTACGTTTAATACACACACACCAATCATGTCGTGATCTCAAGAAAACGTTTGTTTTCTTGAAATTAAGTTATCTCAAGAAAACCACTGGGATAACTCGTTATCTCGAGAAAACCATCAGAAAAAAGTTTATGCATGACACGTCCGCTCTCAGCTTCCGTACATATTCTCAAGAATTGTCTCATTTTATTCCTTCCTGCAGACTGTGACTTCCTACAACTTTTTTTCTTGCACCTGCCCCTTCCATGTAAAGATTCTTTCCTCGACAAATATGAGTGAACAGATGTTTTCACTGAGTACTGTTGACTTGTCTAAAATGCACAGAGCAGAGCAGTGCCACTGGGTGCTTTGAGTGTGTGTTACTGCCAGCTGGAACACTTGTGCCTCTAATCACTACATGCACTCCTATTACACACAACCACAAGATTTTGAAACCACTGTCTTTCTGAAGTTTCCTGGATCACCCTCGACTACCTCAGTCTGCTTCAGGGATGTATTTCTGTTCATACTTTGTTTAATCTGTGAGTATGAGTTTCCAAACTGTAATGTTTACAAAGCCATTGATTTTAATTAGTGCACATTTTTTGTTTGCATCCATTGGTGAAATAAACTGTGAATTATATATTTTAGGTGGTAGTGGATGTAGTTGTAAAATATTGAATTACAAAGTATAAAACAAAATGTCAATCTGTTGTAACATTGAAACAATTAATGAATATAATTTCCCTTTGTTTCAGTTATGTTTTCTTCTTCAATAAAAGTATATGCCATCCATGATCTCAAGCTAAATTTTCTGACAAGTCCAAAATTAGAAACTTTCATGATCTATTTCTTGAACAAATGATTTCTATTTCTTTCTTCAAGCCTTTGTTGTATTATAAGTTCTTGTTCTTTGAGTATGCAACCTTGTTTTTCTATAATTAGCAGTTCAGCTTTAATGAGGCTGTTCTAAAAGGCTGAAGCAAACCACTGACCACCAGCTAGCGTAGCTTAGCCGCATTGCTAAATTACAGAGCAGCTTTTCTTTTCAAGGCCAGGCTTTGCCAAGGCCAAAAGTCACAAATGGCAGGCCACTGCACTTCAGTAAGAAGTTCAGTAGCACCACATGAACAATGTTAGGAGAAACATCTGTAACTATATCCATCTTGTAGTTTCTGTTAAGCTCTACATGCTAAAATCAAACACAAAGGATTGATAGGCAAGGCAAGTTTAGTTGTATTGCATCACTTGTATACAAGGTAGCTAAAAATGCTTTACAGGAAAGTACAATCAAGTTAAAAAAATAAACAATACATAAAAGTAGCAGTAGTAGAAAACAATAAAAAGCACCTTCAAACCAAACTAGTAAATACATAATCAATGTAAAGAAAACTGATAAAGTAACCCTAGATCTTTTTGGAAATGCAGCAATAAACTGCATTTTTTTCAGTCCTGATGTAAGGACTCTGAGTAAATAGGTCTTTCAAAAACTAAGGGCCTAAATACTTCATGCCTTACCAGCAACTCCTACATGTTTTAGGCTCAAGACCACTCAATTCTTGACTAACCAAGATTTTAAAAATTATCCTTTACCAAACAGGGAACAATTCCAGTAATTTAAGGACTGGTTTGTTCTGTTTTCCTGGTTTTGGTCAGGAATCTGACAACAGCATTTTGGATGAGGTGCAGCTGCTTGACTGATTTTTTTTAAGGAAATAGTAAAACTGTAATAGTAATATTCTAATCTATTTAAATATAAGAACACATCAGTTTTTCCTGTGTGCTGTATTAATAGGAAGCCTTTAATTCAGACAGTATTTTTGACAAGGTAGTAGACTGATTTAGTAACAGACTTGTGGTTGTTAAAATTTAGGTCTAAATCCATGAAGACATCTAGATTTTTTGCAAGCTCTGTGATCTTTAGCTTCATCAAGTCTAATTCAATGTTGATTTCTAACCTTGTTTTTTTGGGCTCAAATGCAATGATTTCTGTCTTTTCTGCATTAAATTAGTATAAATTCTGACCCATTCACTTATTAATTATGGACACACTGATGCAGCTGTAATTTGTGTCATATGATGAAACAGATATATAAAGCTGTGTATCATCAGCATATGTATGGTAGGAGATGTTGTAGTACACATTACCCTCAGCTAGGAACGAAGCTATTGAATAAATGTGGCATGAGAATGAAGCCTTGAAGAACCCCAAATGAGATCTTTGTTCAGATACAGTAGCTTTATAATTGCTAAAACTGAGAAAATTATCATATACAGAAATGATTGGTGACTGCTGCATTTTCAGGCTGCTGTGAATATGTCATCTACTATTGGGAGACCCTTTATTGATAATCTACCCCTCTCCCATCGCTTTAAACTTGACCATAACACCTTCCTCTTTGCTTTAAACAGAATAACTGAAGGGCTGTTCTCTAAACTGCAACTAGCTTCTGTTGTAACTTCATGGGAATCTGTGATGATGCACTCAGTCAATTCTAACTTTGTTCTCTGACCGTTGCAGAGTTAAGCAAAGCCGAAAATCTTCAAAGATTTTGTGTTTCATTTCATTTATGAGTGAAGCTTGTATGAACTGTTTTGCAATAATAACGATAACACGAAAGGGCCCAATATGGGCAGGCCAATGTACCAAAATAGGCTCTCATTGTCACAGTTGCATGACAAAAAACATAATTTTGTTCTCAGCCTCTTGTCGTCCACCCCTACTTGTTGCAAGCCCCCTAGTGAACTTTTCACCCCCATCTACATGCAAAGTTATTGTGTGATTGGTCAGAATTTCTTGGGTGTGTTTGCTTATGCAAAAAGCCTCATCTGTTGGACCAAAACACTGAACTCTCTCAGCTCAGTTCTGGTTCGATGCAGCAGGTGAACGTCCCACTGACATTTTCTGTTCTGTTTTTGGCTTGCAATAACACAGAATATAAAATGAGATGTTGCAGCTCGTCAGTCATTAGTTACCCCTCCTCTAAACTTGTGAACTCATATTAGTCTATCTGCTCTGCCATTATTGCTAAAAACACTGTGATGTATACTGCAGTTGTAGCGGTTTCACAGGAGCTCGGCATGCTGTGTGTTGTGGTCCTTGAAGGGTGTGTGCAAAAATGATCGTTCCAGAACCAGGTGACTGTGTGTCAACTGTTAACTTTGGCCCAACCATGCTGGACCCTTTAATACAATACACAATTTTTTGGAGAGCTTAACCTTAAATACAATTTGTAAGCAAATTGAACTGGAGAGAATCAAACATATGGAAATAAGCGGTCAAAGTCCAGGTTACATATGCTAAGCAATGACATAATCAATATGTCAACTGACGTATGACACCATGACCTACATAAGACTTCATTTCATAATAAATAAAATATAAGGTAAAATAATCAGAAGTATTTAGTGTATAAGTATATCAGGACTTTAAACTTAGCTCAGACTGTTTAGGTGCTGATCTATGCACAAATTAATTCATTTTTAGTGGTTTGAACTTCATTCTTACTTCTGTCTTTTCTGTTTTCTTTAATATTTCCGGATATTATGATCTGAAAGAGATGGAATATTTCCCTATTTATTCTTTTTTCTAGAAGCATTTCTTCTTTAAGAAATTCTCACCTTTGACACATTGATTGCAGGCCAGGACAGACTGTCTGTGACCAGCAGTATGTGGACAAAAATGACCAAAGCCTGTGGCTAATGCTTTTATATACATGCATAAGCAGTGCCAGCGCGTGGTTTATTGCTGACGTCTATAAAAAAGCCATGCCCATATTGAGGTGAAAATGTTTGTATGATCCAAAGTAGTAAGTTCCAATTTGGGCAGGATGCATTTTTATTAATTTTTCTTTTGTTTGTTCTAGTTTATGGTGCTTTTATGAACTCATTTTCAGTTTAATTCATGCATATTGGTCCCATTTAAAGTATTAAAGCTTGGCATCCAAAACCACACTGTCTGATACCAATTAAGCACCAATTGTCATGAAAGCCCTCAATTGACAAAGAACTGACCATGAGATGATGTTTATGAATGAAAGCTGGTTATTTCTTCCTGCAGTTCCTCTGTGTGGTTTTGGCTTAAGTTTTGAGCCATGCCTATGTTTCCAAAAGGCCAGTCAAGGGTGAGAGAGTTTCCCTCACCTCAGGGTGGCAGAGCTCCACTGCCATGCATGAATTAACAACGTCGGCAGCGTTCGGATGCTGTCTCTGTTTGCCTCTGCCTTGCCTTTGCGTGTGAGTGTGGGATGTGTATAAGGCCCAGAAGAGTGTCTGTTTAGAGACTGGATACAGTACATAGTTTTTAGTGTGCTGCATCTTACCACAAAGTGATGCACTAGGCAATCTTGCCTTAACACAACGACGGGCACATTTAGCACTTTACACCTTTCCAGATGCCTTCCCCTTGCCCCTGATGACAGAAACAGAAGAATCACTACAATTGGCACTCCAGTGTTAATATAAGGAAAGCAACTTTATGAGAAAATTAGGATCCTAATGGCCCATAATAGGTGTATATTTCTTCATTGCCTCTCTTTAGAACTTGTGGTTTGGATTTCATTGCTAGAGATGGAGATGACATAAAAAGTGCAGAAGTGTTCAGAAGAAGAAAAACCAAAGGAGGCTGTGTACATTACCTTTTGTAAAGAGTAGTACTGTTAAAAATATATCCTCATCTGCATTGTTATTACTTTAATTAATAACCTCTTGATTACACCTACGTAGATTAATGGTAACACTTAAAGGGGTCATGACAGCAAATTTCATTTTTCTGTTTTTGGGGATATAATGTGATCTGTTGTGCACTGATGAGCCTGTGTGAATGTCAAGAGTTGGTATCAAAACTCCTTTCATAGACAGTCAGCTTTATCTCTTTGCTCAAAAATGGATGACTCAGAAAACAGTTTATCATTTTATGTAGGTTATCTTTCTACTTAATTCATATTCTCCAGTTAGAGCACACCATCAAGCAAACAGCCTTCCCCCCTCTTCTTTCGCCCTTCCTTCTCCCCTCCTCCCCCAGCTGATACACCAGCTAATTTAAGGGTTAAGTTGTGTCAGCATGTCTAGCTACTCCACTTGAGAAGAGGATGGCTACTAAAAAAAAGGGAGGTGTTATGTCTGAGGGTGCTCAAAAACAGATGGAAGTTTTCCACTGGCCTGCGAAAACAACCCCCTACAAAAAAGTGATTTTTTTTTTTTTTTAAATGGAATTTTTTGGAAAATTGACATATGCAGCAATATCAACTACATGAAATAGTTGATACATTGATGTCACCATCCTTTTAAAGCTCTGTAGTTCATAACTAGTTTTTCATACATTTTTACCAAATTTTGTAATTACAAATTAAATTTAATGTATACTAAAAATTGTTTTATTTTTTGTTTTGTTTTTAGCCCCCCAACACATACACACACAGTTCACTATTCCCAACTATTGACATATTCAAGTAACTAATCCATCCATCCATTGTCTATACCTGTTTTCCTTGAAGGGGTGTGCAGCTCTCCAGCAGTCACTGGGGTGAAGTCCACATTCTGACGATGGTTGACATATTTGCGCACGAGACATTTGGACTTTTTTTGTTCACGGAACAATGTAAACATGCATAGACTGGTTTGCTAATTTAGAACACAAAAGTCCAAAACTGGAGGACTAAGTTGCCTGAAAAATACAGTTGCCTATTTGGGATTTCTTTGGCTTTAAATGGGATGAAAGAGGTAAACCACAGAATGTAACCAAAGGGGTTTGACTCAAACATGACAAACTTGCATTGCACCATTAAATGGCATAGTTATTATTTTTTTGTAGTCTACAGGCGTCAATCAACCATTGTTATTAGCGTGATTAAGAGAGTAACTCACAGGTAAAAAAAAAAAAAAAAAAAAAAAAAAAAAAAATTGCTTTTAAAAAAACAAGTGGTGAAGGGCTCAGTGTATCAGCAATGATCAATTCAGTTTATTTATATAGTGCCAATTGACAACTAATATTCAATCATTCAATCCCTGTGGGTAGAATCTTATCTGTTTAATAAAACCCAGCGGATTGCATCTAGTCACTGACTTTGCAGAAATCTGCCATCCTGTGTTTGATCAAGCATCATTTGTACCAGTCAGCAGGGATCTTGTAAATGCTCATTTGCTGCTTTTGGAGGTGTGAGGTACCATCTGTTGTTCATTGCTCAAGTGCAGCCCTTTAGTTTCTGGCCACTCTGGTCTCCTCTTGTGCCAAACGCCTGTTGGTGAATGGCCATCAGACAACAACACTCTATTTCACCCCAGTTTTTTTTTTAAAACTGCGTTGATTCTTTTGTGCATTCAACAAATTTGTTTTTAATTATGGGTGGCTGGTCTATGGTATTTCAGGTTTTCAAGTCAGCTTCTTTACTGGGACAGATCTCCACCATGTGTTTAACACATGGCACAGTCACTTTATTTGGCACCTGATGAGAATAAGGAAAAAACCTTGTGTAGTGATGTTGGTTGGTGCTCCTGCGTTTCTGTGTATTGAGGTTCAGGGCCACTTGAATGATGTCACAGGTTTCAAGGTGGTCTGCTGCCGACACACATCCTGTGGCTTCTGGTACTGGGTACACTGTTTTGCACAGATTTTAGTCGTGTGTCTTTGCTTTTCTCACATATACTCTTTTTCAGGCACCCTGTAAACCAGAGACAGAGATAGAGGATTGGCAAAAAAGTGTCTTATATATCACAAAAAAAATGAATGGCTGATGACTCAATAAAAAGCTTAACTATAAAGCAAGAAAGTACAATGAAGCAAAAATTGATCTATCAAACTGAAATAAGGGAAACAATTAAGTCTAATCAGATCTTAAAAGATGAGAGAGGGAGAGTGAACAATAATCAACAAAATGAGGAGCAAAAAGACTACAAATGTCTTAGCAAGGTAATGATATGTAACAAATTAGAATTGCAAAAACAAATTATTTCAATGCACCCTTAATAATTGAATAGAAAAATGTCTTGGTAACAAAACCATAAACATCATGTCAAATCCAGAACATTGTACAGCCCATTTAGCATCTCTGGGGCAGCTGGAACTTATTTAATTTACTTGACAACTATTTCCAGCAGTAACTCCAGCAAGTCACTCTGTTTATTTTGTCCTTTGATCTGTTTTCTTAGCAGCTGATTTTAGGGGTTGTCTTGAGACACTTCATAACCATACAATTATCCAAACCCTTTAAGGGAGCTATTTATATTTGAGTCTGACTGTTCATGATCACATGGCACACCAAAAGCAGAATAGCACTCACCAAACTGTTCAGGAAACATGGTTTTACGTTAAAACATTTACATTCGCAATTTCTGCAGTTCGAGTATATTCGAGTATAGTTAGTTTGTACTGACTGTACTTCAGGCACTTTTTTTCCCCCCAAATGATTAACTGAGCAAACATCATAATAATCAACAACATTCTGTTTGGTAGTGATGGCTGTTATAAAACAAGAACATGTTTGGATAAATTTTTGCCATTTCCTGTTCAAAAAAATTTCATTGTTTCCCCTGGCAAATAAGATTTTGTGATACAACTGCTGTACGTCCCTTTATGGTGACCTATTAATCAATAAAACGCATGCCGTGGACCTTCCTTCAAAACCCATCTATAAAAACAGAATCCCCATTGTTCAACCTTCAAAGATAAAGATATATGTAACGTGCCTTCTTCATGTCACCTATGTGAGCATCATAGCCCAATCCAACTCAAGTAGAAGCTTTGTATTCGTGCTGGTGTGTGGGTAAGTACCATTCAGAATCTATAACGGTATCTTTGAAAGGGATAACAATTAAAAACTTAACAGAGCGATCACCCCCCCCCCACACACACCCCAAAAAAGAAATCTGATGTATAAACAGAAAAATATCTGACTATGAGTAACTTTAGTGTGAGTTGCCACATATTAAAATGGTGTATATGTGAGCATAGGGAACAGGAGAGAATCAGTCAGTTGGAAGTTATTAGGTGGTAGAGACCAGGGGCCTCATACATAAAAGAGAGCGCAGCGTTCACGCTGGAAGTTGACATCGGAGCATATTTTGAAAAAGGGGTGGTAGAGACCAGATTGCAAATGCTACATGCGGATATACAGTTAAGCCCAAAACTATTCATACCCCGGGGCAGATTTAGATTTAAAGCAATCTTACTCTTACCGATATGTTTCTTAAGAGCAGAAGTATGGGAAGGAACGTTTTGGAATGGCCTGGTTGGAGTCTCGACTTGAATTTCAAAGACAACCTGTGGACCAAGGTAAAGATTAGGGTGATGGCAGGAAGGCCTTCTAACTTCAAAGACTTAAAGCCCATCACCAAAGGTAAATAATAGAAATACTTGTAGAAACATTGAAAACATTAAAATTATGTAGACATTAGGATGAGGAGGCTTGATTTAAAACTAAAGGCTCCAACATGGGCAAGGTTGTGCAATTCCGTTTTTTGTTTTGATTTCAGACACCCAGATGTTCACAACTTGGCATAAACAGGATCTATATTTTTCATAATATTTTATTCAATGTAAAATAAACATAAATAAATAAATCTTAATAATAAATCTTAAAATGAATCTTCTTTATATTTATAACATTGTGTTATAAATTACAGAGTCCAGTTCTACTATAGAGAACGAGAACCAAACATGGAGACGCAGCATTCAGTTTTTATGCACCAGAAATCTGGATCAAACTTCCAGAAAACTGCAAAACGGCCAACACACTGAGTTCCTTTAAATCAAGGGTAACAAACCCACCTGTTTAGAGTTGCCTTTGATCAGTAGTAAGAAGAACATTGAACTATATTTGCTTGCTTGATGATCCTAATAATTTTGATGCATTGATATTTGCTTGATGATTTTGACAATTGTCGGGTATTTGCTTGATGATTTTGATGATTTGCTGTATACTTGATTGATGTTTTTTATGATGTGAAGCACTTTGAATTGCCTTGCTGCTGAAATGTCCTATACAAATAAACTTGTCTTGACTTGACTTGACTATAGTGTTGTACAATTTAAAACATGTACCTTTCACTTTATCCAGAATAAAATTAATTTAAATAAATCAAAAATGGGCTATCCATATGATGATTCTGGTCCAGTTTTTGTTTACAAATACTCTCTGAAATTCATATTTATACAGCATGTAAAAATTTTCCAAACTTCACATGAACAGTGAACACATACCAGCAAAGAACATACTGTTTTTTTAACATTTTATTTCTTTCAATATGTACATGTGCCTATTTGTTTTTTCTTGAAGAAGAATGAGCATGGTTCAAGGGAGTGGCTGTATCTTGATCTAGCAATGGTTTATCTGGCACTGACCATCACTTTAGACCAAGATAGAGCCTCACAGCACTTTGTGTCAAACAGGTATTTATATAACAGATGATACACTCATGAAGGTCAGGACTGTGCCACAAATCAATGTGTAATTATCAAGAGGTTCTGGGTTTTTGAGACTCTCATGTAAGAGTTCAGACTTACATGAATGTACTTTTATGCAAGCTAAACTTTACTTGTGCTTTTCTGAGTGTACTAAATTTCAATCCAAATTGCAACAGGGCAATTGCAGTTTTGGCAACCATGAGCATAGATGAAGACTATCCATAAAGTGCTGTTTTGTATGGAAAACACTTAAAATTTAGAGAGGAAAGACAGGGTTTGGAAGCATTTAAATCTTCCAAAGTTGTAATTAGGAAAAACACTGCCACAATATGATTCTAATGATGATATATTACCTAAATTAAAGTGAACCGATTACCTCATTAAAATATCTGACTAACCATTGTGCATTTGTGGTAAACACATTGGCATTTCAACTTTTGGCAGATCCATGCTGGGTTCTAAACCGTTTTCTTCTCAGCAATCACAAAAAAACCTTTCATTTCTTCACCTCACCACATGATTGTGATGACCTTTTTCTGTCAGATTTTAATTATATTTTTTGGAAATGTCAGTTTTTATTGCTAAAAGTGAAACATGAGTTTCAATATCCTGCAAAAAATTGTATCATTTTATTTAAATGTACAGCCCAGTATAAGAGCAAAGAGGAAATGCACTCTTAAGAGAAGCACAAAAGTTTTTAGCAAAGTCTTTGATTTTAGTTAACTTTTAGGCCTTTGATTCATCCTTAGGAAAGCCAAGGAAATGCACATTTTTAAGGCCTTATAAATATTCTAAATTCTAAAACCTTTCACTAGCAATTAACTTTTTTTTTTTTTTTTTTGCTCCTTCATGCAGGTGCCTAGCAGAACGCAAATAAACAAAATGATGTCCAAAGCACAAAGAGAAAGAGTTAAAACTTTTTCAAGGGACCTTTTTTTTCATTAACCCAATTCAGTAAGTGAAACTCATTATATAGATTAAATAAACACAAACTGATGTTTTCAAGCCTTTATATCTGTTAATTATAATGATTCTCTGCTTACAACTAATAAAAACACAACACTTAAGATTAGAATATTACATCAGTCCAATAAAAAAAAATAATATGGAAAGATGGTTTTAATGAAAAGTATGTTTAATACCTGCTTAAAGGTTGTATTTGCAAAAGGTACTTTTAATCTGACAAGAAGCCCATATTCAAATTGATTTAACATGGCTGTATTCTCTGCACCAATTAATCAAATCAAAACCCCTTTTTTGACAAGACTTAATCAGGTTCTTGGGTTTGTGGTTACACCACAACAAATTTAGCTTCTTTCTATCCTCAAGGTTTTTAGTTGTTGCAGACTAGTTTGTAGTCTCAGATTTCTCAGCTGTTTTGGGACAGTTGTGGTATTTATTACAAATGTTTGGAACTGATCAAACCTCCCTTCCTGTAGTTTGTTTAGGTTGTTGTAACCTCTACCTGGCCACCTGAGAATGGCAGTCAGTGCTGCATTGTTAAAGATTAAAATACAGATACTTGTGGCTGTCCTTTGTTTAATGTTTATCATAGATGGTTTCATTGAATTTTATCAAAACTATTCTCTTATTCCATCCAGAATATGTAGTTCACTGTCCCCCAAAGATCCCTTATGCATAAAGTCTTGGCTTAGTCTTGAATTTTGCATAGAAGTTTCCAAACTCCTCTGCAGCCCTTGTCTACAAGTTCAAAGCGGCTCTGCTTGTGTTTGGATATTTTATCTTTTGGGTGAACTCATTTTTGTCTGAGGGTGTTGTTGAGTTTGGATTGCACTGTGGTGTTGCGATTGGAAAAGGTCTTCAGTTTGTCTGACACTCCGTCCAACTTCAACTCCCTATCTTAAAAAATGAAACTTCCCAATTTCAGTACAGAAGACTCCGCATTATGGCTTTCCTTATTATAACTCACGTGATATAAATTTCTAAAACAATTTTTGTAGAATTTGCTTTGGGTTTATTTCAATCGCAACAGACATGGAGACGGAAAAGAAAGGAGGACAGGTAGGGGACAAAGACAACACGGAGAGAGAAATAGAATAGAGGAAGAGAGAAGAATACATGAAATTTTGGGGTATCTCCTTCTAAACCTTTTAAACCTACAGAAAGAGAGAAAAAACAAAACAGAGACCCAAGAAGCCACAATGAAAAACAACATTATTGATGTTGATGATCATTGTTTTGTGTTTTGGCGCTTTTGATAATTTTGTGCCCAGGACATTTAGTCGCTTGCCACAATATGCTTACAACTGATCATCCATCAACTCATACCCAACTTGTGGATGTTTCATACCTACATTGAGAACCAATTATTTAAAGTAATTTTCCTCGATCTACTTATGGTCTACTGTATGGAACATGACTATTAAATAATATCTATCAGCAAGATAGTTATAGGTACTTTAGGGCAACAATCTGTCCTATTTGACAAGAGCTCTCAGACAGAATTTGGGAACAGAGATACAATCAAGGGAAATCTGGCATAAAATATAAAAATATAAAATCTTCAAAAGAATATGGCATTAAATTGAAAGTCACATTTCAGTTTTTCTGGGATTTCTCTCCCTACTTCACCAAAACTACTAAACAACCATAGTCAATAAACTGTTATGCTATAGATTAGCCCATTGTTAGGGTAGAATATGGGTATGGGTAGCCATGGGTAGAATATTGTTTGGTGGGGGGTGGGAGTTAGAAAGAGATAAAATGGTGCCCAGAAATACAAAATAAGGGTATGGCAACTTAATATCTTTGGCCTTCAAACATTCATTTAAGAAATCTAGAGCAGCAAAAGACATTTGGCTGTTAAAAAAGAAAGGAAAAGAGAAACTCAACTAAAAAAAATCAGATGGTCTCTTGAAGGCGTATAAAAACTTGTAGCATTGATACTGAAAGTGGTGCCATGTCTATAAAATCATAGTTTTCCATCTGTTGAGGTGTCTTATTTGGAAACTTAAAGTATTTTGTTTTTTGGAAAAACATATATACAACCTGACTTTCATGTGTAACATACCATACATGCTGAAATCAGATCTCACTGCAGTAAACAGAGCTGTGCAAAAATTTTACATATAATAAGTGCTCATGAAAAGAATAGCATGTTTCCATGGGGTGCTCATTGTATTGAGTTCTCTCTTTCTGTCCCTCTGGAAATATTTTATGACACAATCTCAGCTTTGACAAGGCTATCAGAAAAGTTATTACAAGAACAAAACCTTCATTTTGCCTTAGGTATTTGGCTCCATTTCATCCAACTTTGCTTTCGTTTTCTTCCCTCTTTAAATCATCTTACTTTGAAAGTTTGTTTTTCTCTCAGTTTCTGTTCTTCCTGACCCTCTCTTTTACTTCTTTCTTTTCCTTCCCTCACTCTTTTCTACCCCTCACTTCAGTGTTAGACTTAGCACCATACAGACTCTCTTTATGCAGTGTGTTTGTTCTGCAGGACCAAGCTGCAGCGTCGCCCCTGCATTGCTTATTGGTTTGCAGAGTCTTACTATAAGCAATACTGCTGCAGAAACAGGATGAGATTTAAGAGGAACCTTCTCTGAGAGTGAATGTTTGTTACAAACAGGTTAACATATGGGCATGCAGATTGTTGCAATTAAAGGGCTGCCAGAGTCTTAAACATCAAGCAAAGGAAATCATGTATCTCCTGCCATCAACCAGGAAAACAAGGAGCATTCTCACAGCTGGATGAGGCTCTTGGCCAACACTTCCTCTTAGGAAGCAGTGAAATTCCATGAAACTAAAGAGCCAGTTTATTTCTTAATCATTTCTGCATCATTTATCCTAACTTGTATGAAATTGCTGTCATATTGGTCGATCAAAACAGAAGAAAATCCACTTTAAGTCATTTTATGTCATTCTTTTTATTATTTCTGCTACTGTAGGCTGTTTAAACAGCTCTATTTATCTGTGGGTTCATGAATCTGCACTTCCTGGTGAAATCATTATCTTTCCATCTGCTGAAAGCATTTCAGGCCATTGAGGAAAAACCTTCAGACATGGCAGTTCATCTTTTGCTGACCTCTGCAGAGGGCTCAAACTGTGATTAGATAACAATTTGTTCCCCTTTCAGTCTTACTCACTTTCTCTCTCTGTCCAACTTCCTTCCTCTTCATTTCCTCAGCATACAGAACAGCAGCTGCCTTTCCTGTATACGTTTTTTTTTTAATCACATTTCAAACTGTGAGCTGTTGGGTTTAACTGCTGTCATTTTTTAGCCTTTGATCTCTTCTTCATATGGTGCATTTCCTTTCCTTAATTTGCCCCAAAAGCTATTTTCCTTTGTTAGAACTTTCTCAACCAGCCTCTCACATAACAATAGATGATTTGCATGCGTCTGTTGATACTAACTTAGAAACATTTAGACTTTATTTTCTTAGGAACCATAAAAGAAAGGAGAAGATATACAGTTGCAAAAACATGTTTTTGCGGTACACTGATTTGCTTGGGCCAGTAACATTTTTTTGACTACTCTTGGTAGTGCTAAATGTGCAGCTTGAGCCTGTAGATCATTATCTTAATATGGTGTGAACAACAAACAAACTTTGGTGTTTGGGCTCTTTCAAAAACAACAAAGTTCACCCACAAGACTGCCCTATAGTTTATAGAATTTCCAAGACTATTTCAACATATACAACTGTACTCTTAGTACTCCTGTACTGAAAGTTTTTCCTGGCTGCTTTCTTGGCCATCATGTTTCCTGGTATCAGATCTGCACTATGATGTTTCCTCATATTCTGCAGAATTTCCCAA
Organism: Anableps anableps; assembly: GCA_014839685.1. Taxonomy (NCBI): domain Eukaryota; kingdom Metazoa; phylum Chordata; class Actinopteri; order Cyprinodontiformes; family Anablepidae; genus Anableps; species Anableps anableps. The sequence goes on along the minus strand of CM026086.1, from coordinate 17,573,411 downwards.
CATATATGGAAGGTTTATACAGCAGCATGAGATGATGCAGGTCACTGGGTTTTGGGTGCAACATGCGTATGCGTACCATGTTATCTACACAGCAATCAAAAAAGGATATTTAACTTACAAAGCTTTTATGTATGTTGACTGATTACCTTATCATCCTACCCCTAATTATACCCGATAAAAGTCAAATATACCCTCAGTTTATACCAGGCAACAGGATTATTTTAACTGTTTAAGAGATTGCTAAACATGACTTTGGAATAAAAAAAAATGTTCCAACATTTATGTCTATTAGCCCTCTTATTAAACCTATTGACAAAGCTAAGAATGATAACAAGATCATTAAATAAATCTTTATAGCAAATGATAGTACCTGAAGTTATTTCAAAAAGCAGTTATCAAATTTAATTTTTTTATAGGAAGAAAATTATCCCCCTTGTTAAATCCTTTTTTAAAAAAATCTTAGATTAACTGTTTTAAACTCCTTGTTTTGGGTTGAGTTTCACCACCCAGGCTCAAGTTTGTGCCTGACCTTTCACCTAAATATGTGTTGTTGTTTTTTTTAAACTGTTGATCCAGTTGCTTGGAAGTATTTCTATGTATTTTTTGCATATGTATTCTCAAGTATGAAGTTAATCCTTGTTTCTCTTTTCTGATTCTAGAGTTCTCAGTGGCTACATGCATGTTCGAGCATAAAACGTAAAACAAACAGATAACAGATAACTTCTTTCTGACTGTGGCTTGCAAGCACACAGTCAGAAAGAAGCTCAAAGAGAAACTTACTTGACATGTAACCTACTCCCTGCTCATATGTTTGTTGTCCAATTTGGTCACAGTGGAGGTGTACAAAGAACATTTCATGGCTAACATGACTTAAGTTAGCAAAGATACAAAATAGATCTGAAATTTGGTTACCCAGAATCATAAAAATAACACATTTTGAAGATAATTACAAAGCAGTCCCAGATTTTGTGTCTTTCTTGTTTTTTCTATGGCATGCCTCAGTCATGACTCAGCAGTGTCACCACCAAACCATAAAACATGGGTGTTGGATGTTTGGAGCAGGCTGTTGTATCTTTTTAGCTGACACCATCGTGATACATGAAGTGGGAAAAATCAAGCTATTTAATTTTTAGCTTGTTATAATAGATGTCAGCACATGCATGGGTATTGGTGAGCATTCCTAAATTAGGGTCAACACATAACTTTTAGGTCAGTGTCTGGATCTTCATTGACCAGTGGGCCAGCATCTATCCAAGATAGGAGATGTGAAAAAAGAAACATTTCAAAAAGCTTCGGAAACATAAACAATGACATAAAAAAAATCAAAAAAACTAATTGAACTTAGTTCAGGCTCAGGACCAAGGGACTTACGTTATAAACAATAACATCAGAAGGTTTTCTTTTTTTTTTTTTTTTTTTTTTTTAAGTATGTTAAACTTCAAGGAGAGCTTTCTTTCATTGTTATGGTTGGGTAAATGTGCGGTAAAATGTAATCTATTGGACAAAACCCGCCGTATTAAACTACCTTTAATAACAGGTAGAATATTTCCTTTTAAGTGATGTTACCATCCCTGCCATAATTTCATGTCTGGCTCTAAACGTTTCTTTGATAATGAAGTATTACACTGCACTTACAACTTATGTCTCTAAAAGCAGAACAACCCAAATTGTATTTTTAACCAAAAATTTGCAGATAACAGTTAATTCATACTAAAGTAAGGGCAAACTCCCATGCCATCTTTGTGTCAGATTACTTGTAAAATTTTATTTAATTTAAAGTTTTTACATATTCTAAGTAATAATGATAATGTGGTCCCAAGGATATTGATGAGGTTGTATCTTCCTTCAAATGGTAGATCAAACACCACTTATAAGAGAAATGGTGTGTATTATATTTATTTTTTATGCCTAAGCAGCAGACGGACTTGCCTAAAAAAAGCTGTGTGCCTCCTTTATCACTAATGCCTTTACACCATTCCTTGTTTAGTCTCCATGTCAACAAGCTGCTATGCCAGCTGATGGGGCTGTGATGATCCTACCAGTTGGGCGGCATGCAGGATATACAGTATACTTGACAGTGTATTTTCATACATTGCAGCAAAATTCACACAACTTATTTTGACTCACTGTCAGGCAATAAATAAAACATTTTTTAGGTCTTTTAGGATTACTAAAATTAATTATTAATTAATTTTGTGGTATGCAAGATTAATACAATTTTTTTAAAATTGTACTTACTTTTTGGCATACTAAAATGTTTGCATACATTTCTTAAATGTTTGGCAGAATTGTCTGCATCAGATGTTCTGGGAATCCTTTCACAAGCTTCCCACAAAAGTTTGCATGAATTTTTGCTTGTTCCTTTTACCAGAACTGGTGTAGTCAGATTTGTAGTCTGTCTTACTCATACACTGCTCTTCACCTCTGCCCACAATATTTCCTATAGTACTGAGATCAGAACTTTGCTATGGTCACTGCAAAATTTTGACTATGATGTCCTTTATCCCCTTTGTAAGTAACATACGAATATGCTTAGGGCCATAAGACCAATTCAGGCCCAAGATTTTACTACCTATATCAGTCTTTGACGTTGGTTTAATATTTTCTCATGATGCCATCTATTTTGTGAAGTCCCCCAGTGCTCCTGCTGCAAACGACCAGCACCAGATCGTGCTCGCACCCACCCGAAAGGGTCTGTTATCTTTCAGACATGAAGGTTGAAGGTTATATCACAATATGTTGTTCAAATCAGTCAAAAATGAGTTAGCCGTATAATTAACCGGATTTTCGTTATAAACAGAAAAGTAAAATAATATAGCTTGTCCATTGTAAATTCTGCTATTTTGCACACCACAAGTTTCTTCCCAAAGTTCCTCCCTTCCCATTAGATTTTGCGTTTTTACTTTCTACTCATTTTGAAGACAGACTTAAAAGGTCCCCTCCATTTGACTTTTTTTGTAGGGGTGAGTTGGAAAAGTCATTGGTCAGTCAAAAGAGCTACTGGCAGGCTCTTAATCCATATGGACAGGGTAGAGAGACATCTGGTGTCGTGCCCACATGCCCAAAAAGCAAGACAAGGTATGTACAAATTGCACAAGCACTCTTGTGCTCTCTGGAAAGGAAGTGACTTGTCAAGAATAAGCTGTCTGAGCATCCAGTTTACCAGAAATCACATCATATTTTCTTTTTGTGCATTGTCTTTTTCATTTCTGTTGCACTATTTAAGGAATAAAATTTATTGTCAGATATTCTTGTCAGTAGTAAGAGAATTTGATTTTACTGACTTCATTGGGAAAAACCAAACAAAAAAAAAAAAATCTTGGTTTTTGTTGAAAAATTAGCTTTAAAATTATGTCAGTTTTTTTCAAGTTTCTGTAGATTCAGAACTCCTGCAGCAACATAGTCCCGCACACTTTTAGACTGCTCTTGAGTTTTATGCTTGAATAGCCTCACTTGATTTAATTCACTATGTTACTTTACATTCGGTGTCATTAACTGCTTCTTTTCCTCTTCATGCTTTCCAAATGGCTGCTGAGATCATGTAAATACGCTTGCTTGGCCAAGTATAAAATCTACAAAGCATTAAGCTAAACCACTTTAAGGACAACATAGTTGTCAAAATTTTTTCTTAAGCTGAATAGTAACCAAAGTGGTGTTTCTCAGCTGCTTTGGTGGACCTCTTGAAATTACCCTGTGCTATTACCCTGTTCTTGTAGTTACGCAAATGCACTTCCTTATCCTAGAATGATTCATACTTAATGTCACTCAGTGTTGCATATTAAAATAAAAATAGAAACGTCATCACAGCTAATGTTGTAATTTAATTTCCACTAAATTTTGTGGTCAACTTTAGAGAAGTTGTCTTTATCCAATCAGTGCACATTAGCAGCTCTAATAAAATACACTCTTATTAAGGCCCTACTGTTTACGTTACAGAGTTTACACTGACCAATCAGAGGCACCACAGTGCCACGTTAGTCTCTGCTCCCACTCGTCAAACTAATATTGCCTAATCAACTGGTAGAAACTTAACATGTCTTCTAGTATTTTACACATTTAAACCAAACGGGGCTATATCAGTAAGATAACAGTGAGCTGGTATTGCCTTTTCAACTGGTAGAAAGTTGAAACCGTATATTATTCTATTTCTGATAATTAAACCAGTTTGGCTCTATTTCCACATTATTGATGTTTCTTTTCAGTTCAAAAATTAAAAGAGGCATCTCTGTGCGACATTAATGTATGATCACACACTGTAAGCTTTCATTGCCTAATCAGTTGGTCAAAACTTGAAGATATGTCTTTCTCCATATCAAAAATGTAAACAAGTTTGTTTTAATACCTTCTTAGAAACAGTTGTTGCTGCACAGATCAAATGAAGGCCCACCAGTGCTATATCCGTGTGAGTTCTCACTCAGCAAACTACAGTAGCATTGCCTTGTCAACTGATAGAAAGCTAAAACATACATCCTTCCATTGCTTGGCTCTATTATCACCTGGAGATGTTTGTTTCAGTCCAGAATACCAGAGGCACCCCAGTGGTGTATTAATGTGGCTCACACACAGCATGCCAGATTATACCTGATCTGTTGGTGAAAAGTTAAAAACATATCCATATCTCAGTTATTCAAGCTAATCTGACACTCTTATGACATTAGAGACATTTGTGGCAGTTCAGACCAGATAGTGGACCTCAGTGTCAAATTGGTGTGACCTTTACTAGAATTGGTAGAAAATTCAGAACATATTGGCTCCATTGCACTTATATGAAGCACTCTGGCTTAATCGCCTCATTAGAAGGATGTTTGGTTGTTCAGATTTAACAGGCATCTCAGTGCCACAACAGTGTAGGCTAATTCTTTCACAAATTTTAAACCAGTCTGGTCCTTTTAACAATCTGGGGACCTTTGTTGCAGTTTACACCGTACAGAGGCACCTCAGTGCCATATTAGTAAGTACTCCCTCTCAATACACTAACAGTGCCTAATCAACAAAGTTCAAAACATATCCTTCAACTTTCCGCATTTAAACCATTATGAGTTTATTATCACCTTGGGGACATTTGTGGCAGTTTAACCTTGACCCCAAGTTTCACATTTGTGTCTTCACATATAACTAATTCACAGCAAAGTTGTATATAGCCTAGCTTAAAGTGGACAAGAACAGTTATATATTCTCCTCAACCATTTAAAATTACAATGATTCTTACTTGGATTATTTAATTCCGAAGATCCTTTGATTCTTTCCTTGAATCACCAAGGACCTGTAAACTATTAAACTGCTCTCATGTCTATTTTTGACTTGTCTAGCAGCTTTTCAGCCATCAAAGTCCAGACCCCCTTTGATGGGTCATCAATACAATTTTACACATGGTGGCAACTACTGGTGTCAACTAATGACATACTGAGACTCATATTGGCATCTCCCAAACCCGACACATCTGGTTGCCTGTGTGTCTAAGTCCTCGCTACTACATTTCTAAGACCAAAATTATAGGAGAGCATCAAGTCCTTGAATTAAACCTCTTAACAGATTTTTGTTCTCAGGCACCTGCAATAACATATCAATGGCACTGCTTTTATTTATGTTGCAGAGATATGTGAACATTGTTTGTTCTTTAGTGACCGAAGGGTGATGTAGAGTAGGGCATAGTGGGGTGTTTCCCCTGACTCTCAACCAAGCTCCCTTCTGTAATTAAGGCAACGGGTTGAGCTATGTGTCTTAATGGTGGGCCACTCCCACACACCAAATCAAAGGGCTCTGTGACCACACACACATATTACATAAACACACACACAAAGAGAAAAATGTCTTGTGTATGAACCCATGCACACTGACTGTGTTTGTGTATGCTGTCTGTTGTGGTGAAAATGTTTAGTGAGGACAGTAACCATAGACATGTGTCTGAGTTTAAATTGGAGCGATTTACACAGAGGCATTGGGCAAGAACGGTGGGCTTCTTGACTTCAGTGCAAACTGCCATATGAGCCTTCCATGTATTTCTAAAATAAAGGTTGTAGAGGCTTGAGGTATCTTTTCTTCACATCTTCATATTTCTTCATGGGATCCAAAAATTACAGCAGGATGTGGTTATAGATGAGAGAGTTTAGTCTTCAAAACCAACCTGTAATCTGGTTGCACATGCTTGTAGAACATTCCATGATAGCATGTCTGTAAATTTCCATTTTCACTTTGACTTCTGTCCTGTAAGCAGACCTAAGGCTCCTCAACTCCAAGCATTTTGACAATTCCTTTGGCCCTTCTCCCAACAGCCATTCCTGTGTGGTTTTCCGCTCCCACCTCAGCCTATTCTTGGATATATGCTTTCCTAAACCATACTTAGGCTGTTTTACAAAGCAAATGAAATGGTCTATGCTTTAAATACATGTTTATGAAATTCCCAAACTTGCTGTTGCATTCCTTCAAAGATGCAGACACCAGAAGGAAAATTCCAGAACTTTAGGAGTTGTGTTGTGGTGATTTAGGCAAAAAAGTGTGATATTCCTTTACCAAAAGTGTTTCATGAAACATTTGCTGTATTTTTGCAATGTTATTACAATATAGACAAATGTAAATGTGACTGACAAACTGTGTTTTGGATTGTACTGTACTGTATGAAGTTGAATCAGAATCTGACTGTGTGAATGGATTGAATAGATTAGATGTATCTGCACATTTCAACTGTTTGTCTAGTAAAGATGACATTTTTTATTAGTGGTGTAGAAAAAAATGATGTATTTATGTCTTAGCAAAACTCGTAAAACTTGGTTAGTGAAACCCTTTCTCAAGCCTACATTCACAAAACAATCAAAATCTTTTGAAAATCTTTTGATGAGGTAATCTAAACTACAAACTATTATTGCCACACTTTGCACCATTCAGCTGGTATTAATTTGTTATTCATGCTTGTGTGTGCATTTGCTTTGTTTTTAAGCTTTTATAGTATGGTGAAGTACTCGGTGCTTCAGATAATAAGTGATTATTTGAAGCCCTTGAATCTTGTGACCCAGTAATCCAATTTACTGTTTAGCTTCATACCAACGCATGGTCACACGCAAGTTAGTTTCTCTGTCAATCACCTACTGACACACACACACACACACACACACACACACACACACACACACACACACACACACACTGGGAGACACACTGAAAATGCAAACCATAAAAAGAGAACATGTTTATTTTCAACCGAGTCATGACATCTTTTTTAACATATTTGTTACTTTATGTGAAAATTCTTGACTTCTGAATCAGTGGTCCTGAGGAAAATACAATATCCTCAGAGACACATAATGATGCTAGTCATTGGCATGCCCAGGCCCCTGCCCTAGCCTGCCACCTGGCTCACGTGGCACATGACCTATGTGGAGAAGGCTTTCATTTTGCTTTTCTGTTAAAGCCAAAACACTTATCAACCAACAGGTGTAGGTGACCTTTTTGTGTGTGTTATTTGACCTAGCATAAAAAATATTTTAATCAAAACTTCTTGTTGAGATGGAAATATTGTCAAATAATTATTCCAGCTGCTGGATAGACCACTCATTGTTTGGGTTCTATGCTTTCTATGAATTCAAATCAGAAAGACAACACTCACCCTGGATTTAACACTGCATGTGGCTCCGCCCTATGCACTATGCTGGCGAATCCATAGGTGCTCCTAGAAGGATGAATGCAAGCTTGCATGATAAGGCCAGTGGCAAAAAGGATTAGTGGTGTAAAATACTGTAGTTTTGAACTTCCAAAATTAGTCTTTCTCTGTCCATTGCTCTTTCACATTGTCTGAATTGACCGTCACTCCTACTATGACTTGACTGAGAGGATATGACTTAGTAGGTTTCAGGATAAAATCCATATGTTTTGTTTGTATTATGTGTTTATGCATAGCCATAAATGATACATTTTGACAGCATATATGTATAAATATACCGGTATAATCATTAATGTAGCTAGAATTTTGAGAAAACGTAGTCTGTCTTTAGTGAATTATTTTGAAAAAACGGATGTTGTGCTCGTTAATTTTCCTATTGGTGCAGTGTGAGCTTTGTAGATTGACTCTGAACTTGCTCTGGCATCCAGCAAAGAGAGGAGTGGTTCTAATTTTGCTGGATGGCGATGCGGAGGTGTGGCACACAGCATGGAGGCAGTGTAAACGCTTTCATGGATTATCATGGGTGTGTAATTACTGTGAAGTCTGTTCCATGGTGGAGTGGAGACGCAAGCAGTGTAAATTGGAGGTTATGTAACACAAGTCGTATCGTTACCAATGTAACTTAGTGGAGAGACTCTCTTTAGGAGTTCATATATATATATATATATATATATATATATATATATATATATATATATATATATATATATATATATATATATATATATATATATATACATTTCTGTATTGTAGGGTTTTCATGGTAATATGATGTTGGTTCATCCTAATAAAGTGGAAAAAGTCTAGTGAACTTTTACCCCTGCCTTCATGACTCCTAGTATAACAGGACAATGAGGTCAGTGAGTACAGTACACTGTACAGTGGCTCTTTAACTTCATTTTCCTCACTCTTGTGGAGGTGGGGGCAGAGGGCAGCTGTCAGTTTCTACAAACTTTGTGCCCTGGAAAAAATTTGTTCCAATCCCCTATCCAAAACGCTAATGAGAAGCATGCAGTGGAGGAAAGGGACAGGGTTGAGTGAAAGTTGAGGTCATGGCTGTGTGGATGTTGGGGGGTGGGAGGGGATTTGGGGTTGTCTGTGATAGATCACAGAGGAAGGAACAGAGACGTCTGCCTCTCAACATCCTTACCCTGCCATGACCTGAAATGCCTGTGAGAAGACCTGCAAACACATCTGTCCCTCTGCATTCCTCAGGGGAACTAAATAAAGCCACATAAATAGAAGCAGACCAAAAGATGGACAGACTCTAAAAAACATCAGGGGATGAGCATAGCACAGCTGTGATAGCATTTGTAGGGACACTATCTGTTGAATTAATGAGCCGTGGCTCACACAGAAAACGATAAGTTATAGAAATCCATGTGTGACTCCATTTGTGGCTGGGAGAGACAGTAAAATGCAGAGGCTGAAAGAGAATTCATCTCGCTGTTTCGGTAGTTAGTAAATGCTTGCACACAGATTACTAAACACATACTTATGAAGTCATAGACTTACACCACAGGCACATAATAAACAACTTTAAATCAGATTCAACGAAAAAACTTGGCTTGAAATAAATCAGTGTAAGGGCTTTATTCTGTTTTTCTTAATTTCATCTGTGCTCTGGATCACATCTCAGAGACACACAAGGAGACTGTTTTTAATGTAAGAATAACTTCAGTTATTCTTACATTAAAAACAGGGTGGGAACAACACTGAATGAGCTTCCTTGTTGGCTGCGTAAAAAAAGTTACAACTTTCTGCTCAATATCTTCACACCTATTGCAAAAGACCCTTACGCTATATTCATTGTTTGGCTTGGCAGTGACAAAGAATGGACAGTTGATGTGATGCTGCTGGGTCCAGATGTTGATTTGAAAGTGATGTTCTGTGCAGTTTAATGCAGCACAACTTGTTTGTCTGTCATTTCTGAAGACTACTTGACACTGATTATTGACAATAACCCGTTTTTTTAGTTTACGCTGAGTCAACAGTAGACTATTGCTAAACCTGCTTATTTTATTCAGAAAGGCTGAATCAGTTAATTGGAAAAACACTGTTATCTTTCTGCTATTAGATTCTGATTTTCCACATGGTTCGTTCTCCAAATTCTTACCACTCCTACTTTTGTGCAAACAGTTGTGTTATTTTACTTGCATGTTGCTGTCAGGTGTGTTATAAAGTAGTAGCATGTCAGTGTGTGCTATTATTTTTTCAATAGTTGTTCTGTTCAGAGCTTTGTGACCCTGAACAGGAAAAAATTTGGTTAGTTAACTAGTTGGATGAGAGGAGAGCTTTGGGGGTTTCTTTAATTTAATCTCATTTTAAAACCAAACATTATGTTGGGTTCTGTCTAAAGTGGCAAAATATTTGGAAAATATGAAATTGTGAAGTTATTGTTCTTTATCACATCTCTCCCTGAGTTGTAGCACCCCCTTTACTAAGATCTGTTTCAAGTGTAGGTATAAAATGGTAAATGGCCTGTACTTATATAGTGCTTTATCAAGTCCAGAGGACCCCGAAGCACTATACACCACATTCAGTCATTCACACGCTGATGGTGGCAAACTACTGGATTATAGCCACAGCAGCCCTGGGGCAGTCTGACAGAAGCGAGGCTGCCATGCACCGGTGCCACCAGGCCCTCTGACCACCACCAGACTGGGATTGCAATGACAACTGCAATTTAACATTATGCAGCACTTCTTTTGTTACTATTTTGAAAATATCATATATTTCCAAAAGAAATTTAATAACTGTTGTTTTGTGGGAAAATTAATTCAGAGGAACACTTTTCATGATAGCTGGAGTCATCAGTTTGCAAGTATAGAGTCTAATTAGACTCTACTCAGTTAAAGATTGTAGGCTTCAGAGCCTCTGTGTGATTTACTTTGGTTGATCAGTGAAAATACATCAATTTTGGATGGCTTGCTCTGCCATGCAGACACTGTAGTAAGAATGTTTCCTCACCTGTATCCTTTCATGCAGCTGATAAACTGATAAAAGTCCTGATTTACTGCAAAAATTAAACAGATGGTGGAGTTGCAGAAACCCCTCATTCACATAGGGAAAAATGTAGACTGCATCCTTGTGCAGATGCAATACCCATGGCAGTAGCATTGTGGTATGATAGCCATGAAAGCTGCAGAGAAAATCGCATTTGGCAAGCACAGAGTCGAGTGGCATCACAATTTCCTTTACACTGAAATAGGGCTTTCAAATTTGCCATGAGGAATCCGGTGACGTTCATGAAAGTTCCTAAGCCCATGGGGTGGTCTGGTCTGAAGGTAGACTAATTAATATGTTGGTTGCATGAGGGTTTACAATGCAAGCTTACCTCACAGAATTCATATGTTCATATGTCTCACCACAACAAATCTTAGAAATCCATAAAGAGACATGATTTTGTGTTGCCCATGAGGATCTTCTTAGACAGATTTTGATTAATAGTGCAATCCACTGTCTAAATGTTGTAAATAAACTTCACAAAATTGTCTGTTGACCAAGAATCTGCTTCAAGTCGAACTCAACAGATGCAGCTGCAAACCTTAACAAGAACATAACTTTTTTCCCTGTGCCACATCGTTTTCTTCGGACATTCATTTATTACCCATGTGGGTTTACTATCATTTTAAAGTTAGCTTTTTTTTTTTAATTCTTGCATGTGTGTGGGATCTATCCAGTTGTATACACAGCACACATAATTTAAAATAATTTTCATTTATGCTGAGTTGAGATTTTAAAACATTCTAACATGCTTATATTTGTTTTCTTGCAGGGGAATCCACATATCTGAATGACCACGGACCACCTGCTCAGAGAGTAAGTCCTTATCTGGTAAAAGCAATTGCTATCCCTTGATCTTTTTTTCCCAAGCCTTCTATCTCTGATGTGTTACCCTGCATTTGAATCCAGTTAAGTCAAGAAAGGTTAGGGGTTAGGTTTGTGTGAAGGAGTTGCATGCGAACTCTGTAAATACCAACGGGACCTGCCTTCGGAGCTACAGTAATGCTTTGAATGCACTCACACACAAACACTGAGGGAGAGCTGACACAGGGGCCTTGTATCCATCCAGCTGCATGTCTGCATGACTATCTTTCCTCTGAACTCCCTCTTTCTCTCTTTGCCAACTGCCTTCTCCCTCCATTTGACCCTTGTTTATTGACAGCATCTTTAATCAGTCACTCCATTTTTACCTCATCTCGTTTCATTCTAATATCTTTCTTTTACTCCCTTATTCATGTTTGATTGGAGTTGATGTTTGGTTCTTTTACTCCAGTTTAGGGTTTTACAACGTTGAATATCAGTAACTGAAGACAATAATGAGGTTTGTTTATAGCTGTTGAAACCTGCTTTTGTTTTTATTATAGATCACATCTGGGTTTTATTTTTTCATTAACGGTATAAAAACTTGCTTTGCACTAAGACAAACCAAGCAAACAAATCACTTGTTTCATACAGCCACATTCACTTAGTGAAGTCTTATCTATATGAAATAAAGTAATAGAATGCAGAAAAGATGTTGATTCAATTCTTTTTTATTATTTGAAACAAGCAATTTACATTTGTGAAATTCACATGGCAGTTTACATGATTCAGATCAATCTATGAAATGCATGTTTGATAAAGCTAACATTACTTCTACTAAATCCAGTTATTAAAAGCCATTATCAATAAATCAGACAAATATATGTCTGAAGATGTTTATACAATTTGAATTCAAAAGTTTTTTAAAGTAACAGCTCAGCTGTGCCTTGAGGCATCTGATTATACATATTCAATATTATCATGGAAACACAGAAGCTCATGTGTCAATCTAATAAGAAAAAAATAAAATTTTTTCAAGGAACAGGAAGTTTTTGAAACCAGATGAGACTTGTTAAGAATTAAAAAAAAAAAAAAAAAATTTGGCTTTTGAGTCAAAAATCTCAATTAAGAGATGACAGTCAACCTAGCATGTCTTAGGACTATGGGAAGAAACTGGAGTGCTGGGGTTGGATGAGCCTTACAAAAATGCCTGTTTAGTTTTCTTCTATGTGAATTGAAAAAAACAAATTAAGCACAAGATGATTTTTTTAACAACAACAAAATAAATCTGTAAAATCGCTAAGAAATGGCCACAGGAGGCTAATTGCACTGAAGTTGATAGTTGTTATGTAATTGTGTGCATCAAACCTAAATTGAACTTTCTCAACCCCTCAGAGTGCCCAGAGAAACAATTGCTTGCATGGGGATAGCGTAAATAAAATTTACAAATTTGTACATCCTGATTCACTTAAGCAATTTCCTAAGAATGCATCCCTTGTGTTACTACATTTAGTTGAGCCCATAGCTTTACTTTGATTTGAAATGAGAGTGCTGGAATTACCACAACACATAAAGCTCCCAGATGCACTGACTTGGCTGACAGTTGTTCTAAAATAATTGCTTGTCATTGACTGATTGATTCCATCTACTCATCTCAATCCCCAGAGAGACATTAATGATGCCATGTTAGTAGCATGTGGTACATTAGCCACATCTCTCATTATCTTTTTGTTGACATGCCCTCCTGCAGTTGAAACTGATCGGGAGTGTCAGCATCGGCGCGATGTTGTAAAACGTGCGATCAGAAGGTTGTGGTTCTGGTTAACGTGGGGAAAGATTCAAAACCAGGATGAAAGTTCACCGTAAATGAGAGCATATGGAAAAACCACACTTCACCTAGAATAGAGCTGTAGAGCATTCTGTGTGTGGCAGTGTTCCTTGAATGTCCAATACACAATTTTATGGATGTTTTAGCACATACATTTTCACTTTTTTAACTTTCCAGAAAAATATGTTGATGTTAGTGTTAAAACAAACATTTCTGATTTTGTTTTATTCTGATGTTGTTATTTTCAGTTATTTACATCAATTATTCCTAAATCACCTGTAGATGCAGAGACATAATAACTGCCAAAGCTACAGATAGTTTGCCTTGCTTGTTCTGTCTTATGAAATAACAGGAAATGTTTTGAATTTCCACTCTTCCAACAGCTGAAACCTAAACATACAGTTCTTCCCTCGGTTCACAGTGAAAGACACTGACCCCAAATCAGGTCTAACTAAAATATGCAGAGCCTTACTTTTTATTCTCATGCGGGCTCACATCAGTAACAGCTGTTGTGGATTTCCAAGAACAGTGGTCGCGATATGGGGTCAGTGAGCCGTCTTTTTTTGCTTAAATAGTATACATCTGAGGATGTCTCAAAATATCCTAAGTCACTTGGACCTTTGAGTGTAAATGTGCGAACAGGGTTCTAATTTAGAAAAGACGGCAGAAGAAAGGATTTGATGAAAAGATGTCTGAAAAGACTGCTCCTCTTCCCGAAAATCTGCACAGTGTTAGCTCAAAAGCATTACCACAACAAAAGTCAGACTGAAATAAATCTCCTCATCAGATGCAAAATTAAAAACAGCCCTGTCATATATTACTTTTTGATTCCCTGAATACACCAGAAACTGAATGCCTTCCTTTCAGATGCGGCAGACATTTCTCAAAGCATGTTTTAGGAAACCCATGTCTTAAAGAATGGGAACAACATCACAAATAGAAAGATTGTCAGTGCCGACAGGACATTTGGTCTTTTCATAGCATCTCTGGTGTTCTTCCAGTGTTATTCAGCACCGGGGCTGTTAGAAGTTTGACACAGTCATTTGTCATAATATCTGCAGGGAATGATGTCCTGCAGAACACTGCATGTGTTTTACCCGCCTTTTTAATGTCACAAGCTGAGATGTCTGCTGTTAGTTGGAAAACACAAATGAATGTTGGGTGTGATGTCCAAGAAAATGTCCCTGAAATGCTCACAATATTTTCCCAAAACTAGTCTAATTACAGCTACTGCATTTTAATTTTTTAGAATAAAACATTTTCTTGCTGCAGTTATCAATAAGGATGCTTTGATTTTTGTTAACACATTATCTGGGACACGTCTGCGAGGAATATTTCCTTAACATGGGAAGGCTTCTGTAACACATTAAAATCATTGCAGTGGAAGCTTGGGCTTCTTTAAAAATGGCTTTCTTGGGGGGGGGGGGGGGGGGAAAATTAAAAAACTGTGAAACTGAAAATAAACTGTTGAGTTTTTTTTTTTATTATTTTGTTAATGCAATTAAATCTTGACCTAAAGTTAACAAAAATGTAAAAAAAAAAAAAAAAAAATATATATATATATATATATATATATATATATATATATATATATATATATATATATATATATATATATATTATATATATATATATATATATATATATGAAATCTTTCCTGTCATGAACGATCTGTAATTGTTTATAATTGTTTGTAATTGGTTATACTGTCTGTGCCAGACAGCCTTTGGTGTTACACAGATCTGCAGTTAAACAGGATTTCACTATTACTTCAAAACAAACACAAGTGATTATTGAGTTGACATTTTAAAGTGTCTTTAGCTTTTAATATTATCCTTTAGTATGATTAGCACAGTTAGCACAGTTTGCACTGTATAGCTGGCACTACAAATCAGTCCCAAATGTGTATACCAGGGTATACACGAGGTAGTAGACGGCTAACATTTCTTAATTGTTCCGTGACTCTTTTAAACTGATTAAACAGAATATCTTTACCATAATATGTTCAGCTTTTTTTTATTTGCTTAAGTCTAAATCCTTGTGTAAAAATAGCTATTTAAACAGACAACTAGCATGGCTCCATAGAAAAACAATCTGAAAGCTTCTTTTCACTTTTGGTGCCTTCTCAGAGTTGACTCTTCTTCCCTTAGTAACCTGTTAATGCATTCATGCTAACATATGCACACTCACCAATCTGAAAAAGATTGCATTTTAAGTTTCCAACCAACCACTGATCAAGCCCAGTCAATCATAAAATCCTTCAGTTGCAGTCACCCACTGATTCTTGGTGCATTTCTAGATATGGAGCCTAGGCGTAAATTCAACCTGGAAGACTCTTTCTAGCCTCACGTGCATCATCCAGTCGCCGTGTGATGCACCTCAGCTGCAGCCCATCAGCTTCAGACCACACCTCATCATAGCCTATCATCGTATTTGTCTTCTGCCAGGGTCTGAGCGCCAAAAACGTTATTCATTCATGTAAATAAAACTTTCTAACTGCTGCTATGTCTGTGTGTGAGTCTCTCCAGGTTGAAATAATAATATCAATTCTGAACATGCAATAAATTAAAATACACCTGTCAAGTGGTAATCCATGCCTTTAGACTGTATCTTGCACAAAATAAAGACAACCAACCAATGATTACTTAATTTCTTTTTAAGTTTGGTGAAATGTTTTGGACAGTAGTCCATAAGTTTCTAACAATAATTTAGTAGAATTTTTGCCCATTCCTAACAATGTCTTTTTTAAGCTGAGATCAAGGCTTTTTCGTAGCCTCTCCAGCACACTGACTTTGTTTTCCTTAAGCCACTTGTAACTAATTTGGTTGTATTCTTAGGGTCACTGCAATTTAGAAGTACAAAGTTTGCCCAGATTTTACAGTACTCAAGGATAAACTTACAGAGGTCCACAGTTCTAAGAAAGATTGTTTCATCTCTCACAAACTCATGAAAACAGCAAGATGTGTTTTTGGCCAAGTAATCACTTGTCATCGTTATAGGATTTTGTCCTGTCATTTAATTTCATAGTGTTGAGTGAATAAAACCAGTGTGGGGGGCCTTGCTGAGCTATACAAAGGGAAATTTGAAACAGATGAGAAAGGAAATGAACAATTTGTATTTTTTTTTTTGTCAATGTAGTTTAAGTAATTGTCTATTGTTTGCTCTTATTTAATTATCCTATAAAACTACATTGTTACTTTGCAAGCTCTTTGAGCCCATGAAAATGTATTTGCTGGGATTTCCAGCATTTAAAAGAGAAAGAAGAATTAAAAGAAATAATTTCAGTGATTCCAGTATCAGACTGTGGTGATTTTTAAGAGCTTCATCTTTTTAAAAATATCTCCTACAAATCTTTTTTTCTGACATCTCTGTCCCACTCTGTCTTCAAAATTGATTAATCAACTAGTATAGATGTAATTTGAAAGCATGCTTATATGAAAAAAACCTGTGGGACTTTTTGGTATATTTGGTTAATTAATGCATTTGGGCTTTTTACTTTATGAATCATGGCTGAACCGCTTGTTATTGCTGGTAAATCATGATGTGTCAAAGTACTTACCGTAGCTCGTGTGTGTGATGAAAATGAAAGCTGTGTCAGTTTCGTTTTGCAGTGCAGTTCCTGACTCATCAAGTGCAAGGAAAAAAGAACATATAAAGATAGAAAAAACCTCACCTTGTGTACCTTTGTAGCTTAAACACACTTTGTGTGTCTTTCAACTTTTTACACTAACTTTTTTCCTACATAAGAGGATAATTAAAAAACATTACAATCGCATAGATTGTATGAATTAGTAATTGCACATTTAAACAGCAAAAGAAGAATACATAAAATACAGAAAAGTTAATGAATAATGCAATGTTTTTTTTTCTTAGTCTAACTTTTCCTGTGTATGTGTTTCCTGTATGTATCTATAGGTGCTCCCGTTTCCCAGCCAGGTGGTTTATAACCGTGTGGGAAAGTGCGGCAGCCGGACAGTGGTCATCTTACTAAGGCTGTTGGCTGAGAAACATAAGTTCAGCCTAGTCTCTTCTGACATCCATAATAAGACACGTCTCATGAAACATGAACAGGTGAGATATGTAAAGATTCCTAAAGGGGCACTTTTTTGAAGGACATTCTAATCCTTTATTGAAATTTCACATAAAAAATTTTACACTTAGTACAATATTGAAAGACTGGCTCACTGTTTGATAGTATGTCTTTAAATACTGTATTATTTATTGATTTATTTTGGTAAAAAAGAAGCAATACTTGTGAGAAAAATCAGAGTTTTAAAAAAAGTAAATTGTTTCTTTGGTTATTTTTAACAAAACAAAATCTATTTATTTTGATACATTGTCTAGTTTTACATTTTTTTAAATAATTGATACATTAGCCTTCTGTAGTCATGTAATCATCATAACCCAACAGTGTAGTAAGCTGTTTGGCCTTGAGTATATTTGACATGTTTTTATTTAGCATAAGCCACAAACTCATCTCTGCTCTTAACTTACAAATGCGTTCTTCCAACAAATGTGGGACCATTTAAAGGAAAATAAGTAGGCTTTATAATGGTATAATAAGGCAAATGGGCACTGTTACAATAAACAAAAGATATAGAGAATACAGAAACTGAGTTAAAACAAATTATATATATATATATATATATATATATATATATATATATATATATATATATATATATACATATATATATATATATATATATGCAGAATTACTGTAATGCTCCTCTTTCTACTGTAAGGCTCAGTCTTTTGAATATGAAGCAGGACACTATCTCTCTTATTTATATAAGATCCTTAGCACTAGCTGCATTTACATCTTTTGAGCAACTGAGCCATTTAAATTTTTAACTTTTAAATTTTAATTTAGAACATTGCAAATTCAGTCCATGTTCAGACTATAAAACATTTAAACATTCATTCATAATTGTTGTATTTGCTTGCAGACAAACCACATCCTTTAAATTACCTCTAAATTAGAAGGGATAGTTTATGTCTGTAGCACCAAATTATTTAATTGATTTCAATGCAAAATTGTTTTTTTCACTTGTAGTAAATGGAAAAAAGCATTTAGTGATCAGATAGTTTTGTTCCACTAGAAACAAGAAACTGCATTTTAAGCAGTTCATAAACACTCAGTGTTCTTTGTTAATTTGAGTCATACTAGTAGTTACTGTAGCAGCTGACCCAGAGATGTTAGCTTAACAAGAAAACTGAATTATCCCAGTGAGACTGGTGATTTCCAGGGAATTTTGTCAGCAAGCACACTCCAAGTTATATGAATTTACCAGTAAAGCAATGCCTTCTTGAGAAATCCGTATGAGAAAACAATTCATTCATGTATCCGTGGAGGAGTATTGTAGCAGTGACTCATATCTTGTCATGATGTTACTCATCACTTTATTCATGGTAAAGGTTAGGGCAAGATTCAGCCGATTATAATCATATAAAGCAATTACTGACTGATTTGATATAAATATTAGACCAATATTGAAACAGTTACTTGTTTGCTTACTAATCAAACTCTGAAAACTTGCTGTTGTGTTGTGACCTAACACCATTAGTCTGATTGGGTTTCTGTGCAGAAAACATTTCTGTAAACAGTCCAGAAAAGTGTAAATATTCCTGTGTCATAACAAGCCTGCTTGGTGCTTGTGTGCAAACCTGTAAAAGCCACCTTAATCTGTGTGTGTTTATTTGCCCGAGTACTTTAGTGCATGTTGACTTATGCAGTTGCAGATGCATATCGCCTAACTTTAGAGCTTCTACTCTCATCAACTGAGGTTCTGGCTCATCAGTGCAGCGTTTGACGGTTTTCCTACAGCCACTTTGTACAGAATGTCAAAAATGTATCCGGGGTCGATATTTTTTGCGTGAAGGTGGCTAATTTATTTTTGGACTTTTGAAATCTCCTTTTGATTTCAGCTATGCTGTAAAGAGAGTAATGGCATCTTCTTGGTTCCCAGGGATCAGGGTTAGTTAAAGAGAAAGTAAATACATTTCCTGGAAAAAATAAAAAATAAAACAACTAGAAAGAAAGAGCCAGCTGTTGTCCATTAATGTCAAAGATGGTTTTCTCCCTCTGAATAATCTGTAAATCCATGCTTTGCAGGCATCGTGAGAACCAGATCCTCAGAGCAGAAACTTGATGTTGCTCATTTAGAGAAAATTGAATATCACATGTTACAACACATGTCAGGACATTAAATTGTGTTGGAATGCTTTCCTTCAGTGCTGTGCCTTTACAACAGTATTTATACTTGTTGAACTTTTTAATATTTAGGACATTATGTAATACACCTGACAGAAAGTTGCAGATAATTAGAAACTAAAAAAAGTTACATTATTTTCAAATTTATTACAAATAAAAATTGAAAAGTTGTGCCATACACTTGTATTCAGTCCCATTTACTCTGATACTCAGGAGTTAGAATTTGTTGACTTGACCACTGAGTTGCACACAAGATATAATGCTTTCTGTTTTTCACAAGCCATGCAGGGGACACAACAAATATCTGAAAGAAGATGATCTGGTCAGATAAAATCAACACTAAACTTTTCACCCTACATTAAAAACACAGTGTGGGGGAAGACTATGTGTGTATCGCCCTAAATACTGGGGAATCTTGGAAGAAAACTGCAAAAGACTTGAGGTTTGGGTGGAGGTTTACCTTCTAACGGGAAATGGGAAAATCTTGACAATATCTAAAAAGAACTGCAGTTGTAACTGCAGTGATAGAAATGAAAACAAATGCATAGAACACTTTTATTTTTATAGAAGTATGCAATGCATTTTATGTTATGCTTTGATTTTTATTTGTAAATTAATTTAAAAATTTTCCACTTAAAAAGTATGCACTACTTTGTCCATCAGCAGTACATAACATTGAAATTTGATTTTGTAACCTAACAAAATATAAAAAATTTCAATGGGTTTTAATAGTTTTGCAAGTCAGTGTATTTACTGTTTTAATTTTTCACATGATCATATTGTTTAACTGTTGTGTGGAGACTGAGTTGGGAGAAAGTGTGGGCTACTGTCAAAACTTTGTAATTTTAGCTCCGTTTCTGTTCTTGTGATGAGCCCCATGAAGATACTACTGGTGCTCAATTAGGAGGGGGAAGTGCAGGTATGCTTGGAATCTTTCACTTTCTCCCTTCAGCCTTTCCTGGGAAATTAGAGGAGGGGGTTCTGGTCAGACACACAGACAGACAGACTAGGGCGCTGGCCAGAAAACAGATACAGAAACAAACTCTTGCACATTTTTTCTCTAAATGTGCCTAAAGCACTCTGTGTCACCCCTGAGACGAAGAAGTGGCTTGAAAAAAGTCATTATATAAAACTTTTTTTTTTGTCTCTGAAAAGCAATAAAATATACTGGAATGTTGATCAGGAAATGGACAAATGCTGCAAAATATATTCTATAGCACTAATAAAAGCTTTACATTATGTTTTATGGCAAAGGAGTTCCATAAAGCGTGGAAACAGGGTGAGTGGAAATGTACTGGCTTTATAGAAAAAAGGGAGCGTGTGAAGCCTGAATCTGACTGGAACCTCTGAATAACAGCCTTGGGTACATAAACCAGTATACATATTGCTGTTGCTAACCGAATTAGTGTTGCCATGACATAACAGGTGTCTGTATAATAAGAGGAAAGATCTCCTTCTTTAACACAGGTTTTTATATAAAAGATAAAAATGTAAAATTTATGAGAAATATGTCATCCTTTTCTTTAGAAAGAGATTTGATGAAAAAAGGAAGTGGGGTTGTGCACAAAGAGAAAGAACAAAAAGCATAACTACAGATATTCTGTTAGTTACAAAAACAAGCTTCTATGTATTTTATTTAGAATTTATGTGATAGACCAACTCAAAGTTATACCTAAAGTACAAAGAAATACATAGTTTTAACATTATTTGCAAAACAGATCTAGAAAAATCTAGAAAAGCGTATTTAGTTCCTTTTACTTTATACTGCCAAAAAAGAATCTAGTGCAGGTAACTGCTTTCAGAAAGAAATCATCCAGTAATTATAGTCCTTTTTGTGTAATCTAATAAATGTATAAATACATCTGCTTTGTAAGGCCCTCAGAGGAGCATCATAATCATAGGAGCAGCCAAGAGGCTCACAGTAACTCTGAAGGAGTTGCAGATACCCATAGCTGAGGTGGAGAATATGCTGACAGGACAGCTGTTAGTCTGGCACTCCACACACCTAGTCTTTATAGAAGTAGCAAGAAGAAAGCTTTTTTGAAGGAATGCCAGATGTACACCACAAACCATGTCGATGACCCAGGAAAATATGGAAGACAACAGTCTGGTCAAATGAGACTAAAATAAGATGTTTTGGTCAGCATGCAAAACACTATGTGGAAGAAACCTATCATTGCATATAACCCTGAATACACCATCCTCACCTTGAAACATAGTGGTGGTGGCAGCATTATGCTTCTTTCAAGAGGGACATGATGGCAAGATGAATGGAGCTAAATACAGGGCAATCTTGGAACCTGTTAGATGCTGCAAAAGACTTGAGACCGTGATGGAGATCCACTTCTATGTACTACTTTGTATTGGTTGATAACGTTAAATTCCAATAAAACCGATGTTTGTGGTTGAATTTCAAAATGTTCAAGAGGAATAAATAGTCTTAGAAGGCCTTGTAAATGATAAAGGATGAGAAATGGGATCCTCCAGTAATGTTGGATGTGTGTCAGAGAGAATAATTCAACCTGTGCGTCCTTCCTTTACACTCAGCTTGCTCCTGCCTGTCTCTTCTTAAGTAACTACACTTGTTCTTACGTTGAACTCCAAGATCTGTTCCAGAGGAATGCTTTGTTGAAAGTTTTCTAGTTCATTGACCTCGGCTCTCCTGACTCTCTTCTTGACGCCAAAATGCCAAGAAAGATTTGTCAACTTAACAAGTAATCACCTACAGTCATGTTGTGTTAATTTGCCAACCATTTCCATTACACTGTTGGGATGCATAATTCATAAAAGCAGGTGTTGCTGCATCTATGGCAGGAAACCGTGTCAGAGTCAGGCTAAGAACTGACATTAAATAACGCATTTATCTAATGTGGCAAGTGATCCAGTTTATTTCTGACACACAGAAAACATTTTTGAGGATGAAAACTTTTTGTTACATGAAAACAATGGAGCTTCATTGTTTTATGGGTTTGGGGTTTATCTTAATATAATCCATAAAATGCAGCCTACATCAGAGTCACAAATGTAACAGCAAGACCAAAACATATTCATCTGAGGTTAGATTTTTTTTTCGAAGCAACTAAGTGTTGGGACATTTTCTACCGTTTAAAAGAGTTGAATAACTTACTGACAGTTTTATAAAGTTCAGACTATTATTTAATTATTGCTGCCTACCTGACTATTGAAAAGATAGGTTCACTACAAATTTAAAATCGTTTTATTTCTGTCACAGAGAAAATGACAAGAGTGAGAACTGGTGTTATTTTACCTTTTAAACATTTATTTGTTTTTATCCCCTGCTGAAATAAAAGCTAGGTAAAAATATATAAAATATTTTTTTCACAACTCTCCAGCCTATATTATGCATTATGTTGCATTACTCCAATATGGAACTATTAAGGCAAAGAATTATTGAGTAGTTGGATTCATTTTAGCTTCTTCCTGGTTACATGTAAGAAAAATACTGATTGCAAAAAAATAATAAAAACACTACAATCACATTGCATTTCTTTATTTGCATGAATTAAGTTTTATTGTGAAGATTCTTCTGATTGTGTCATGGTAAAGCCAAGTTGTTCTCTACCCATTTTTTCCCCAAATACCAGGTCCAAGGATAGTATTTGCCTTTTTTGCATCTTTATGACTTGCAGAAATCCCACATAAAGATTCTTGCTTGAGTAATAGACGCCTTCGTTTAGCCTTTCTGTTTTGTTCTGAAAGTCTTATTCTCTCTCCCAGCCTGAAGAAAAGAATATATTTTTTTTAAATGTGTCCTGTCTGGCAGTGTGGCACTCAGAATTGTTGTCTGAGTGCCAAGGTGAGGTGATATATATCTTTTCAAAAAATGCTTAAGAAGTTATTTTATTGTCTCAAACCAAACATCTCAGTTGTCCATGTTTTCATATTCAGAAAGGTTTAAAAGAAATCATTTTGTTTCAAACGTAGTTTAGAAATGTTAACTATACACTGCTTGTGATTTCAGTGGAAGGATAAATCACCGTTGCAATACTGTCTTGGTTTTATCCAAACGTCCATCGCTGTGTTTTTTTTAAAGAATTTTTTTTGGCACTAGTGGGCTTTATTTGACAGCAATCTGACTGGAAGGGGCAGAGATAAGTGGGACAGACCAGACATTTGGCAAATGAACCAAAGACAGGAGTTGTACTCGGGATGAGCCCGCCGGCAACCAGCTACATCAGAGCAGAGCTGGCCGAGCCCCAAGGGCACACCAACCCCTAGCAGAGGCCCAATTGAGCCAGGGCGCCCAGGCCTCGCCAAGCAGTCACCAGGGTGAGCCGGCACATACCCGAGCCCCCAGCCCTGGACATCAAGAGCCATCACCGGCAGAGTGTGACAGCGGGAATGGCTTTTTTTATTAGGGTGCTGTGTTGCCCTGTGATGGACTGGCACCCTGTCCAGGGCACCAGCCCCCACACGACCATGCAAGGATATGAGGGTATAGACATTAGGTGAATACAATGAAACTCAGGTTACTCTCTGTATTTGCATGTTAAATCTGCAGTGAACACTTTTTCTATTGAGACATGTCCAGCTTTCCTTTCACTGAATGACCTTTAAAATGCTGCTCATGCTTTTATTGCCCTAGCTTTGGGTCACTGCAATTCATTATGTCTTGGCATAGCCCAGGTGGATTTGGTTCAGAAAACTACTGCCAGATTTCTGAGTGGAGCACATAAACAGAAACATATTACACCATTTCTGGCAACATAACACTGGGTTCCTGTCTAAAGCGCAGTATACCATGAACTCCTACTCAAATGCAAAGAGCACCAACTTTTCTGTCAAACCTGTTGCTTTCTTATGCCCTGGGTTGCATGTCTGTCTGGATTCATGTCCAGGGCTGATTTTCTAAAAAGTCTCCTAAATATCATCATGATCTGTATTTTAAACTTCTTTAATTCTACGATCTTTATAGATCATTAGAATGATATGACTGCCTGTTTTGTTTTGTTTTTTTCACTATATTTTAATTTTTAGGTTGGGAACTTGTATTCTTTCTTTATATATTTATATTTTTTTATTTTATAATAAACTGACTTGTTTATTATGTCTGTCTTCAGATAACATCTGAGATTCTCATGTCTTAAGCATATGATAAGGCAACAAGTTCCAGTTCTATTTACTATTTTGAAAATTGCTCCTGAATTTCACAACTAAAAGGGTTAAGCTTTTTAGTATCACAAATCATTCTGGGTTTTTTTGTTTGTTTGTTTGTTTTAAATCAGGTATATCCATCCATCCATTATCTAGCACGCCTATCCTTGCAGGGTCGCAAGGAGGGCTGGTGACCATCTTCATTGGGCAAGAGGCAGGGTACACCCTGGACAGATTGCCAGTCCATTGCGGGGCTAAATTAAATATACTGTAACATGTTATGTTGCACTACTCCAATGTGGAACTATTTAGGAGAGGAATGACCTCGTATTTGGATTCATTTTCATGGACATCAGTCCAAAATCACCTAATATGGTGTATTTTGGCTGCTTCTTGCTTGTTTCTCCAAGCAGAAACGGAAAACCCCAAGGATTCTTCTTTTGCCGTGTGAATAACACAAGATAGAAAATATGTGAGAACTTATTGCAAAAGAATCAAGATATTACACTGACATTTTATGGTTTCACTGGTATGGGATTAGTTTGAAGGTGAAGATTCATTTGATCGTGTTAAGGTAAAGCAAATATGCCCTTTACTAATGTTTACATTTTTGATTCAGTTATTCAGTGTGGCCAGTTTGTTTTTACAAATGCCAAACCCAAGTATAATGTTTGCCTTTGCATCTTAATGACTAATAGAAATCCTCAGATTGTTTGTAAAACCAGTCTTGCTCACTTTAGAATACCTATAGAACAATGTGTCAATATTAGTTCGTCTTTTTAATTGCCAATCATTATTTCGTGATTTATGGTATCTTGACTCAAGAAGGAAAATCTACCTCCAAAAAACGCACTTACATGCACAGATACCTCTGTTTGACCACATTCTTTTGTTTTTTTTCTTGTTCTTCTCATCTTTATTTGCATTTTCAATCAAATCTTTTTCTTGTAACCAAAAACTAGTTCAGACTGCATGCTTTGCCGTCAAATCACGTAACTATTTGAAACGATACAAAAAAAAATGTTTTTACGCATTTCAAACAGGAATGTAAATAGATTTGTTCCAGTTTAGGTTCTAAAGGTAAGCATCACAGGATGCTTCAGTTTCATCATCCAGATCAGTTTCCATTAGGGCTTGGGGGTCATCGAATTCCACAGCTGGCTGTAATGCATAAGGTTAAATCCCCTGCAACTTGACTAATCAAAATCTGTCAAAACTTGCTCATCTGCCATAATATTTATAGGTGCCAGCAAATCATCTTCATTCCTGTGCCCTGTTGTGTTGCCCTGTCGTGATATCAGCGACCTGTAAACAAACAAACCAAAATTGCTGTTTCTTCTGTGTGTTTTTAAAATTTATTTTGGGAAATCCCTTAGTGTGAATTCACATTTAGTTATTATGATTAGGTTTAGAATTTTATTTTGTTTTGGAAAAACTGTTAATTTTGTAAGGTTCTAACATTTATGAAAAATGGCAAACAAGTCCCACATACTCCCCTTGAGTGTGCATTTGGTTTTATTTATGTTTATCCCTTCCCTTTGGGAGTCCTCAATATAAATACTAAACAGCATTAATGAACACATTTGTCTTACATTGCAGCTGCCTTCAGTCACTTTCTGCCTGAAAAAGTATGTTTACATAAAGGACCAGAGAGGTCTGTGCTTCTTTTGAATGAACAACATGTTGCTCAAAAAATTAGAACAGCAAAATGGCTGTTATTTAATCATAACATATTGTTGCATCCAACACAAAACCAGTAATGTTTTGCATGTTTCCATCTTTCCTTTTGGGACAAGTGTTTTTTCTATCTTATCTGGCCTACAAAGACCCTTTATGCATTGAAAGGAATTAAAAAGGCAGCAAGCATTGTGCAGCTTTTACTGTAAAAAAAATCTGTTGACTTTGCATGTGCCTCTTTGTGCAGGTGGATCTAATGAAGAACATCAGTAAGATCCCCCAGCCATTTCTTTATACAAGACATGTTCACTTCCTGAACTTCACCAGGTACAGTGGAGCATCAACAGAATGAAAGGCTATCCAACATTGTTTATTTAAGTTGCTTGGCTCAGATATGCAGACGAGTTCAAGTTATTGCTTATTTTTAATTTCTTTCAGGTTCAGGATAGAGCAGCCTGTCTACATCAACATAATCCGTGATCCCATAAGCCGGTTCCTCTCCAACTATTTCTTCCGTCGCTTTGGTGATTGGAGAGGGGAGCAGAACCACCTCATCCGAACACCAGGGATGAAAGATGATGAGCGATACCTAGTAAGTGCTTTGTTTTCATCAGTTAAGACTTTAAAATAGTTTCAGCTTAAAGCATAAGCAGCACCACATAGTTTGCTTCATGGGTTTTCAAATTTAATTTCCAGTCTTGTAAGTAAGGGTAGTGCATATACAGACATCTGATTATGTGGAAAAACTAGGAGGGCAAAAATCTTGTCTGATTAAGGGCTTTGTGTCTCAGTTGGATGAGGAGTTCGATCCCTGGCCAAATGTTTTCTTGTCTCGCCAGTCTTGAGCCTGTCTAAAGTTTACAGCTAGGTTTGGCTTCAAAACAGTCAATTTCTATGAATGATGAGGATGCTTCCTTTTAACAGATGGAGAAACACTAATAATCAGTGTTTTACTGCATGTGTTTGCATGTCCTCAGAAGCAGAAAAATATCCATCACTGCCACTGCAGCAGGCTGAGGTTTGAGCAACCAGCAAGAACTGATATTCAGAATATGTAAATATTCCTGCACTTTCTACCTGATCAGATTTCTGTCATGTTCTCTTTGATTCACGGTGGACAGTGACATGCAACTCGTTTTTCTTTGTTGCATGGAGTTGACCATCATCTGCCAACTTTGAACTGGGAACATTTTGGGGGTTTTCCTCAGAAACCCCAAAATGCACATCAGGTTTGATATCACCTCACAAGTTTCTTTAAGGCCATTTTAGCTGAACAGCACTGCACTTCTTTATATGTTTTAGCCTCTCCAATTACCTTTTTAATCACTGCTCTTCTGAACAGTGTCTGGAACAACCCATTTTACTGATGTTTACAGACAGGAATGCATAACAATCAATATGTAAAGCATTTGCTGCCTTCCTCCTTAACTTAGGGGCATCTGTTTAAGGCCTGTTTTTTTCTACAAAATGAATGACCTCACTGATTGAACTCCATGGTGCTCTTATTTATAACCCCTTTCACTTAATTAAATAATTAACAACAGAGAATTAGCAGCAAGTGGGGTTGCTTTGTTTTATGTTTCTCTACTGTACCTGCTGAAAATTATATGCTTTGTAGAGATATGATTTCCCAAAACAGTAACAAAACAAAATAAACTTATTTGTAAAACAAACATCTAGAGCCACTGAGGAGGCAGCTGGTTTTGTTAGCATTTTGTTTTAATCCCACATTTTCCATTGGTTATTCTAAGGGATCTATTTCCAGTCATATCTAATGAACCAGGCAAGAACTGCATTTTGCAGCATTTCTCCCCTCTTTCTGCCATTCATCCCAGTCCCAGTTTCCACAAGCCCATTAACTCTCCTATTGACATTGCCAAGATCAATCTTACAGATGCTTATTATTTGAAAAGCTAATGCATTCAGAATGTTTGACACACTGTTGCTGCATGCTTATGCTGTGAGTGATACTCTCCTTCTTGGCAGTAACATTGCTTTGAGATGGGATTCAGTGGTATCATAACTTAAAGTTCTGCTGAGATATGAACTGAAATAGACATACTAATGTCTGATTCTAGCGTGGCGTTCATGTTAACTCTAATTATACGGTGCTTTGAAGATGTTCCAGAAGCAGGAAACACTCTTATCTTTCATACAGAGCCTAAAGGTATGTCTTTAATGTGCTTTCATAGGTTATCTATGAGTAGTTAGTGTCTCACTAACAAAAAAGTAAACAAATCACCTTTAATGTGGAATATAAGATAAAACCTACTCAGATTAACATCATCAGTATCTAACCTTTGGCAGCCCTTATGTTAAATTATAACAAACCGAGGCATAAATTTTAATTACAGATCTGATCTGCACCATGACAGACTTAGTACCTGAGGCTTGCAGAGCTGTTTATCAGTTGGACCATGACAACAAAAATCATCATAGTTTTGTTTCTTTTGTTGAGGACAATTTTGAGGTCCCCTTATATATTAGTTTTATTTGTATCCAGTGATGTAGTTTGGGATTATAACTATTTTTGGATGCATTATCCAGTTATTATGCAATGTGAACATGCATTCATGTCACAGTTAGAGAGCTAAGAAGGGTCATTCTCAAAGACTAACAAGAGTAGCAGTAAACGTCAACTTGGCTTGAGTCAGACTGGATGTAATTAAGTGTTGCACTGTTTCCCCTGGAGTGGGACCATGTGAGTTGAGTTATTAAAGTATGCAGACCACAGGGGCCCCTTCCTACAGTTTAAGGGGAGGAGGAAGCTGTGTTGTTTTACGAAATTACCTGTGCTTTCAATGTTCATTGTATGTTCCTGCGTGACAAAGATAGGATTTTCCTATGTTTGTTGGATGTTTCCGGTTCTTGCAGTGTTGTGCTTGTTTCTTTAAGCACATGTCTTTTTCTTTTTTTTTTCTTGCTTTTAGTTTCTGTAGCAAATCATAAGAACAACCTAAAATGCTTGATCAGTTTGTAGTCATGTGCTAAAACATATTTAGAAACAGTAGGTGCATCTGCTAAAAACTATAATTTTCAGTTCTCTGTTTCGTTCTGTAAAACCAAAAACCAGACAATAATTTAAGCTATTTATCTATAAAGATATCTACATAGTGTGCAGTCATGGAGCCCCCTCAGTCCTAACATATATGTTCATAGGAGATCTTGAATTGCTATTTTTTTCAAAAAGTAGTGAGGAAAAAAAGCATTATTGAAAACAAGCCATAGGAAGCCCCATTTGCAGTTTCCTAAAAGCCATATAGGGAGCACTGTGAACTTGTGGAAGAAGGAGCTCTGGTCAGGGACTAAAATATAACATTTTGACTTGCAGGCAAAATGCAAGGTATGGAAGAAAGCTAACACATCACATCACCTTAAGCATGCCACATGCTGGTGGCAGAGTCATGCTGTGGAGATGCTTTTCTTTAGCAGAGACAAGGAACCTGGTCAGAGGTGATAGAAAGGTGAATGGAGCTGAATATAGGGCATTCATGGAGGGAAACCTGTTAGAGGCTGCAAAAACTTTATGACAAGTGCAAAGGTTCACCTTTCAGCACATCAATAAAATAAATTCAAAGCATAGTCATTTGTTAGAATGGCAGGTGAATATGCACCTTTATGCAAAACTTTGTGTTGGCTGAGCATGTATAATCACAACAAGTACATTTATTTATGTTTTGTAATGGGAGAAAATATGAAGATGCTCAAGGGGTTTGAAAACTTTTGCCTTGCCCTGTAAATTTCAGTATCAAAAGATTAGGAGATAAATGTTCTTGAGAGACTTGGAATCCTAAGTAACAATCAGCATGCTTTCTTTGCCATGTCAACAATCAAAGTTTAAAGTCGTATCGGATGTATTCCCCTGCCTGGTATGTGTTAGCCCTCCCTGCAGTCCCCCTGGCTGAATCTGAGAGGTGTCAATGAAAGAACGTTGTCAGTCTGCTCGCAGGGGCCGAATGGAACCCTATGCACATGTTGCTGAGACATTCCTGTGGTCAAACTGGATTTTCTGTCAGTCTCCACACCCCTTTTTACATACACATATAAAGCAATGCAGTGGTCACTTGAACTCATGACATACACACCGTTAGCCTCAGAAAAACATCTGGCTTTTGGTGACTTTCATGATCTATTACAATGCTTATATATTGAACCTTTTATGAATGTAGGTCAGATATGAAAAGGCATTTTGATTAGATTTTTTCAGATTACTTGCCCATTTCTCTGTTTAGATTTACTTCATCTTATAAGCCAATTTGTAAGACAAACAAGTATAGAAGGTATCGCTGACTGTGAGCCATATGCAAATAATGCTCATATCCTGTAAATGCTCACAAGCAACAACAACAAAAAAAATTAAAGTTGTGCAGTTCTCACAATTGAAAGATACCGGTCTGGTCACATGAGATTCCCACGCTAACTGAAAAATCGTCTTCTGCCAGTTAAACTGACACTTACAAGAATCTTGAACAAATAATTATACTCACAAGAAAGAAAGAAGCTTTACTGGAAATATCATGCCTTAACAAGCCTTGATATTAGGACACTAAGACATCTCCTTCACTGTCTCCCTGATTGCCTAATTTGCAACTGACTCACAAAACTTGCTTATTATTGATATCAGGTGCTCAAATTCAACATTTTGGTTTTTTCCCCCTCAAAGATGACATAAAAATATTTTTGTGGAGTACCCAAATAATTGTTTTTATTTAGGACTTTGACATCATGAATGAAGTCATTGAAGTTATTTTTAGACTCTACTGTTTCCGTTTTTAAGGATATCTTACTGCATTGGTGTTGCTATCTATAACTGTATGAGTTTGGTTCAAATGTTTGAAGCTGCTCTTATCACTATTATTAAAGTTGTTTTTTTTTAATATGTGGCAACTGAAAACCTCTGACAAAAACAGAGTGCTGTACACTTCCTTGCAGATAAAATTTACTAAAGCCATGTACTTGAGAAACATGGCTTATAAAGATAGCAAAAAGCTATCTTGAATGAATCCTGTACTGTTATTTTAGGTGCTCAATGTGTCAATGATTCATCTGATAAACCTTAAGAGGGTGTGTTGCCTCCATTGCCCTCTTGTGGTAGAAAGATTATTGCAGTTTACTTCGCCTTTAAAGAGCCCTTTCTCTACTATACACATTTGAAAGTTTATTTATTTATTTTTGGAGGCTTCCACTGGAATAGAACAATCTGCTGCAACCATGATCTAAATACTGCATTCTGTTTATTTATATGCGATGTGATGAAGTAACCCCCGAAGGGGAACTTCATGGGTAGTACTTCTCATTTGTGTTAAAAAATAAATGATCACACAAGAAACATTGGTCAATCCTCTATCTTTAACATAAAATCATTTTTGGGTACAGCCAAAATATGGACATGCAGAATATAAGATAATGGAATAGTACTGGAACATCATTCAAAAACATGTTGCACTGGAGTCTAGTATGTGTAAAAGAGACTGTCCTGGGAAAACAAGGCAGTGAAAGCAAAGCTTAGTGAATGTTACTGTCCACATTTATCTGTCAGTTAAAGGTTTAAGTACACAAATCCCGGTAAAAAAAAACAAACTATATTCACTTTATGTTTTCATGATTTATTTAAATATTTTTTCATTGTGGAAAAAGACATAAGACAATTAATGATGTAAATGAAACCTAAAAAGAATAATTGAATGCACAGCTTTGAATTTATTGTGGATTTTGTCCAATCCACAGAGGGTCAGAACATTTCTTCTGAAGACATTGTCTGATGAGACAAGATTGAGCCACAATGACAGTTTGCATGTTTGAAGAGTCTAAGGATTTCAGACTCAAGAACACTGAACCAGCTGTCAAGCATGGTAGTGGTAGCATCAAGCTGTGGGAATGTTTAGCTGATAGCTGTACTGGTGATTTGCATAAAGTGGATTAAAAAATAAAGGAGAAATACAATTTAATTATTCAGTTTAATTTAAAAAACAGACAGTTAAATTTAAGCACAGCTGGTTATTTCAACTGGACAAGGATTCCAAACATATATCAAAATTAAAGAAACAGTAAATTCAAACTTGTACCACTGCAAAAAAAAAACTGATTCAAATAAACTACTAAAAGACCAACACTGGGAGTGTCACGGCATAGCAGTAAAGCAGGTACCCCATATACAGAGGCCATAGCCTTCGACGTGGCAGTCCTGGGTTCAATTCTTGACCTTGAGACCTTTGCTGCATGTCTTTTCCCGTTCTCTCTCCGCCCATTTCCTGTCTGGTAATTGTCAATAAAGGCCCCTAGCGCCAAAAAAATCTTTAAGAAAAGACCAACACTTATATTTCATTTATATCCATCATATCTGCATGTAAATAATAATAATTTATACTAACTTTGAATAAGGTAACACAGGAAGGACAACAGGGTAGGGATTCCCCTCTTTAAGATTTTTTGGCAACATAATGCTCTAACTCACTGAATTTTAGTTATTTGGCAAAACTTAAGTCCCAGTTCAATACTTCATTAAAGTTAATCAAATCAGTGCAGTTATATGCTTGATCAGTAACTTTAAAGTGTAGTAAAACAACACACTACATTTAATCAGTAACATACTCAACTACCATAGATGTTCTGGATGCTACAGTCTGTCCCATCTATTTTTTTTTACAATAAAAGATATTTTGTGGGGGTGCATTGTGGCATAGTGTCATCCTGGCCTGGGGTCATTTTTCATGGAGTTTCCATGTTCTCTCTGCGTACTCCAGCTTCCTCCAACACTCCAACAACATGCATGTTATATTAACTGGTCTCTCTAAATTTCCCTGAGAAGTGAATGTGTGTCTGCATGGTTGTTTGTCCTGTGTTGCCCTGTTGTGCCTCTCAGATTGTCCTGTAACCGGTGGGTTGCCAGTTCGAACCCTTGCTCTGTCTGTCTCAGTTATGTCTTTGAACAAGACACTTCACCCACCTGGCCTGCTGATGGTGGTCAGAGAGCCTGGTTACACCGGTGCATGGGAGCCTCACTTCTGTCAGACTGCCCTAGGGCACCTGTGGCTACAATGTAGTAGCTTACCACCATCAGCATGTGAATGTGTACATGAATGTGTGAATGACTTAATATAGTGTAAAGTCCTTTGGTGTCCTCTGGACTAGATAAAGCGCTATACAAGTACATGCCATTTACAGATCATTTACCACCCAATGACCACTGGAGAATGTTGTTCTAATTAATCATGTCTGAACAAAATGCAAAGGAAAATATTTTCTCTTGCTTCATAGACTTAGCACATTGTGCTATATCTACTTTGTAAAATATAACGACTGGTGTTTCAGCTGGTCTCTACATTCTCCTACTCCAGCAGCTGTCTGCAGGTATTTGAGCAAAATGCCAAGCAGGTCACATGACACAGACAGGGCGTTGCAGCAGCGAATAGACTATCTAACTATTAACATCATTTCAAAGGGTGAAAAACACCTAAATTGTTTGAGAAAACCCAGATTTAATAACATAGACGTATGTACAACTAAGTATGATGCAGGCTGTGCTTCTGAAATTATCACTTTAAAAAGCTGGTAATGCAAAAAAGGGCTGCATGACTTATTGAGGGGGAGGGTTTGACAAAATAATAGACAGCAGACCAAGAAGGCATGTTTTGTCAGTGAGTCAGTGCAGATTTTTTTTAAAGTCTCAAGATGACCTTGAGTCAGTGCTTGAGATTGGATTAGAGCATCCCAAATACAGGGTGCTCTTAAAATTGAGACAACAGCCAACTTACTGTTCAAACATAACCTGAATAGCACAGTGCTCCAGTGCTGAACTCTTTCTTAAAGTTCCTCTGGGCTATTGTTGTTTTTTTGAAGAGCTTCCCACTTATTTGCTTCACTGATCACCAGGAAGTCTTATTTCCTGTATACAACCTTACTAAAAATAGTGTGTCATAAATTCCACACAAACCCCACAGCTGTTCGGTGAATTAGAAACACACCAGTCTACAAAAATATGTAAATACTAGATCTTAGTTGGACATTTTCGCTCATATTGTCTTATTTTACGTTTTATACTTCCATCTGTTATATAAATACTGAAGGAGATCAGCTGAATTTTTGAGTTTCTTCCTATGTTTTCCAGGCCAGTGATTTTTTTTTGGGGGTTGTGCTTTCTTGTGAAGGCAATTAATAACATTCTATATTATTTAATAGCCACTTTCTAGCTCTCTTAGAAACCAAAAAACTCTCCAAAACAAAGTCTGTTCATCTGTAGGTCCTTTACATCATTCAGCTGGAATCATTTGGGAAAGGCCAGACTTCTTGTTCTGTCTACTTGACTAATTCTTGCAAAGGACTATGTCACCCTCAGTGCTTATTTTGATAAATCACTCAGTTTAGGTCTGCTATTAAAAAACATTTAGATGTGGTATTTGAAAGAGACAGTTTTGATGACATGTTTACAGTTTTATCTTAATAAAATAGGCTTGTCATCAACTTTTCCCATGTCTGAAACATGAGCATGAGTTGTTTTGGGGTATGCTGCTGACCAAAGCTTCCTAGTGTTTTGTTTCTCAGGACTTGTTTCCATGCAGAATACTTACGTCACCTGACATGGATTTGACTCAGGGTTCTACAGCATTTGATGGCTGGCCTGCTTCACTGTTGCATGTGTGTTTTTAATATTTGCTCACGATTTCCCATCTCATTTTTTAATGACTTCCACATTCAGAGAAGTTCACAACTTTCCTTGATCACTATAAGTCTGACATCTAAACTGTGAAATCTTTTCTTGTTTTTAACTGATTTTATTGTTGTTACTTGTGTATAATTCACATTGGTACAACTTATATTTGCTCATGTGGCATTGAAGAACTGAGTGCAGCTGAAGGGCTGACCTTATCTTTTGCACATTATGTTGTTTGGCAAAGCCCTTTGGCTCGCCATATGGCAGGCAGACTGGGTTTATCAAAGGGAAGTGCTCCATCTAGTGGTTAAAACCGGTCATT
This sequence comes from Anableps anableps, assembly GCA_014839685.1. Taxonomy (NCBI): domain Eukaryota; kingdom Metazoa; phylum Chordata; class Actinopteri; order Cyprinodontiformes; family Anablepidae; genus Anableps; species Anableps anableps. Next base: position 17,538,144 of record CM026086.1, on the reverse strand, counting down.
AAACAACAAATAATACCATGTAGAAATAACAGCTGCAAAACTAAAATTATTGTGTTTCTACTTTCAGGATATAAATGTGTGCATTCTAGAGAATTACCCCGAGTGCTCTAATCCTAGAGTTTTCTACATCATTCCCTACTTCTGTGGACAACATCCACAGTGCAGGTAGGTTTATGGCTTTGATAACAGTCCACATAATTCTTTGGTGTAATTATGTCTGACTGCTTACTTTTATTTCTTGAATGTCTCACAGAGAGCCTGGAGTGTGGGCTTTGGAGAGGGCCAAGCAGAATGTGCTAGAGAACTACCTCCTTGTAGGTATCTTAGAGGAGCTGGAGGATGTTCTGCTTATGCTGGAGAGGCTCTTACCCCATTACTTTTCTGGAGTACTTGACATTTATAAGAGCCCAGGTTGGTGCAAATGTGCTGATAAATGTCATGAAGTTTGTCATTCTTAAAACAAGACTAGAAACAAAGACTAGAACTCCAATTATAAAGTGCATTTCAGTTGATCAAATGATTTTTTTTTTTTTTTTTTTTTTTTTTTTTCCTTCAAAATTGTGTTTGGGCATATTTCTCATGATATTAAATTGAGAAATATGTAAAGAAAAGAACGCATAAAAGAAAGAAAGCAAACACATTGGAGCCTGCATGTACTAGTACATCTAAAAAAAAAAAAAAAAAAATAGAATATTGTTTAAATGGGCAATATTTCTTGCCAGTCATCTCAGAAAATTAAACTCATATATTATATAGCATCATCACACATAGAGTGATATATTAGAAGCCTTTGTTTTTTGTAATTTTGATGATTATGGCTTACAGAGAACGAAAACCCAAAAGTCAGTGTCTCAGAAAATAATGTTCTGACACATTGAATTTTGGGTTTTCTTTACCTGTAAGCCATAATCATTAAAATTGCAAAAAATAAAAGCTTAAAATATTTTACTGTGTAATGAATCTCCTTTAAAATGATTGTTTCACTTTCTGAGATGACTGGCAAGAAATATTGCACTTTTACATAATATTCAAAATTTTTTTAGATGTACTAGTAGATGTAAATGACCAAAGAATGAGTATGTGTATTGAACACCAAAGTTAGCCATCAATTAAGAAGACAATTGCTACCACAGAAGAAATCAGGAATAGCAAAGTTTCCAACTCAAATGTGAGTTCAAAAGATGATGATTTTAGAATATGTCCAGAGAGGCAATGAGGAGTAGAATCTCTGGAGGCATTTTGGCTGATATCAGTAACTCAGACTTATTGGGCTGGCACCTTGCTCAGGGATTTACAACCATGGTGTTGTATTTCTTGTAATTCACCACAGTGGTAAATGCCCACTTGTAAAGATAAATTTGTCTGTCAGCATTTATGTAAAAATTGTAATTTCTGCTCCTGTTATGACCAGCATTGTTACTCTGATGCACATTGGTGTGTGTGTCAGTATTCCAATTTTCCCCACAACTGTCTCACCAGTAAAGCCCATTAGTGATCCAGTTAGCAGTTATGTAAAACAAAGCTGCCGTGACTGGAAGTAATTGAAAGTCTCACATTTCTCTTCATAAGCAGTCTATGTTGACTTAAACTTGAGGGTTTATTTGCACTGTAGTAAAGTAGCTGCCAAAATGTTGCTCTATTCTAGAGGAAAAAAAATACTTCCTGAGTAGAAGACATTTGGAGAAAGTAGATATGCTCACTCCATCTTTTCCTTTGTTGCCAATAAATGACTATACATCCATTCAAAATGTTCACTCCAGACAAATATTATTTGTCAAAAAACAAAACAAAAAAAAACAATTAATTTCCTGCTTAGAACAATACACTGTTGGGCTCTGCTTCACCTTACGCCACATCATAATCCATACATCATAATTCCATTTGTCCATGTCATCTCATTTGCTCACAAATGTGATGAAATTTGCCCATTTTAAACAATTAGCTAGTGAAAGAGCACAGTTGTTTGGCAAATTTAGCTTTATGTGTAAAACACAAACATTTTAGCAAGTGTATTAAAAAAATATTTAAACTGTATTAACTGCCTTGTCTTTCTTCTCCTTTCCAATCAAAGAATATCGAAAAATGGGGAACCTGACTGGTACGGTTCGTAAACATACGCCTACTCTGGAGGCCCTGCAGGTGCTGTACCACCGCATGCGCTACGAGTACGAGTTCTATGACTTCATCCGTGATCAGTTTCACCTCATGAAGAAGAAAATTGGGCTGAGGTCCACCTCTCGTCCTCCGGCCTACCCACCTGATTTCTTGCGTGAACTTGCCCTTCGAACACCAGAACCTTTGGATGAAGATGAGGAGCTAGACTCAGACCTGGAGGATGCCAATAGCTGGGTGGTCCATCCCTGAGTACTGTGTAAACAGCTGATGAAGCCAAATAAAAGAGTCAGCTAAAACTGTCTAAAGAAAGCATGAGACATCCAAAGGAGTTGTGGCTGCGTTTCCTATCTTTTGGATGTTGGCAACTTTACTTTTGAGAGTTCAGGCTCTTATTATGAAAGGCCCAGCACTTTGGACTTGAGCAACTGAAACAAACAAAAATTATCTATTTAAAAACTGTCCAAGGACAGATGGAAATAAATATAAGCTCAAATTATTTCAGAATTTGTTTTATTGGAGCTTATTGTGAGGGTTTTATTATCTTAACTGTTGTAATCTCCAGGAGAGATTACTGGACAGTTTAACGTGTTGGGATATATTCTAAATGTTAGAGGGGACTTCAAAGGCATTTCTGATCAGACTTTTATAACAGTGCTGATTTTACTAAAAAAATGGCTTGGGACATGGTTCAAAAACAAGTGCCACAGGTATTGTATGTATATTCGTTGTCCAGGACTGTTATAAGTGCCAAATCTGTCTAGGATTTCCAGTAACTGTGAGACAGGAAACTTTGTGAGCACAGTTGGTAACAGTTACACTAAGTTAAGTTGGTTGTAATAGGACAAGTTTATAACATTTTAAGAAATTGTAAAATGCTATGAAGTATGAATGAGGGTTAAACCATATGCATCTATTATGAATTCAGAGAATTCCACCTAGATGTGCATGAATCACTGAGTTGACCTAATTAACAGAGTATCATAACATTGTTTTGTTATTTGGGAAATACAACTCTGACAGTATGTCAAAGGTTATGAGTCACATACTAAAAGCATTTAGTGAGCCTCATTTGTAATCCAAAGGTGAAAAAAAATCTGAGTTTACCAAATAATGTTCTGCTGTGATGCTTTTTAAAACTGTATAAATATCCTGCAGGTTTCTTGTGAAATAATGCTTCGTGAACATCTGCAGCAAAATGAGGGATTTGATCAAAACTGGATAACATTTTGCCTTTAATTTCATCTTGGTTATGTATTATCGAAGGATTTTTGCTTGCGAAGTACAGAAGTGTTTGTGCTTTTATTGCATTTAAAAGCGACATTACAGAATTTTTAAGGTGATGTTTTTTGAAAGGTTATAAGCAGTTAATATCTTACCCACAGTCAATAACCCTCTGTGTCTTCGTTTAGAATTTTTGAGATTAGCTGTTACTAGAAGCTAAGGCTAATGGCTAATCAGAAATGGTCAAGTCCAGAGTGTCTCACAACAACTCCAGTCTCAAAACGTCAAAGCAGTTTATCAGAACACTGTTTTAGAAACCTTTATGCCATCATTAGGTTTGCTTTGCTTTTTCTATTTACAGGGGAGCCGATAATTATTTACACAAGAAAATGGAGATCAGAGATGTTGCATCACCAATAATCTTCCTGTATCAAACAAGTACTAAGAACAGAACATTTGACATGTTTCTGGACAGAGTAGGTATATAAAAGAAAAGTAAATGAGTGTATAAAGCAAAAGTCTGAAAGTGGGTCAAGTAAACTAATTTAAAAAAACTTCTGCACTGCTTTATTTTTCTATAAGGCCATTAAAGACATTTCATACAGGTACACATTGGTGCTCCAGCTCCTACATCAATTTTCACACACACACACACACACACACACACACACATATATATATATATATATATATATATATATATATATATATATATATATATATATATATATATATATGTATATGTATGTATGTATGTATTTGGCTTTCCTTTTATTCTCCAGTACCAACTAATTTGTGTTTATAGAAAATAAAGATGCCAAGACTGCAGGAAAGATGTTAACTGCTTTGAATATTTGAACAGAGCCACATGAAAACATTTCTGAACTTTCAGTCAGCTAACAATAATTCTTATCATTTTACAATAGCTATGGGTTTTAATAGTATAAAATCCACAAAGCTATTAAGCTAACATATCAACTACAAATTTAACCTAACTCTCCTAATGTCCATCACCAGTCCTCTTGATATTGTTGCATTTATGTTTTTGGTGTTTTATTTCATATCAGTTTAATTTATTATTTTGTAATCATTTGCATTCAAGATAAAATTCTCAGGAAGGAAAACAGTGTTTAATACCTTTACCATATGTATCATGTTTCTCAAGACGATGAAACTGTACATGCCATTTCAATGTGTCTACAGGTAAAAACTGGTTAATAATAAATTCATTCCATCATTTAAGGCCCTTGAAATAAATGCCCTCTGACTTTTGGAGCTATTTTTGCCTAATAATGTATTTTTGCTATAATTAATAACTTTTTGTTGTGCCCATCTTGCCCTGATTGCTGCAGCTCATCTCATTTTACTGAAGCTCTTCTATGCAGCAAGGCGTCCAGTTTTATAGCATTTATCTCACTCTCCAGGTCAGTTGCCTGTCTCTTCACAAAGAAGAGAGAACCTGTCCTCTTTACCACTTAATTTTATTTTCCCTTCTGGCTGTGCTAAATTTCTTTCTAAAATCCAAGGAAGGCCAACATCTTAAATCATAAAACAAAACATTTGTTTAACCTTCCATAATAAAAAAAAAAAAAACAGGTCATTATAGCATTCTTCACAATTATGGCACCCAAAGGTGGAGATGTGAAGAAGTCTTTTATTACATGGTTGAGCTTGTCAATAAATATTGGGTCTTTTCAAGGTTTAAAAAGGACAGATCATTTAAACACTGGAGTTAAAAGGCCTTCCATTTTTACAGAATCCTATGCCTGATTGGAAAAAAACAAATGATAATGCACTGAATTTTGCTAGGGAGACATCAGTGTTTCTAAGGTGCCAAAAAGAATTACTGGGTTGGGGTTTTCTGTGGTCCATCACAATAAAAATCATAGTTTGAAAAATATACTTCCAGTATTTTATTAAGACTAAAGCATACGAATGAAAAAAAAGAAAAGAGTCTCCTCCACCACACTTGTCATAATCAGGACTTATATCTAGATAAATGTCAGACAGACAGACTGGCTTTGGACAGATAGAATCTGTGCATAACCATAAATGCAACAATGTTGCCCACACTAGGATAATGTTGCAACCTCTTTAAGTTCCCCTCACAAGGTAGTCTTAATAGACTTCATGAAGGGACCTTTTATGGCTGCAAGTTCGAAACGGTAAATGGCCTATACTTTTATAGCACTTTATCAAGTCCAGAGGACCCCAAAGTGCTTTACACTACTTTCAATCATTCACCCATTCATGCACACACTGATAGTGGCAAGCTACTAATTTGTATAAGTAGATTAATGTATAAGTAGATAATACTGCTCTATTATTCAGATCCAACATAAAATAAAAACTGTGTTGAACCTGTAAAATAGTCTGAAAAAAATATGACTTTTCATTGCCATTGTCAATGAAAAGGCCATTGAAACACGCAATTTCTGAAGCAGTCTTAATATGGAGTCAGATACAGAGGGTTGGAACTGGTTGCTTAAAAGGGATAAAGGGAAATGTTATCCAAACCCACTGGTCTTGAATTTATTTAGATCAGGGAATGATGTGTTGCTGTTTAAGATCTATTAGCCTATTTCATGTTGTCAGACAGGTTCTATTTTAGTGATTTCTTGATTCCACAGAGCTGGCAGTAACAAGCCATGAGTGTGGCTAGTGGAACTGAACTCAGCTGTTAAATAATTTGGTTTCTATATTTGCCTTTTAGTTTCCTGTTCCAATTCAGAAATGAGCTTTAATTCCAATTTGTTGACAGAAGCACTGGCTAACATTAGCAGGAAAATTTAAGCTCCAACTGTAGCAGATTGCTTTAAATTTTTCCATCCACACAAATGTAAACACAGGTACACACAGACTCCCCAGGTAATCCATGTGCAGTTTTCCACTCATAGGCTGAATACAAAGATTTGCTTTATGTGAAGGGTGGTTAAGAGAGAGAGTGAACTTTCTTATGCTGCTGGAGTTGAACCTCATCAACTGCGACAAACAGGAAACAGTGAGAGTTTGTGAGATAGTCACAGAAGAGCTTAAAAATAATTTAACTGAAGAGGTTTATTTCTTCACTTTTTTTTTCTGGTAGAGGACAATGGAATAAGCTGTGAATGTGGTGTTTATTAAACTGTTTTTATTTAGACTTTTGTTCTCTTCTCTGAATCACTGTGAAATATGCTTCCTAAAGCAGAAACATAAATAAAGCTGAACAACAAATGTATTGTAGTCATAAAGAGGTCTGCAGCCTTGGTGTTACACAAAACACAACAAAAAAATAGCAAAGAAACTATTCATGATGATTGTAGATCTGACTTTTGAGCACCAATGCTTCCATTTCAAGATTTAATATGTTAATGTTTTCTATACATCATCTCAACACTGCAGTTTGTTCCTGGATTTGGTCCAAACATCTGGAGATTATATTCTGACTTCTGAACACAGTAATGATGTACATTTCTTTGAGTATGTCAAGCATATAGATTGCAAACAGAAATATAAGCACGTGAAAAACTTAACTAATGTTCTCAGTAAAAGGTAAAACTACAAAACATATTCACAGAGACAGCTCATGTTAGGCTCAAAAGCTAAACCCATTTATGCATCATGTCCAATGAAGTTATGAGGCTGTCAAACTGATGTTAAACTGTAATATTTTTAAGATGTTAGTTTCACAGTAGTCTGAATGCCCTGAGGTTAATAAGTACATAAAGAAATGCCTTTAAAACAAAAAAGGCACTTCTCTTCCTTATTATGATACACTCCACAGTGCTAACAAACAAACTCTAAGCTATATGTCAAATAGCTGATTTGCAAAGCAATCAGTCTATTTTATTTCAACTTAAAGCTGCAGTATGTAACTTTTATGAAAATATATTTTTGCAAAATATATTTTCATTAAAATCATCTTTATGTCATGACAGTATAATAGATAGATAATCTGTGGGAAAAAAAAATCAAGCTCCTCTGCCTTCTCCCAGTGCTCCCAGTACTAACTGCAGAAATACACAGCTCAGTCAGAAACAACCAATCAGAACCAGGAGGAGGATCTTAGTGCTGTCAGTCACCCTAGTGTACTCACCACAACATGGCCTGTCACGAATGCCAAGGCTAGTTCGCATAGCCACCGATGATGGTGGATAAACAGTTTTCCTGGAACGGTAAATTGTTTCTCTGCCATTAGCTCATTGAGCACTAAGACGCTCCTCCTGGCTCTGATTGGTTGTTTTTGACCAGGAGCAGTGCATTTCTTTAGATGGCAATAGTAGCTCAGGGAGGAGGTGGAGGAGCTCAATCTTTCACAGATTATCTGTCTCATGTTGTAGTGTTATGACATGGTGACAGTTTTAACAAATATGCAAAAACATATTTTTGTTAGTTACGTACTGCAGCTTTAACTAATTACAATAAATGACATGTTGAAGGCATGTCTATTTGTCCTACCATTGTCGTCTTTAAAAATCAGTGTCAAGTACAAAAATAAGACTAAAATTGTTGTGACTCTTTAAGCATGAGTCATTTTCATGTGATCTCAGAGACACATACTTAAAAACCACATATACATACTGTTTCATTGATCACACAATGATTCATGTATGTAAGCAGATGACATTAAGTTAAAAAGTTCTCAGGACACCATTTTGTCTTGAATTGTTGGTCACTTTGCAAAACAAAATGTCCACAGAAAGAGTTCAAGCGATTTGATGAAAGTTTTGTTTTTTTTTTGTTTGTTTTTTTAATTTTCCACCAGTACAGTAAACCAATAATAATTTGCTTGTCTCTCATTCATCAGTTCTATTCCTCCAAAACATTGCCCTGGTTTCCCAGCAGCATATAAGCTCAGGCCTTAGCTTCATGTTGGTTCAGCTCCATCCCATCCTCTCTGTCTTTGTTGCCAGGGGCTGACTTCTTCTTGCTGGGGTCGCTTCCAAGAGATTCAGCCTCTTCCAAGGTGGTGGGGAGAGGTTTGCCCAAGGTCTCGGGTAACAGAAATGTCAGCACTCCAATAATGAATGCCAGAATTCCCACGATAAGCTGCAAAAAGATTGCAATGAATAAAACAATTAAATGTATATCTTTTGTTGATGAAGTACAGAAAATGAGAATCTGGTGCAGAGAGGACCGAGATGCATTCAAATTACATTACAACACCTTCTGACGAAATTTTGACTTTTGGCTACCAAAGTCATTTCTTTAACAGCACGCTGAGCTCTTTGGTAAAGCTAAACCCACCACAAAACCCTCCAGTAACTTTTTTAACATATCTGTTTCATTTTGTTTGTTCTGTCTGAGAATTGAGATTTGGAGTTGTCTTATGAGAGGAAATAGAAATTAACCAGTAAGATATTTTATGTATCGAGTTTCTGGGAAGAAATCCTGCCACACAGGGCATTCTGTATACTTTTTGTAATTTCACGGCCACTAACAAAAATCAGATCTGAAGTTCCAAATGGTAAATGGAACAAACTTTGGATTCGCAGCTCCTTACCACAAAAACCTAAAAAAAAAAAACATCCCTCATCAATAATCTACAGAAAAGTTCTCTTTTGGATGCATTGTAGAGTTTGCTCAAAAATTCCATTCCAGTACACATAAACTTGCATGATTTTGAGGATATGTTTGACTTTTATTCTCTAGGCTGGATCATATTAATAAAGGAAGGGGCAAAGGCATGTTGTTGTGACAGGCTCAATTTGCCAATGGTGCAAACTTCTATAAACATCTGCAGAAGAACTGCAAACTGCATTTTACCATAAAAACAGACACACATTCAAGCTCTGTATCTTGGCGGTTCAATATCCAGCCCTTTCTCAGGCTCTTATCTTTCCCATAGAGAACGCACACAGATGGAACTCTGGGAAAACAACATTTGGTTTCATTAATAGATAAAGGCAAATGGGTTTTTCAGAATAGTTCTGCCTTCTTGATGATTTTTGAGACCTAAAATTCTGTTGATGGAGTTATTTAAAGACCTGCACACTCTTGTAGAATCTATAATGGTCACTTAACCCTAACGGCTTCTGTGCAGAAAGTCTGAGCTACATGAAGATGTTATTATTGCTGTAAATAAAATTTAAAAATTATTGCTTCCTTCCAAATCTGGAGATGGAATGCTAAACATTGTAACTTTGCCTGAAGGGTTTGCCGAAAGAAAAGAAGGCCGCGTATACCTGAGGTAGATAGACCCAGACATCAGCCAGGTAAACGCAGAAAGGTGCCACAATACTCCCAACACGACACATCATGCTGCCGCTACCTACTGCCAGGGACCTGGAGAAGGAAGATACACAGTGCAATATATTAAAACATTGGATTTCTACTGGAAGTACAGAATTAAAACACATGTGTAGTTAGTTGGCAAAATAGCAAATAATTTATTTTCAACAGTATTGCCATCAGTACCATCCTCATTAACTGACTGCAAGATGTATGAGTGTCATTGACTGCAGAAATTTTCATGACATTATGAGGTACAACTCTGGTATATTTATAAGGTATTTTTGTGAAGAAATAGCCGAAAAAGAAGCAACATATTATATGTTTTGTGCATGTCCTTGTTTGAATTAGTTTTTTCTCACCTGATGACAGTAGGGTAAAGCTCGCAGGTGTACAGGTAGATAAGACCAAAGGCAATTGCCACAGCAAACTTTCCGATCATACTGAGAGCAACAGCCAGAGATTCCATTTCCTACCAAGGTCAAGTTGGGTAAAGCATGGTGATAGGAGACAGAAAATAGAAAAAGACTGAAAGAAACAAGTTACATTTTTTTATAATTTCACATTGAAAACAAAAGCTTTGACCTGCTATATTACATGGAACTTCTTTATTTCTAAGAAAAGTTACTGACTCACCAACATCATTAAAACCAAACAATAAACATGACAAACTATTTAGTGGCTCTTCCATAAAAATGCCACCTTAACTGTTGCTAGAGGGGTTTGAATATCCATGTGTTTCTGGGGGCTGTGTTGTCTGGGACTTCATCCCTCAGTAGGGTCTCTCATGACAAATAGACTTTAGGTAAGGGGTCACACTAGGAGTGATTTAGACTTGATGAGAGCTAACCACAAGTGACAAAAGCATTAACATAAATTATTACTAACTCTAAATTAAACCGTATTACTGTTTTGCATGGCATGACTAAATCAACACATATTCTTTTTTAAAAAATTATGTGGTCATTTGGATGTTCATAAATTGGCATAGAAATATAGCAGTTTGCCAAGCAAGAAATATTCAAATGTAATTGTACTTACTTTGGAGAACAAATACTTTTCTAATCTGTTTTAACCAAGCAGTTATTTAGAACATGTATAAATCAGCAAATTAGATGTCAGGTTAGCAAAAGAATAGTGTTCTGGTTCATGATATGAATTTATTCATTCCTTTTGAAAAAATAAAAGATGGCATGGTGTTTTTGAATTAATTTATTACTTGTCAGACTGATAATGTGGTTGAAAAGGCTGACATTAGCTAAATCACGAGACTTCCTTTATTCATTCAAACAAACAGAATTGTTTTATGTATACATCTGGATGCACATGGGTGTTTCACGTGTAAACACTAATTAGCCAATGACATTTTGAGAAACATCTTAATACTGAGTTCAGACATTTTGGAGAAACAAAAGAAGTGATATAACTGGCTTTGACTGTGTGTAGGCATAATACAAAAAGCACAGATTAAATGCAAAAATAAATTGCACTATATTGGCCTCAGCGCACCACTGTGTGCTACTGTGCAAAAATATGTTTTTGGCTACTGAGCTGAGAAGTTGTATCTCTTTTACAATGATGCATTGTGTGGAAACAATTGAAAACACTGACAGAAAGCTGTACGATTTAATCCTGCCAAATTTTTTTTTTTTTTTTTTTTTTTAGTTTACATTTGCCCTGATTTCGGTGAGCCTAAATTTGGGGTGTACTGATGTGGGGCACAAATAGTCACTTTATCAAGCATATTTAGTGCTAGTGCTGTACTTTGACGGCATGCTACACACTGAGCTGTTTACAGTAAAGCAGCCTTCTCTGCTCTCTAAAGCGAAACATAGATAATCTTTTCTGTCAAAGAGGTCACTTGTGAAAGGTGGCCGTTTTTCTCCCCATCATATGCAGTTGCCAAATTTCCCCTGAAAGTCTAAACACAGTGCTAATTGTGTCACAAAAACTCTTGGCAGTAATTTCCAGTTTGAAAACATTCAAGCAAGGCTTTGTGAAACCACTTAGATAAGAACAGATGTTCAACTTTACACCTCTGTGCTATATTTGCGCTGATTGCAAAATCACATAGTACCCAAGGTAATGTCGCTCTTCTTTTTGTATAGTTTGCACAGTTGTGTTGTCTAGCCTTTGGTGGTCTGCTTATTAATTGGTGATTTTGCTGCATTTAATAATTTCTCCTTAATATATAAGACAAAATACAGGTGATATACTAAAAAAAACATGACAGTGACCTACCAAATTTTTAGATTGATCAACCCAGCAAGTGTCTGTTGTTGGAAACTCCAAAATCTTTTTTACCAATTTGAGACCAGACTATATCCAACCATATTAGGCTGTGCTAACCATAACACCCTCCAGTGTGGAAGTTGTGACTGACTGAAGAAAGACTCAAAATTTAGTAATTTTCAGTGGATAAAATTCAGTCAGAGGAGATATTTTCAAGAGATGTGCCTGCAGTTTTTTCAGGCTGTGAGAAAGTGAAAGAGAGTATGATTTTCAGCAGATAAGAGAAATGTTAAATGGTATATAGCTAAGTCAGTCTGTTCGTGTCTTCATTAAAAATTGGAAGATAGAGCACATTACTCCAGTACTAAAGTAACATACTGTTTTGTTAGTTTATAAATCACTGACTGGCTTAGCACCAAAATACATTAAAGATTTGTGGCTGCTATATCAACCTTCCAGACCTCTCAGAACATCTGGTTCAAGTCTGCTCTGCATCCTTAGAATCAGAACCAAACATGGAGAAGCAGCATTTAGTTTTTATGCTTGTCTAATCCAGAACAAACTTTCAGAAATAAAAAATGCTGAAACACTGAGTTCCTTTACATCAAGGCTAAAAACATATTTGTTTAGACCCGCTGTTGATTAATAACATCATAGACTAGTCTGTGTTCCAACTTGTCATCATTTCCTTTACTTTTCAATGTAATGTTTTTGCTTGTTTGTTGTGTTATTTTCCTCCTAATCATGTAAAGCATTTTGAATTGCGTTGTTGCTGAAAATGCGCTATAGAAATAAAAAGCTTTGCCTTGCCTTGTTTCATCCTATATAGTGTTTAACTGCTATCATAGAATGTGCTTGATCTGGAAATGTTGGCAACTATTTGGGAATCCCAGTTGAAGGTAAGGCTCTATTATCTAATACATTACCAAGGCAACTGCTGTGTAACCTATGCTAGCTGTCACAATCCTACTAATTGCTAATATTAGATGCCAAAGACAGTTTAAGATCTCAACTCAGTAATCATTTTCTCAATAATTGCTGTTTTACAATAGTAGAAGAAAATTGGCCACATTATTAGTGCTGCATCACTATTGCCTACACTTAGGTTTTCTACTATAAGTGATTTTGCACATTAATTTTTTCTCACATATATATTAGAAGTAATGATATGTTTGTGAAGCTAAGATATATTTGTGTTTGTATATATTCTGTGAGTGCACCTAGAACAGTGCAGAAAAATGGAAAACATGCATTTTGTGGATTCAGTTTTTGCTGTACTCATGTTGCTATTTATTCACCCTATGCTGGACATGCTCACTTCAGAGTTGCAAGTCAAAGGTTATATTTACACAAATGTTAAGTGCAAGCTGTTAGCTAGAGCAATCCTAAACAGGAGTAATGTAGGTCAGAGACCAGAGCACAAACACATTTCAGACTGGAAGTGTCATATATCATAGTGGAAGACAGCAACTGTCAAGTACCTCACAGGGACTGGCTTAAATTAAACACTGACAGACACAGCTGTGGAGAGACCTCTGAAGGGGCAGGTGCTCAAAGTTAAAAAGGGGCAGATAGAACAAGATCTTAAAACACCTTACAACAACATGATAACAACAAAAAATAATTAAGAATCTAATACGGAATTTGATCATACCATACCATTGTCATCATGTGGGAACAATGCAAAGCAAATATATTCTATGTTTTCCCTGATGTTGTGGGGTTGTTGCTCCTGCTGCTGACAGTGATGGAGGGCTGTGTTGATCTAAGACTGTTGTTGTTAAATAGACCATAGAATAGACAGTTGCTGACTATGAAGTATATTACGAAATGATCTAAATTGCTACTGTCTTACTAAATAAACTCTAATAATATCTGACTGTTAACCTCCACAGTAATTCAGTTGCAGACTGATTTAAAGATCAAATTAGCTCAGAGGGGCTAACTACAGAATTTTTTTGTTATCACCTCTGAGAGATTTAAATGTGTAAGGTTGAGAGATAAATTATATTCATGAGCTCATGTCCTTCCCAACAACATCTTGAGAAACTCATCCATGTGTTTATCTTTAGCTGAAAACAGTAACAATATCTTTACAGGTCTGCTAAAAAGTCTGACAGGTGTAGCTGATCCAGAATGCTGCTGCTGTCATTCTCACTAAAACCAGGAAGATAGAGCTCATCACTCCAGTTCTAAAGTCCTTCCACTGGCTCAGAGAATAGACTTTAAACTACTGCTGTTAGTTTATAAATCACTGAACGGCTTACCACAAAAACATATTAAAATGTGTTATACAAATAAATTGCCTTGCCAAGGCGTGTCTCAAAAATAAAGCCTATATTTATTTATCAGGGTGAAGATAGCTTAATTTCTTTGACAAATGAATCTCAACTTTTATTAAAATTTCACATGTATTGATATCAATTTTGTGACACATTTATTAAATTACTGAATGTTTGGCTGTATGCTGCGGTCTAATATGTTGGTACATCGTACATTTACAATGAGGGGTTTTAACCAGTACTGCGAGGACAATTAGAAAAGTAAATAAAAACAGTTTTTTTGTGATTTCAACATCAGACCTATGTTTTTCTTCACAAACAGGTCTATATTGAAAAAAAATATTCTTGCCCAAAATTTGATAGTTGGAGGGCCCAGTTCTGTTTTCTTCCCCCCTGCCATGGAGACATGGAGGCAGAAGCACATCAAGGATGAGAATCAATTCATAGTCATTATTTGACTGAGGGGAGCCAAATCAGTTTATTTAGCTAAATTGTTATTGTTAATTAAATATTATTGTTGAGGGGCACAGGCAGGCCTCCAGACACATAAAAAAAATACAAATTAAAAAAAATTATATTAAAAAAACCCTCAAAAAAGGGCACTTGGGGCATCGAGAATGAAAAGGAGCAGGTGCTCAAGCACCCTACTGCATGTACCTGCAGACAGAAAAAATACATTGTGCAATACTTTAAAATACTCCTATATCACCTATTATTACAGTGCCTTTTCCTGTTTTTCCTTTGGTGAAACATACACCACCTTGCAACTTAATACATTGTTTGAGCTCCAGAACTGTCCCAGGTTTAATGCTGTGGAAGTAGAAAAGTTGGTGGGTGAATCTACTGACAATGGAGAAGCAGACTGAAATGGCACACCAAAATACTACTTGCTGCAACATTTGAGCTTAAACTGTGTAAAACATCTGCATACATACAGCAGGAACCACGATGATGAGCATGCAAGCCACTCCAGACAGAAGCAGAGCCGGAGCACATGTCTTCTTCCTCCCAATCCGGTCCATTGCAAAGCAGCCAACCAGATAAGAGGGGAGCTCCACTGCACCTGGAAACAACCAGTCAAACCAGCCAAGAGGTCAAAATTTTGTCATGCCACTGACATAGTGATATTTAATCTAGAAGATCAAAATAGCCAGCTGATGTTTGAGCAGTGGTGGGAACTTCAAGGTATTCACAGAATGCCCTGAGATTTGGAAAAAAAAGTTTTCTTTTAATTGTTGTTTTAAATGCAGAAAAGTAATTAAAGTGGCACTTCACCCAAATGTTTTGGGTGCAACATAGCCTAGTAAATAAGTTCATCCATAAGATTTAAAAGAAACTAAAAAGGGGAGTATTTTTATATTTACTGGAAATAAAGGAGCCAAACATATTCAACTGAACTGAGCTAACAGGAAAGGAAGGAACAGTCCAGTCAATGAACTGCAGCTGCAAATTTTCAAAAATAATACCCCCCTTTTTCACTCAGAAGAACTGGCAGCTTAAATACAGTACAAGACCTGGGAGTGACCCAGTACTCTGAGGATAACATTATATGAGCGTTGTATCCGTGAGCTGTTCAACAAATCTTATTTTCTTTATTAGATACGATGCGGAAACCATTTAGCTGAGGACAGTTTTTGTTCATTCTTGGCTCTCAGTTACCATAAACAAAGCTGTAAACAACCCCAACTTAGACAACAGCATATGTTTCTCACTCACACATCTCTGAAGTATTGCAACATGGAAAAGTTTAGGAAACACAGACAAAGCCTATTATGAATGATTAAGTGAACCAAATAAATGACCAAGCCCACAAGTTAAAAACAAAACATACTTCTCTCAGCATTTCCAAAAATAGGCCATCCTTTACATCTTGCTTTAGAAATGAATATATTTAATGTATTGTAAAGCTTATTCATAATTTGACTGGGTGCTTTTTCTGTGCACATTAAAAGTCATGGGATAGTCACTCACCAACCAGGAAAAGATTAACATACTGGTTTCCTCCCAGATTGACTGAGCCTAAAGAGAAGACATAGTAGCCCAAGCTGCCGATGAACCAGATGGCCCACACTGTGCATGTGCGGCCTGCCATCCTCCAGCTACCAAACAGGTCCAGGATTGATAGCTTCTTCTCGGGCTGTGCACCCCTCTCCTCTTCCTCCCTATCTAGTAGTGCTTTGCCATTCTCAGACTTCACTGGCTCCAGGAGATCCTCCACCTTGAGTCGGCACTCAAGTCCATTGAATCTGGCTATTGTGTCCAGCAGGGCCTGAGTCTCCTTGTAACTGCCCTTGGCCATTAAATAGAAAGGTGTTTCAGGGAACTTCCAGCAAAAGAGCAGAAAGGGTGAGGTGCATATGGAGAGGATGATCTGGTAGATCCACCAGACTCGGACCAGGTAACCGGTCAGAGCCACCACCATGAGGCCAACTGCAAAGGCTGCATGGATATGCATGGAGGTCCATGTGCGCACCTTGCTCCCAGTGAACTCTGTCACATACACAAATACAACAACCAGATAGCCGCTGGACACCTGTCAAGAGGAAGAAGGAAATAAGGGTAACATAACAGAAGAAAACATTTTTACAATAACAGTACAGAATTCACAGTGTTAAACTGCTTTTATGGGTTCTTTGTTTTACTATTGTGGCCACAGAATGTAAACTGTCCTCTTGTTAAGAGTTTAAATGGTGCTTGTCTTCCTTTTCAGACCACATACTTAACTTTTTACTGACTTTTGACTTCCACCACAAGAAAACACAACAGAGTATTGCTCAGTGTTTAAAATTAGTACAACACAAATAGGAAACAGAAAATCCTTAAAGACACATTTATATCTTCCCTAAATTTCCAAACATTTGTCACCACAAGTGATTGTTTTCGTTTCCATAATAGGTAAATCCCTCCGTAACCAAATGTGTCCTATCACTTTAAAACTGTGCAGCCTGGATTCGAAGCTGAACTTCATAGCTTTAAAGCTTTATGGTTACAGTTGGAACTACCTGAGCACCTGATTCTGTGTGAAAAATAACAGCTGTAGCTGATGAGGAAAGGAGGGCTGGAAAAAGATGAAATACAATTACCAAAGATTTCCTTTCAGGACAACTTACAAACCATGTGTTTCTCAGCCTATGTAGTCTCCTACCCTCTTTCTTTTGTGTACACATTTTTTTTTTTTCACATGTGGTAATTGTTACATAATTTTCTGCTAATTTGGAGACATTTTAACATGTACAACTCTGAAAACATTCTCATAAAGTCAGTTGTTTCACAGTTGACCTTGGACTAGTACATGGGATCTAACATCAGCTAGAATTGTTTTGTATGTGACTTAAAATACTGGGCCAGACAAATCAAGCAGGAAGAAATCATGATCTTAATGTGAGACTAATGAGTTTGACAGTTTTTTGTTTTCTTTTGCTCACATGGTAACCTATATATGTGTATTACCTATGTATGTGGATGCTGAAGGGACCTATAATTATATGACCAAATGCCAATAAAGCAGATGAAAGCTATGGAACAAAGCAGGTTTAAGACTGATCAAAGTTATTATATGCTGTGTTTGTGATAAAATATATATTATTATTATATCTCAGTCTCCAATATTTTGCAGAATTGGCAAAACCTTGCAAAAGTAATCTAATCTCTTTATTTTTTCAGATTTTGTCACATAAGTAGAAAAAAGGGTCCATGGCTTACTAATTTCTTGTGTGTGCATATTTATTCGCACTCCTTACTCTAACACTATAAATAAAATCCTGTGCAACCAACTGCCTTATTAGTAGAAAGAGGTTATTGTTGTTTAATTTAATCTCAGTATAGGGAAACAGTCTCTGATGTTTGTTGTTGTCATAAACAAGCAGTGGATGTGGGGGGGAAAAAGTATAAAAATGGATTCAGTATTGTTGTGTTCTTTCTTGAACAACAGGAAACACACCAACACAAGGATAATGTAAGAACTTGGCATATACCACCTGTCAGTCTAATAGCAACACGGCCAGGCCAACACCTGTCTTGCTTTTTTTCCCTGAGCTTTGTCGAGCAACTAAATGCCTGTCTGCTATTCACTTTTGTCTGGTCTCTTCAACATCCACTTACTCTTTCTTTCCTGGCTTTCTCAGATAGCCTTATCTTGGGTCTCTTCACTACATCGCCCACAGTGTGGAGAAAATGACCGTCCTTACTAAGATCTTCATCTAAGGTTAAGATAATTTTATATAATTTATGCTTCATTTCAGAGATTACCAAAATATATAGATTATATCGATCCTGACATTTGCAGACCTTGTTATCAGGTTTTATTGTAGCACTGTGACAAAATGTGTTTTCAGCAAGATGGTGAAATGTGAAGGGAGCTTCTGGGCAGTTTCAGGCTTAGAGAACGTTCAAAAATAATTTAAATGCCCCATCAAAAGGTGTCAGAGGCACAAAGTTTAGGGGTTCACAAATTTTCTGGCAGTACTAGAACACACTGTCATTTTATTATAAGTTGTTTTGTTTTCTTTTTTGACTTTAACCTAAGTCATAGGAAAAAAGCCCTAATTCCACTCTTTAATTCCTCATTTTAATATATAAAGCTGAAACATACAGTTAAGGTAAGCTTAAAAGAAAAGTTAAAGTTAAAGAAATTATTCATTCTCAAAGTGGCTCAGAGTCAATCTGGGTTTGGTAATAAAATCTGGTAAGAAGCTGTTCTTAGTTAGTCATAAAGTTGGAAAGTAAGAGTTCTTTCAAATCTACACCAAACACTAAAAGGTTGGTATTTTCCAGCAAACCCTCAACTCACCATGGCCAGCAGAAAGCGAAGCACCACAAAACAGTAGTAGTTCAGAGAGAACGCCACGGCTACCCCAAGTCCAAACTGAAACAGGCTTGTAAACATCAGGATCTTCACACGACCAATTCTGTTGGAAAGATACAACCAAGGATAGAGTGAAAAGAGGCAGGGAAAGATGGACATGGACAGAGAAACAGAAGAAAAGAAGGTGCATGTTTAGGTAAGAATTGTGTTAAAACAGCAAGGAATTCTTTGGTAGCAATACCTGATAGACTAATTTATGGCTTTTTGATCAAACTGCCATTGCCAAACATACCTAAAAGGGGTATATTACTGACATCATTATCTGTCCTGGACTTTACAGGATTTATCTGCTGTCTGAAGCAATTACCAATTCAGAAAAAAATATATTCTCCACGCTCTGTTTAAGACAGCTAGGTCTGAAATTATTATTTTAAAACCATTCAGATTTGCAGATTTCTAGTGATTTCCATTTCTAATTGTACTTCTTTTCTTAGGCTTTTAGTTCTACACTACTTTTTACTTTTGATTGAACTGAATTGAATAAGCCACTTGGGTGTTAGCCACACTACCCTATATATTTTCTGTATTCATATTTCTATCCCCCATTTTGAAAAACGACTTCCCTGCATGGTCTACTGAACTACATTTCAAAATATACAAATGTGCAAAATATACAAATAAACTGCACCAGCAGGAAATGAAAACATAGAAATTAAGAATAGGTTCTTATGGCTAAAGTAAAGCTAGATGCAGTTGCAGTTTGTATTTTCTCAAATGCAGTTCATTGTCTCCTCTCAGTCAATAACAACTTAAAGTTCAATGAAAACTGTGACATCACAGCAATGCAGATGTGGAAAATAAAAAGCTTTGATGTTGTGTTGCATTTTTCAGCATAGAAAGCAAGAGCAGACATGTGTAAAGCAAACCTTTTATGTCAGTTCTCCAGATATCCAGTCCATAAATGTACAAATATCTGTTCCATTTTCTTTTCTTTTTTTTTTCTTAGAAATTTCCGTATTTGCATGTGGATGGGAGAGCAAAACAGCAGAAAATCACTTAAAAAGTCGATCCTGGACAACAACGATTACAAAGCACACTGTTTTAATCCAAGTCAACTCCAGAGATGGACAAGTTCAAAGCTGGCAGAGGATTCATGTTGGACCAAACACGGTAAATGTTAAGTTTTGGAAACCAAGGTTTTTGACCAAGTCAATAACTATTACTCTGAATTATGTACATGCAAGACCAGATACTACATCAATAATCTGGGATTCGATATAAAATGGTCTTTCTTAGAAAATAATTATAGGTCTCTCTGTCAGTGTGCCCTCTTTTAAATCATTTGGCAGACTGCATGCCAAGCGTGCACTCCCACAAATGCTGACCATCCAAGTCTCAGCTGTTTAGCCATGTCAGTTTATCTGTCTAAGCTCTTCCAGTGTTGCTTCAGACACTTTGTGAGAGTGAACACCATGAAGAGACTGAAAGAGGTAGAAATCATAGTCTGGTAAGGGATTTTAAAGAGAAATCAGCCATTCCACTATTTGCAAAGCAGTCTACATGTGAAGGACAATTGAAACAACTGCCAACATGTGCAGGTTTGGCTGTCTTTTCTTTTAAGAATTAGACATCAAGATGTGAACATAATAGGGAACCATAATATCATAGAAACATAATATTTAATTGCATGTCATAACTTTTTTACAGTGTATCTATGCTTTGTTAAAAAACTGAATTAAAATTTCCAAGAAAATGCAAACACAATTATTCAAAATAAATTTATGGGGTGCTATCTTTCTTGTCCCATTCTGGAACCATTGCTTACCTGTCAGCAATGTCCCCAAACAGCAGCGCTCCAATCAGCACTCCAAGCATGAAAGTTGGCTGGCATAGCTTGGCTAGCCACTCCTTTTCACACACCAAGTCCCAGTCTGTCACGATGCTTTTGTGAACCTCACTGTGGTCGTAAACAAAATTCCCACTGCAGTCTTTCATAGTTTTGTTGCCATAAAAGTCATATGTAAAGTCTTGAGGGCTGATGCGCAGGGCAGAGCGGCACCGACTGAGTTCCCACTGCTCCCCCTCGGACGTTCGAATAACCAAGGGTCCACCAGCTGGCTTGATGACTGGCAAGACACTTTCCAGACTGGATCCTGTTATGTTACCGTACAGGACATCAGTGATGTTACCCGGCACGCTGCACACAAAGTTTGGAGTCTCAACCAGAAAAACTGAAGCAAGGTAATGGATTCCGCATGCTATGGCCTGGAAGACTGCAGCAAAATACAGACAAGCCTGGAACCTGGAGAGAAATTAAAATATAAATGGAGAGTAAGGGGAAATCATTCTGGTATCACATTTAATATACATTCTGACATTAACAGCTTGTATGAAGATTGGTGTACCAGGGTCCTTAGCTTTCTAATAACACAGTCTGCTGAATGATTACAGCCTTATGCAAAAGTATCCATACTGCTTGAACTTTCTCAGAGGTTCACATTACAGAGGTCACATTACAATGAAGAATTTATTTTATATTCCAAGATATCTGAAAAGTATGTTGTGCATTTGTGATTAGACCCTTTTGCGATACTCCTAAATATAATTCAGTGCAACTAATTTCTTTCAGAAATCAACTAATCAGAAAATAGAGTCCACCTCAGTATAATTTAATCTCAGTATAAATCCAGCTGTTCTGCAAAGGCCTAAGAGGTTTGTTAGGAAACATGACTGAACAAATAGCACATGAACACCAATGAACACAGTAGACAGGTCAGAGATAAAGGTATAAAGAGGTTTAAGGCATGGTTAGGTTATAAAAAATAGCCCAAGCTTTTAACGTCTCATAATATAGATAATATATTATCATAGATAATATATTATCTGAAAATGGACAAACAATAGGAACCACCTAAACTTACAGGTCGGCAAAGGAAAAGATTAATCAGTGAAGCAGCCAAAAACAACATTGTAACTTTGGAGGAGGTGCAGAGATCCATAGCTCAGGTGGGAGATGGGACAACTATTAGTTGTACACTCCTCAGATCTGGCTCGGGTTCATGGCACAAGCCATTGTTGAAAGAAAGCCAGAAGAGGTTCTGCTTACAGTTTGATACAAGTTTTGTAAGACACAGCAAACATGGGGAAGAAGGTACTCTGATCAGGTGTACACGGTGAAGCACACCCTCCCATGAACCATGAACCATGTTAGTGGTAACACTGTGCAAAGCGGATCCTTATCTTCACACTTAAAAACCGATGTTCACAGAATTTTTTACATCCAATCCAAAAGTGTTTTTTGTACTATTTTGCAAAGAATGGGAATAATGAGAGTCGAAGTTTAACATTAAACTGTCTGAGAGGTCCTGAAAACAAATGTGCACCACACTTTCAAGTGTGTGTTGTAATAGGACAAACTGTGAAAAAGTTAAATGGGCATGAAAACTTTCTCAGGGCTCTTCATTGACAAGCTAAGCTATAAAAATAATTTCAAACTTCATCTTTATTGCCTTTATCCATCTGCCTGAGCAACGATTTAAATCACAACTTTGGAATGCTGTTTGCTGTGTTGGGCCTTTAATAGCACAGTTTTGGAATTAAAACGTATAAAATACAATGAAAAAAAATATGAAAAACTTTTTTTTAAGAAAATGGTTTATTAGCTTAGAAACAAACCAAAAAAATCATCACTGGATTATTTCAAATGGTAGAGGTCTTGTTGGTGGTGTTTATCTTTAAAGTAGGATTATAAAAACGATCTGAAATTAATTTCCGTTTAAAAATATTCTGAATATTGTCATCTGGTTTTCATTAAGTGAACACAGAAAAATAGCAAAAAAAAAAAAAAAAAAGGGGGGGGGGGGGGGGAGTAGTTAAAAACAGATAGTTTACCTTTTGAAATGCCCATACTCGTCGAACATCCTCTCCACAGTCATCTTTGCTGTCGGTGTGTTTGCGCCTTGGCGCTCCCGGTGCGTCTCTCCCAAGCGGGCAGCGGACCTTCTCTGAGCGCCTCAGCGCTGAAAATGTTCATCGGTGACTTTCACTCGCGGTGAGTAGGAGGAGCGCAAAACATACTACGCACAGATTGCATACACATTTACACATAGGGACTCATGCAGTAGAGTTGAACTCCAACCGTTTAGATATTCGCAAAAATTCTTCTCATAGAAGGTGATGTGTTTCTTTTATTTATTTATTTATTTATTTATTTTTATCAAATCACTCAATTGTGCTTAAAGACTAAATAATTTGGGGCTTTGATGTAACCATTCAGTCGCGTTAAACTGACATAATCAATGACAGGGAGCTTTCAAAAGCAGCCACCCGATAGCGACCCCAGAGGGGAAAAACTAACATGTAACCTCATCACAGAGCTCCTATTTTAGGGATGCAGTCTAGAGACAGATGAGCTTCTCTTGTAAACACGCTGTTGCGAAACATCAACCACGTTTCCCTCTGGGCATCTTGGACTTTCTATAAACATATTTCTACTGCAAGCTGTTACCAGTGTAAAGCTAAATCTTATGAAAGTTCAAACAACTGCTGTACAGAGATTAGGCATTTACAGGGTAAAACAAGTGGCAGTGAACAGTGGATTTTATCACTAACCCAATCAGCAATATTATCTTTATAGTATACTTCCTCATCTTTCATTTACTCCCAATTGCAGAGCCTAGCAAAAGTATTAACACCCCTTGAGGTTATTTTTTTCTTCTTTTTTACATTTTGACACATTACAATCAGAAACTTCAATGAATGTCATTGGGATCTGATATGGTAAAGCGACACAAGGTAGATCATTGTTGTAATGTGGGAGGAAAATTATGTTTTGTTTTGTTTTGTTCTGTTTTTGTATAAAAATCTCATATCTGTCCTGCACTTGTACTGAGCCCGTCTGCTCTGATACCATTAAATAGAATCCAATACAACCTAATTTAAACAGTGTATGTGTCTAAAATGGTCTCAGTATAAATACATCTGTTCTTCAAAAACATCAGATTTGTTAGAGAATGTTAGTGAAGAAACAGCATCATGAAGCCAAAAATACACAGCAGACAGGTCAGGGATGTGGAGAACTCTAAAGCAAGGTTGAGTTCTAAATATCCCAAGCTCTGAACATCACTATGGGCTTGACTCAACCCACCTTCTGGAAATGGAAAGAATGGCAGAACTTCAAACCTGTGAAGATATGACTCATAGAGTGATAGCCTGGGGAAGAAGAACATGGGTTAGGGAAGCAGCTCATAGTAACTCTGGAGGAACTCAAGAGATCCACTTCTCAGGTAGGAGATTTAAACCACAAAACTGGCCATAAAAAGGTCATAACAGTTTAGTACAGCTGTGGTTCAGTTGGAAGAGTTGTTGTCTTGCTGTCCAGAGTTTGATTACAGTTGCAAGGCATTTTCCCTAAATTGTCACTGATCTGTCAA
Source organism: Anableps anableps (assembly GCA_014839685.1). Taxonomy (NCBI): domain Eukaryota; kingdom Metazoa; phylum Chordata; class Actinopteri; order Cyprinodontiformes; family Anablepidae; genus Anableps; species Anableps anableps. The sequence goes on along the minus strand of CM026086.1, from coordinate 17,513,848 downwards.
TCAGTGTTTGAATCAATGAGTGTCTCTGTATCCAGAGTCGGTACTCAAGGGCCGTCTCTGCCTGGTGGCAGTAACTACCTCCTCAGCAGGTCAATGTTCTGCAGAGGCCTGCTAATGAGCCATCATTTGATCCAGATGTATTGAACCAGGGAGAGAACGAAAACATGCAGGATCGTGGCCCTTGAGGACCGATTTTGGACACCACTGGTATAAATGATATTTGACTTACATGCAAAAACGCTATTTGTGACCAAAAAAATTGTACATCACTCTGAACATACCATCTACATGGTGCTGTGGTGGTGGCGGCATCATGCTGTGGGGATGCTTTTCTTCAGCAAAGACAGAAAAGTTGGAGATGATGGGAATAAGGATGATGCTAAATAAAGGGCAGTCTTGACAGAAAACCTGCTATAGAGCTACAAAATAGTTTAGATGGAAGTGGATGAACATCCTACCTTACATATACACCCAGAGCTAAACTTGGGGTAAGGGGTGTGTAGGGGTTAAGGGTCATGCCAAGAGTAGAAAAATGCTGATGGATCCTGCATTAATTTGCAAAGGAGAATGGAAAAAAGCTGGTGACATTAACTTCCATCTGTGATGGCAGGAAAATGTGGTTCTTTAAAATGTTGACTCAGAAGGGATGAAAAGAAATGTGTACTATTAAGATTTTTGTTATTTAAAAAATAGAAACAATTTATCATTTTCTTCCGCTTTGCAATTATTGGCTACTTTTATTATTCTAACATAGAAAATACTATAAGGGGAAGTTTGAGTTTGTAACCATAAGAAAATGAGGAAACTTTCAAGAGGTGTGAATACTTTGCCAAGGACTTTGCACCCAGTGGTTAATTTTGACTGGGATCATCTTAATTCATATATCAGAAGGTTATTTGTAACTGGATCAATATTGTCAGCAATTAAACCCTCTCTTCTTGAGTGTGTTTTGTGTCTTTTTGTGCCAATAAAGTTAACATAGAATCTTCTGCACTTCTTAGAAACTTCTGAATTACTGAAAATACAAATTTCTTGGACATGATTGAGATTACAAATCTCACAAGGCATTAAAGTAATTTTGACACTGTAGCCTATGCCTGTTTTTGCCTCTATATTTACTCCTAACAGAGACGTTGAGTAATGATTAATATGTGCAGTCGTTGTTGCTGTACTGACTCAGTGCGTCTTGCTTTGGCTGGATCTAACAGGAGTGCTGATATGATCTGTGGTGGTGTGGTGCACTCTGTCAGATGGAAAATACATAAAATGGGTCGCGATTGTCAACTGATAAAAGGCCATATATAAATAGAGTGTTGCTTTGAAAAACAAATTCTCAAGACTGATCAAAACAGCTGACTGATGGTCATGTTTTACAACTAATTTGAAGAAGCCTCTGACTGAAGACACTGTTTTCCAATGAAAGTCTCATGAAGAGGCTGGTCAGGGTTATCCATAATTTTCTTGAATTTATGTAAGCCTTCTTTATCGGGTTGATATGTCAGCCTTTTTAGGTCCCTGGTTCTGATCCTGCTACCCCAACAGATGACGGCAGAAGAGATGAAACTCTCAGCAACAGACATATAGATGATATGCAGCATTTTGCACCCCATTTTAGAGAGGTGATCCAATATTTGTGGATTGGAAAATTTATTGTTTGGTTGTTTTTTTTTTGTCTTTAAGTAGAAATCATATTTACTAAATGTTTTAAGTGGCTGGGTGATATGTAGATTCAACAATACCTGACAAATGTGCCAACAATCATATCAGCTTTTGCAAAAAGTAGATAAAATATTCTTATTTAATAAATAAATATTATAAACTTCTATTATTGAAATACCAAAAAGCACTCAAAATGTAATGATCGCCACTTTTAAAAATTTGTTAGCTGCACTTGCAAACATTACAAACATAGAGCTACAACATTAATAAAAGGTTTTAACACTCTGAAACCATGAATAAATAAATACACACCACTGCATCATCATATATCACATTTCAAACCAAAATAAGTAATTTACTCAATGCTTAGCAATAGCTTGGTTTTGCCATTTTCTTCCAGTAACTTGTCAGAATGTGGTTATGAAACCTCCAGCTGACCTTATTGTGACATTTATATTTTGCATTTGTGTTTTCAGTAAAAACAGAACCTGTGGAGGCAGTTTATCTCCCAAAAAGTCCAGTTTGCAGTTGGTTGCATTGAATTTTTTTTTCAGAGGAATCAGTAAAGGAGGTAGAATACAAGTGCATGTCATACTTTTTCTGATTTGTTTTTGCAAAAGCAAATCAGAAAAGCATGCATCATTGTCCTTCTACTTCCCAGTCATTTGATATTTTATGATAGTTTGCTACATAAAAACCATATAAATCTCATTGAAGGTTGTGTTTGTAACATGACAAAATGTTCAAAGGTTATAAGGGGTATACTTTTGCAATGACTGTAGTACCTTTAGATGTTTTTAACATTTTGTTTTTGCTCTTGGTTACAGAAATGTCCAGTGTGTGGCTTAGTTTCAGATTGCACCTGCTTTGGGGTTGTAACTATTTGAACTTGTGTTTGTGGGCGATAACTTCGGCCCCAGCGAAGCGCAAACAGAGTCTAACCTTCACCTGCTCCTGTTACAACTGGTTGCTTCTCACTTCAGTAGCAAGAGGTTGAAGACATGAACGTCAGAACGTTCATCCAGATCCCAGTGTGCTCACCGGCTGTAAGGAAGCCTCAACTCTAAGCCGTTTTAGTCAAATTGAGGTCAGCTAACCTTTAGTTATAAAACCTTTCCACAGTATGCAGTGACAGCAAGTATCAGGGGAGCTTTTTATTATACAATATCAAATGGTTTCCATGAGGGTGCAGGACTTGCTTTATTTAAATTTTAAATACAAAAAAGATTCAACCATTCATTCTGGTATCACTGGCATCGTGTCTTTTTTTACTTTTTCTTTAAATCCCTAAGAGAGTCGCTTTACTTTTTACCCTCTGCCTTTAACATGTCACCTTAACACGTCTGACCTTATCCAATCTGTTATTACAACATTTGTGTTTTCATGTCTTCTTTTTCCAAACTGATGCATTGTAAATGAAAAAAAACAAGATTCTTCTCTGTTAGTATCACAGTGGGACAGTCAGTCCGTTTATTGATTAACTATAAGCCTCTGACTCATCAGTGAGAGCTTTTCTGGTTTCTTTTTTGCATCAGGAGTATGGACTTTATATAACCTCTATTCTCAGAAGCTTGTTTCAATGCAGAACAGCAGAGGAGTGAAAGTAACTACCAGGCAAAAATGAATTCCACGTGGCGGCAGATTTTGGCTGTACATTTGAATGGATCACTGAAATATGTGTAATTTTTCTGTCACCGCAGAATCAACTGTGTTCCATCTTAAAAAAAAAAAAAAAAAAAAAAAAAAAAAAAAAAACACAGTTTGACGCCCTACGTATGTCAGACATTCTGAGGTCCTTTCTGTCTAAGATAAAAGTTTTTCTTTGGAACGTGCTTGCACAAAAACAAATTGGCCTGTAGATGTATAGCCAAGTTGCAGCAGATTATGTCCAAAGGTGTCACAGTTCATTTCATAATGTCAGTCATTTAAACTGTCAGGATTCCTTCCTCATGCTTTCATTATGTCCATCATCCATTAAATTTTGGGTTGACCTGCATCACTCTGGACATTTACAAGCTGACATGGTCTTTTGTAATTCATCCCATACGGAAGCAAAAAAAAAACTGCTATTAGTTTACCACCCGGTGGCAGCAGCACTTGTTCTGAGCTATCAGCATTTTTTAAAGTGGGAAATCAGTTGCACTATGTCAAACTCCATAACAGGTTAGATAGCTGGGGAGAAAAAAACAGTTTTTATTGTTTTATGTAATAGGTTTGAGCTTTCATTAGCCATGAAACATAATCATCAAAATGATCAGAATACAATTCAAATATACTTTATTGATCCCAAAGAGAAATAACTGTTGTTGTAACTCATTTAACTAAGGAGTTATTATAGATGCTGATGGCTGCGGGCAGTAAAGATTTCCTGCAGAGGTCTGTTTCCAACCAGTTTGAAGAAGCCTCTGACTGAAGACACTGTTTTTCAATGACAGTCTCATGAATAGGATGGTCAGGGTTGTCCATAATTTTCTTGATTTTATGTAAAATCCTTCTTTGCATCATCATCTCCAGAGGTTCCACAGTTGTCCCCAGAACAGAACCAGCCTTCTTTATCAGGTTATTGAGCCTTTTAAGGTCCTTAGTTCTGATACTGCTGCCCCAACAGATGACTGCTGCAGATGACACTACTACCCCAACATAATACTCTCAACAACAGACTTACAGAAGACATGCAACTTCCTGCTGCAAACCTTGAAGGATCTTAGCTTCCTCAAGAAATACAGTCTTCTATGTCCCTTCTTGTAGATGGCTTCACTATTGAGTCTCCAGTCCAGTCTGTTGTCAAGATGAACACCGAGGTATTTATATACCTCAACCACCTCCACTTCTTCTCCCATGATGGAAATAAGATTTAATCTAACCCTGTTTCTCCTGAAATCTACGAAATCCACAATGCTCTCCTTTGTATTGTTCACAATCAAGATTGTTTCAACACCATGCCACAAAGCGGCACAAAGAGTCCACCAGCTCTCTGTACTCAGCTTCTTGTCCATTTCTGATATAGCTGACCACCTCAGAGTTATCTGAGTATTTCTGTAGATGACAGGAGTCTGACTTGTGCTGGAAGTCTGAAGTGAACAGAGTGAAAAGAAATGAAAGAAAAGAAAGAAAAACACTTGAAATGTAGCACTGTGTGTTCAGTCATAAAATTTTGAAGTAAATTTCTGGACTAAAAAAAACTTTTCAATCATATTCTAATTCTAATTTATTTAGATGTACCTGTGTGTTTGAAGATTTGTTCAGCTTCCCAGTTTATGAGACTCTGGTTTGGCATGTTTCTAAAGACATGGATAGGTTGAGGGCACAAAATTAATTCAGAACTCAGATAGTGGAAAGTGGTGTGCAGCATACAATCATGGATCAAGATTTTATCGAGACTTTGGTTGAGAATGTGTTTGACTGACTTAATGTAGAGGAGGAAGGTTGCTACTATTTATTATTTACATTTACTGCAGTCCTATCAAAACAGAAGTTTTGTGTGGAAAGCAAAGCAATTATCAGGAGGAAATGTGATGGAAAATCAACATTTTACATTGTTTTGTTGCATAACCACAACTCTCTCAACACTTATAGCCAAAAAATGTGTGATAAAAACCCCACAGAAAGTTCATTCTTTATTATATCACACCGAAAGTGTAGAAAAGCCCCACCTTTAGGTTGAGTACGTTCAGTTACACACACAATTTGGAAAATGACTCTCAATTTAAGAAACAGTTGTTCTTTGCAAATGCTTTGGCAATGGCTATTGGCAAGTCTAACAATTGCTTTAAAAGAAATGTAACTGAAGCACTTTTTATTGTGTACTTTACTTTAAAAAAATTAATCAGACTGTCTGCTTTTCATGATTTCTTGTTTATGCAAGGCATAAATATGACATAAAGTGGTAAATTTCCCATTTTGAACAGTTTAGTGACTGTTCAAAATGATGAGGACAGCAAAACGTATCATTCAAGACAGACAGATGTGTGTTGAGCTTAATAAGTCAGAAAATGTTCAAAAGAAAACCTCTACCACGCTTAAAATTGGCTCTATTAGAGCTATAATTAAAATGGTTAAGACAACTGGAACTGTGATAAACAAGACCAGGCTGTAGGTAAATGCAGTCAATTAAGATCGGTGGGAAAATGGCAAATTAACCTAATTTTGTTTTCCTTTCTTTAAACCTCCAACTGTGTAAAATCATATGATTTTCATACAGAAAATCACATTTTCTGTTTAAAGAATACTGGTCACTGTTTATTAAATTCAATCATCATCAAATAAAAAAAATCAGATTGATCTCAAAATCTAATGCATCGCATTATGATCCTGACAAAACAGTTTATAGAATCTTTTTTTTTTTTTTTTTTTTTTTTTTTTTTTACCTCAAGAGGGCAGCAGAGAGCTATTTTGAGGCAATATCCAAATACCGCAGTTTGTCACTGAATTTAAACAGCTGGAGAAAATCAGCCTTATTGTCATCCTGAATTTTGTTGGATTTCTGGCTACAGAGGAAGAGGATTAAAAAAAAACATTACATCAAGAGCTTTTCTCCATTTAAAACATAATCCTTTATATTAGGCCCCAGTATGTTCTTTACATTGGGGCTTGTAAAACCTAGGCAAGCAAGAAGTGAAAAGGCAAGATTTTATTGTTATTGTAGTTACAGAGAGCAACAGCAATGATATTAATAGATGATGCTGGAAGCTTAAATATATAGAGATACTAACAAAGCTGTGAATTAGATTTTACTATTACTGCCAAACTAATCAAAAAATAAACTACGCTACAGCTAAGTGGTTGATCACAAAAGGAAAAACACTACTTTGGGAAAGTGTATTAAAAGAACTATCTTCTATAGCTATAATAATTCTGATTAAACAGTTCATTTTTTTTAATCACTTAATAACTTCGGCCAGCTTTTCACAGAATTTGTGGGTGCCAAAACAACAAAAGCTTTTTACTGCATCCTATAGTCCGTATTTCTTTCTGAACATTCATCTTTGTACGTTACAAAAAGAAAACAGTAGACTTGGGAATGAATGTAAGGTATGTTACACAAGGCTGAGCCGTTGTGAGTCAACAGGACAACTAACAGATGACGAGAAAGTCCTGTTTAAAGCTGGAGCTGATTAAATGGCCCTGCCCATATCTGGAGTTTTACAGAAACCCGAGATGAATAAGCGGGGGGAAGGAACTCCAAGACGGGGGCAGAGACACAGAGGTATGTGTGTATGTGTGTGTGTGTGTGTGTGTGTGTGTGTGTGTGTGTGTGTGTGTGTGTGTGTGTGTGTGTTTATGTGATGTTGCCTGATAGGAAGAACGAAGAACAAGGAGAGCAAATTAGAAGGGTGTGTGTTTGGTAAAAGTGGGGCTTGCTAACTTGAGGAGGGAGGTGCCAAAATTTTCAAAGAGGACTGCATACATGTGCACCAGACTCTGCTTTAAGGAACTCGACATCAAGATGAACACAGTCCTGCAGGAGAGGATGCATACTTATGTGTGAGTTTGTGTCTGAACAGAGGTGATCTTGACATATTAGAGATTCAATAACTCTCTTATAGACTTCTGAAGAGAGAAGAAGAAAATGGGGTAAAAAAGCAAATAATAAGCAAAAGGATGGACTAAAGAGAACCAGACAGACCAGATGGACATGTGTAGAGAGAAAGTCAACGTGGGATTGCTGCTGCGTTTGGCTGTTCTGCTTACAGCCCTCTGTTTGTGCATTCATGTTGTTTACCTGGAAATCAATTGGCAGAGTCCTCCCCCACCCTTGGCTCTGGGACGTCCCACCCAACCTGATCTGAAAAGGGGTCAACAAACCAGGATGAAGCATGGCTCTGCAGAAAAGCAGGAGAAAAACTTTGAAAGCAGAACATCTTATCTTCACATACTCAGCAAGGATGGTCAGGTCAGGAAGCAAAATGAGCCACTGCCACCATGCTGCCCACCTCTTAGTCCTCACAGAAAGGTATGATTAATATATACCACCGACTTCTTTGGTAATGATTGCTGTGATTAGAATTGTTGTAACCACATCAGATCCTAATTCAATATATGATGTTATATTATATTATAAGTTAAAGTGGCTCAGTATGAAGCTTTTTGCTTCATCGCTGTGAATCACTATCTTAAAGTAATCCCAGGAGAGTGATGAAGGAAGAACAGTCAGCAGAATCAATGTGTGTTCGATGTTCTCCTAGGAAAACTTCAGTGGTACAAAGGACGGGTTTGTCACTCTGGCTTTAGTTACTTCAGAGCTCAGTCTTTTCCCCTGACAAATGTCCACATCTTAAACAGGTATGGATTAGAACGTATATACAGCTTTGTAAAATTATGCATACTTCTCAAATTTTTTCACATGATATCACTTTTCAACAATAAACTTCAGTGTATTTCACTGGGACTTTATGTGATAGGTTAAGGTCAAAGGATTCCGATATATGGTTTTTCCAATTCTCCAAATAAAAATCTGAAACGTGTAGAAAGCCTTTGTATTTCACCCAACTGAGTCAACACTGTTGAATCTCTTTGCTGTAATTACTGATGCAAAGCTACCAGGGGAATATCTTTACCAGTCTTGGACAACTCTAAGCTGCATTTTTCTCACTTTTTTTTTTTTTTTTTTTTTTTTTTTTTTTTTTATAAAATAGCTCAAGCTCAGTCATAGGTGATGGAGAGCATCTTGCGAACACCAATTTTTAAGGCCTGTCACTAATTCTCCATTGGATTTAGTTGTGGACCTTGATGGGGATATTCTAACACATGAATACTGGCTGTTGATACATAGCCTCAAGTTTTTTTCACTCTCCTATTCTTATTGAGAAAAAGCAACTCCACAGCATCATTCTGCCCCAGCTGTGTTTCAATGTGGAGATGGTTTGTCTAGGGAATGTGCAGTGGAGGTTTTCTACCCCACTTAGTACTTTGCATAAAAGTCAAAAAGTTTAACCTTCATCACATTAGCCCAGAGCATATTTTTCCACATGTTTGCATTACTCCTACATGGCTTGTGGCAAATTTCAGATAAGTTATACTGTGACTTTCTTTTATCAATATCTTTCTTCTTACCACTGTTTTATAAAGCCCAATTTGTGGAGTGCAGGAATAATAGTTGTCCATAGTCTCCCACCTCAGATGTTAATGTGAGCAAATTTCTAAAAGTGGACCACTTTGCAGCTTCTCTAAATAATGCTGTCCTTCCCTGGCCTGGTCTGTCAGTTTAGGTGGCTGGTCATGGTAGGTTTGCAGTTGTATCTTAGTCCGTCCATGTTCAAGTGGATTGAACCGTTCTCTATGAGATGTTCTCAGCTCATCAAACTGTTTCATATTCTAACCTTGTTTTAAATAACTTTATCACTGACCTTGTTTTTGTGCTTCTTGGTCTTCATGATGCTGTTAGTTCACAAAAGTTCTTTAACGAACCCCTGAGGCCATTTCAGAACAGCTGAATTTACACTGAAATTAAATCCATTTTTCTTGAATTTTATTTAGTAGTATCATAGTAAAGCAGGTTAAATACATTTGCAAACCACGGTTTTCTGATTTCATTTTGTGAAACATTTGGTAAACCGTGCATTATTATTTTATTTGTGGTGGTCTTTCTTCAAAGTTTGTTGCTATAACATTCAAAAATGTGGAAAAAACCTAGATGTCTGAATATCTTTTCCAAGATAATGCAACTCAGACAGTCTGTGTGTATCAGCTGCAAATCAGAGCAACATCCCTTGTAAAGGTTAAAATGCAATGTCTGCTGGAGTGAACAGCTCACACACAGAAACTCCAGAAGCTTGAACCTGATAACTTGTGAAATGTGAACTCCTTTGTTTTTAGTTTCTCTTTATGTCTTTCTCTTTGATTCATCTCTGTCATTATTTAATCTCCTTATCCATTCATCTTCCTTTTATTCCCCTTTCCATTCTCATTCACACAAGATACACACTCACTCATACACACATGTCAAACCTGCCTTTCGCTGATCCTGATCTCGTCTCCTTTTATTCCACTCCACTGCTTTTCCTTATTATATTCTTTAAAGCATTCCACGGCCATTCAGGTTTTGTCCTTTAATCTTTTACAACCTAAATTACCTCAAGACAAATGAGCAACAGTGAGTTTTAAATGCCACAAAAATCACTGCAGGGCTATCATACCGCAATGTGAGATGAGCACTTGTACACCATCAATAATACAAGGATGCCATATGCTGACTTTCTCTGATTCTTAACTCAAATTTCGCCTTGTAAGATGCCTCGGGGGGGGGGGAGCTCAGTAGAAATTCTGTGTCATGTGTTACTCCTCTTTAAGTGCCTCTTTTTCACTACTTTCATTTCTCCTTCTCTTTACTCCCTTTAGGCTCTCATCTTGAAGATCACAGTACCTCTTTTGCTCTGCCATGTTTAGCATTTCCCACTCTCATCCTCTCTCTTGCTTTTTCTACTCTAATGTCATGGGAACTCACTTCTAATTTTGTGTCCACTTTTAATGTCTTCGATGTTTATTCATGCATTGCAGACAAAGTAACAAGCTGGAAAGCAGAGCTCATGTTCTGAAGGGAGAGTGATAGGGATTTAAGGATTGCAATGTGAAGATCTTGGTAAAATATTACACCAAATCTAAAGAAAAACGTAACATTTTGTGAATTTTTTTCACTCCTATCATTACTTTAGCTAAAATTCAAAATCTCAATAAACTATACAATCAAAAAAGATATTCAGTAGTTCAGTTCAAAACATGAAACATGGTAGCTTGATAGTTAATGAAAACCTAGAGTCCAGGTCCTCAGAAAATTAGATTACCAAATACATATAACAAATACTTATAATCGAGAAATCTCAGCACAGTCAATGTCCATGTCCTTCACAGTATATTCCCTCAGTTCTTGGTTGGGCTCCTTTTGCATGAAAGGCTTGCTGCATGACTCTGCTCAGGTGTTAAGGAAGTCCAGGTGACAACCTTTATCTTGTCTGAATTGCTGACTTTCTGTTGTGTCTTTCATCTTTCTTCTGATAAAACCCTATAGATTCTCAGTTGTGTTTAGGTCAGGCTTAAACACAACTGCTGGCAGGTGCCAAGTCCTGCTGGAAAATGAAATTAGAATCTCCATAAAGTTTGTTAAAAGAGGGAAGCATGAAGTTGTCTGGAGTTTGAGGGGTTTTCCTGGGTTTATAGTTTTGTTCATTTCTTATCTTTGTTGTACCTTTAGTTATTCTCAGTTTTGATTTAACCAACCTTGTTCTGTTTCACTTTAGATCATCTGTCCCTATTTATTTTAGTTCATGTTTATTCCTTGTGTTATTCTTTATTCCATTAGAATTATGTTTTGCCTATTTGTTTACTCCTCCGTTATCTTCATGTAGCTGGTCCCTGTTAGTTCCTGCTCTTTGTATTCTATTTGTTATTTTGTAAGTTCTTCTTTTATTATTTTTTCATTACATCACTTGCCATTTACTCACTTCTTCAGCCTGTTTGCATTTGGGTCCAATCACCACCAAACATCATGACAGACGTCCTCTAAAATTTGCTGGTAGACAGCTGTGCTGACTTTGGATTTGATCAAACTCAGTGGACCAACACCAGCAGCTGACGTGGCTCCACAAACTATCAATGACTGTGGAAGCTTCACACTGACTCTTGTTCAACTTGGATTATATATCTTTCCACTCTTCCTCCAAATTCTGGGACCTTGATTTCCAAATGAAATGCAAAATGTACTTTCATTTAAAAAAAAAAAAGGACTTCAGTGGAGCAATATTCTAGTTCCTTTTTGTCCTTTAGCCCAAATGGGATGCTCCTCACATTGTCACATATTCAGGAGTGGCTTCACACAAAAATGGTGACAGCTATAGCTAATGTACTGAACACATTTGTGTGTGGTAACTATTAAAGCACTGACTCCAACTGCAATGTGCAATATCAATCTCCCTTAAAGCTCTTGAATGGGCTGTCCTCCACAATCTGCTCAAGGCAACAGTTATCCTTGTTGCTTATGTGCCTTTTCCTATCACAGTGTTTCATTCCAATCAACTTTTATTTGAGATACTTGGATGGATACTAACCTCTTGTATGATCTTTTCTGATTTTCTTTCCTTTGGGATTTCTGTATTCTTTCTAATTGTTATTGGTCTTATGTAATATTTTTTGAGAAATTGAATTTGGGTTTTCATTAGTTGTAAGCCATAGTGATTAAAATAAACTGGAATAAAAACTATACATTTATTACTGTGTGGGTAAATACTTTATATAACATGATTTTCAATTTTTGAACTGAATTACTAAAACAAATAAACTTGTTGATAGGATTCTAAATTATATGCTGTATAAATAACGGGGATTTCTGCATAAGTTGCTATTCTTCAGCATTTTCTGTTCTGGGATTTTTTTTCTTCTTTTGGGCCTTCTTGTGTTCGTTTTCCAAAGTAAGCGCACAGTTTGTACTTGGATAATTTCGGTCAGTGTCATTGATCAATGCTCACATCCAGGCAAGACAATAATTTAATGGAGATGAAGACAATTTCATTATAATCCCTTTGCAACATTATTACATCTGTTCTGTATGCACAAATTGAATTTGCATGCAGTGTAGAAAAAAGTAGCAGAGGATTCATCTAATATATAGTAATTATGTTCAAAATGACATCTAGTTCGCTGATGTATCAGAGAATTAGGAAATGGGTCTCTTGTCTTTTTCTTCGGGAAAAAAAAACATTTTCTTAATTGCTGCATTTTTGTACAACATGGATTTTACATTCAGTGCATTATATTTATAGTTGCCAGTTTTCACTACTAACCTCATTTGTTTTGTCAGTCCTTCGAGGATACATTATACACGGATGGACTCTATTTTCTTATTAGGTGACTTCTGAAAGGAAGTGATCACATTTTATTGAGGCGTGTCAGAGTAAAGGGTGCTGAACAATTATACACACAACACTTTTCAGGTTTTATTGTCAAAAAAATTAAATCCCTGTATAATTTCCCTTCACATAACAATTACTTGTATTACATAACAAGTACTTTGTATTGACTTAAAATACATCCCAAGAACATTGCTATCTTGTCAGTATATGAACACCCAAAGATCCCTGTTCCCTGTAAAATAAAGGATTTATAAACAATAACAAACTGCAAAAAAATAATTGCATAACGTTTTAGTAATTCCAGCAATGCATTTATCATCTTCAAATTGAAAATAAATATTTCCTGACTGATGTGTGGAAGCTGTCATGATTCTATGTACATCTAAAGTCTGATGATGGCTTTGCTACAAATCTATCATCAAAAAGAAGACTTTCAGAAATTGTTTTGGAAACCTGGTCGAGAAACAAGTTCTGTTACTAATCTAACACAAATTGTTCCCAGCATGTAAAAAATGTTGCACAAGTAGCTTATTTCCCTGCCAATTGATAAAGAAGAGGCTTCTCAGCATATTCAGCTTCACATAAGAGCAATTGATGGAAATTCAAAAACCAGCACAGAGATAGCAGTGTAGCTGTTAGGCGCTAAAATCCGTGTGTTAAATCACAAGGATGACAGAGATATGATTTTCATGGAAGTTTGGAGGAATGGCATTTTTCAAAAAAACATGTACAGTCGAAGCCAACGCACAGCTCCAGTTTGACAACATTAAGGCAAAAATTAAATCTTTTGGCTTAATGTGCTCTGAACACACGATGCAAAGTTCAGATGCTGTCATTGTACCTATGATACATGTATTATATCAACGAATGCTCGAGGAGTTTTGTAAAGTCATTCGCCTGAAAAAAGCTGAACTAAAAGAAACAACAGTAGTCAAAAAAGTGCCTTGAAAAAAATATTAATACCACATGAATATTAATATCCTGCAATTTGTTACATTAAAACCACAATTTTGGTAGGTTTGCATATGTACTATTCTCTTTTCATTTTAGAATGATAAATTACTTTATGAAAGCTTGGAAAAATATTGTGGTACTTAATTTTATCCCTGACAGATCTGCTCTCGTCTCCATGATGGTAACGAAATTCTGAGGCCTTCAAGTAACAGCTGTACTATTAAGATTAAAACACACAAAGCTATATTCCATGTACTAAATAGATGATTCTGAAGGTTGCACAAGATTTTATTTTGGGGTATTAGATTAAAGAGGTTAAAGTGTAAATGCACACCACATTTTTCAGATTATTATTTGTTGAAAAATTTAATGCATTCCCATGCATCCTTTTGCTCCCACCTCATCATTATGGACCGCTTTTGGTTGGTCAATGAAATAATATTCAAATAAAATCTACTGAAGGCTGTTGTAGTAAGGTGACAAAATGCAGAAATTTTAAGGGAAACAAATACTTTTGCAAAGTCCTGAGACCATTGGACATTTATGAAATATCCACTTAATGTTGTTTTTAAAAATCTAACAATGCCACCTGATGAAGCCAAAAAAATCTTTGAATTAGATACATTGTTTTGAGAAAATCAAGCATTTATTTTTCCAAAGCTGTCAAACGCAACCAAAGTCCAGAGGGTTAACATACTTAAATAAATACATTTAAATACCTTTCAACAGACATAGAAAGTATATAGATCAGGTATGTTATGTATCTACTGCAGATCCATAGCTTTTTGACTGACAGCACTTCAACACACAAGTAATAAAAATGTTTACAATTTTATGTCGTCTGCTTTATCAAAGGCATTTTTACTGCAAAGCAACATCTACAATGTGCAACTGCTTACCCAAAAAACACCAACAGATCTAGCCTGGCCTTTGCTTTCCTATACAATTCAGCTCGATTCTCACCTTCCTTCAGTGCTCCATCTGGGCTTTCTACCATTGAATCAGTTTCTCTGGTTGAATTTGAACTAGGCCAATCAGTAAACAGAAGGACGAGTTGTGAACGATAATGCTGATTTTCTGCACTGTTCTAGAATTGTAGTCTGTCAATGTAGGGGTGTAGTTTGGCAATGTAAGCAGAGGTATTGAATGAAGCCATTAAGTCCGTGTTGGCGACGCTCCCAAATGTTGAGTAATTAAAGTCAGAGCAAGAGGAATGCTTAAGACATTTTATTGCTCATTTTCAAAATTCCACTCTGGAGCATGTAGCATTGAAAGATGACAGGACTAGCTGAGCTGAATGCTGTCTTCAACAGTGAACTCTGTGTGTTTGTGTAGTTGTGTATCGCACTCTCACCATTTTTACCCACAAAGGAAGGTCATTGTAGAAAGTGAGGATATTTTCCTGGTCCTCACTTTTTTCAGTTCTACTGCAATCTACCAGTTAGGCTTGGAGGTATGGTGTGAATTAAGCTGGGTTAAGAATAAACTGGTAATGGTTAGAGTTTGGGAAAATGTCTCAGTTAGGCATAACCGCAGTTCATACAATTAATGGAAGTCAATACAAAGGCCTGAACTGAATAGAGCTACAAGGATGTGTGTGTGTGTGTGTGTGTGTGTGTGTGTGTGTGTGTGTGTGTGTGTGTGTGTGTGTGTGTGTGTGTGTGTGCGTGCGCGCACTTTAAAGAGACTGCCATGGAGTTCATTTTCATGAAAAGCAATCTAAAAGAAATCTATTCTCTTAGCTGTCAGACACCCAAATAAATACAAACAGATCTTTAATCATTTACTTCACACAGGCTTTCTTAAACACTGGGGAAAGATGAGAGGGATGAGTTGGGACATTAAAGACAAACGTGAGATGTGTTGGCCCTAACAACAGCAACAACAGAGAGGAAGGGGAAGAAAGAGACAGCACAAGAGAAGAGCAGATCAAGCGTGCACTGATGACTCAGCCACTGACTTTAATACAGTAATAAACAGAGTGCTGCCCTAATGTTGCAGACACACAGACACACTCAGAAAATATGGATCCTACACACTTGAGTGAATTTCTCCTGCTCTGAACGAAACACTAGCCTGAAAAGAAACAGCTGCTGGGGAACTTCGAGGATCATGAGAAATGACCACATGGCATCATGATTTAAAGGCCTTTGCTTTCCTTGTCTGCACTGCTGTCACTTACTGTCAACAGCAGGTATAAAGATGCAATTTTGATTGTTGCCTTGATTCTTTCATGCATGTTTGAGAAATCATTTAATCTCCTATGGCAGCCATTCAGCTGTGCAAAACACCTGAATGGACCTGGTGCCGTCTTTGAGACCCAGCTCCTCTTTAGAGCTGCAGTTTCTAAGCTTCCTAGCTTCCGCCACACAGAGCACCCCTCCTCTCCACTTCCCCACTCAGTGCCTTCAGACCAGCCAGCAGCAATTAGCAAACACCTGGTGGAACTGTGCACCTACTGAGCTCATTATACTAACTTCTTCTCAGTGCAACACTGGTAAAAATGTGGTCAAGAACATTCTTTACAGTTCAGGATGGTGTACAAGAGAAATGTATCAGAGTTAAAATAGATGGCTTTCTTGGTGATTTTCTGGTCATTTTTGGAGACTGTACAACCTATTCTTTTACTTCACAAACCAGAGTTGAATCAACACCACAAAACCCAAAGTGATCCAAAAACAGCTGAAACATACCAGGAAAAGACTTCAAAATGCTTACTTCCACTGGATTTTGTTTTTCTTTTCCATACCATGAAACCAGTGGAAGTCTAAATAAAATATCTCTATTGATGATCACCCTACTTGGTGCTGACTTTCAGGAAGTACCCCACTGCTGTGAATAAAAGAAATGGTTCAGGTCTTCCAGATCTTCTGTTCTGTAGCTCTTCAAGGAACTCTATGAATGGCAATTACATCTGTTTGATTTGACATGCAGTCTGTGCTGAGGCATTATTTTCTCTCCAGAAGTGTATACTGGATCAAAGCAACCCTGGCAATGACAACCCCAACTAAAGTATGAACAGCTTCAACACTGACAACCTCCTGCAGAGCTTCATCTTTGTCTCAGCAGCTCATCAACCCCTTTTTGCCTATTGGTGGGTTTGATTTATGTCAGTGGAGCTAATTCTAAGTCATTAATATCTGAATTTAATTTCTTATCCAACACTTGCAATTATTACATGTACATGTTTTATTATTTTTCTCATTTCTGTTAGTATTATACATACACATAGCATCATAAAGTATTCATACTTCACTTGTTCTGTATTTTATATAGAGATATATGTATATATCTCTACAAAATAGCACATAATGACAAAGAAACATGTTTTCAGACATTTTTGAAAATGTACTTAAAAAACATGAACACTTAAATATAATAGATATAAAGGTTATTTACATCCAAGACTTAATATTTTGTTGAAGCACCTTTGGCAGGAGCCTCTAGTCTTTTGGATATGTCTCCACAAGCTTGTTGCGCCTGTTCTATTTTCTTCCATTTTGCTTTGCAGAGCCTCTTCAGCTCCATTAGGTTGAATGGGCAGCATCAACAGACACCTATTTTTAGGTCTTTACAGGGATGTTAATTTGGATTTAAGTCCAGGCTCTGACCACGGACTGCTTCTGAAGCCACTCCTTTGTCTTGACTCTGTACTTCGGATCACTGTCACGTTGGAAGATAAATTGTCACCTTAGTAGTAGTGTGAGGTCTAGAGCTCTCTGGAGCAGGTTTACTTGAATAATTAATTCTTATGCTGACCAGTAGCTTAGTACCTGCCATAGAAAATATCCCAAAAGCATGATTGTTCCAGCATTATGCTTCATAGTACGGATTGTTAACTAGGTGATGAGCAGTGACTGTTTTTCTCGAGACTGACTCTTGGAATTCTGACCAGAAATTTCTGTCTTTGGTTTCATCAGACCAGAAATCCTTATTTTTCTGGTTTGAAATCTCTGAAGTGGATTCCCCCGACAGAGTCCTGTCATTTCTCTTCTAGGGCAATGCTGACTAGAGCCCCAGAGGTGGAGCTAAACAGCCAATCATGTGTGGTTGCTAGGGAAAAATAATAAATATTTGGCCAATCAGCATCGCTGAATTTAATGTCTTTTGGGGCACTCAGAATCTTGCCCCTGCAAGTGGTGCAGTAAAGTTTTGCGCTGCTATGGTGACGACTGCAGTTGAGGGAAACCTTAGACCGAATTCTCCACCTTGTATGACAATGCAGAGGATTTTACAGATGATTTCTCAGTAAGCTATAGCTGCTGTTTTTCAGCATGTTTTTGTTAGTTTTAGCAAGGTATAATGTTCTGCTATTTTTGTTGTTTACTTTTTCTGTTCATCCCCTGCTATCATTTGTTCTTTGCTGAAAATGAGTTATTAATGTTGCTGTGTTTCTTTTTGCTTATGTTGCTCTGGTTTACATAATGCTAATGCTGCTCTGAATAAATGTTAAGGGTTTTTTAAACTGTAAATAATAATGATGTGCTTGTTGCCTTTTTTGAGTTTCTGCTGCTGTTGTAATGTTAATTTTTGGTTGATATCATAATGTTTACTGTGTCAGATGGTCATTCTGATGTGGCCACTATTGCCTTGCAACAAGAATGTCTTGGGTTCAAATCTAGACCTGGGGTCTTTCTGCATGGAGTTTGCATGTTCTCCCTGTGCATGCATAGGTTTTCTCTGGGTACTCTGGCTTCCTTTAAATGTTTTTTAGTGTTTATAAATTTTTAAAAAATGTCTGAAAAGCATGTTTTCACTTTATTCATCTATATTATGTGGATTTCCTTAAGAAATCTAGACTTAAATTAGTCTTAGAGTCCAGTACAGCAAAATGTGGAAAAAGGGAAGAGGAGTGATTACTTTCTGGAGGCCCTGTGCATATTGCGTTCCTTCAAATAAAAGATACAGTACAATAGAGGGATGTCTGTTTTGACTGAATTTATTCAGGATTTATTGTGTAGTCAGATAACCTTAGGGGTGAGCACAGCATGCATCTAACTAGAGCATCGGACCAACATGTTGATGTGTCATCTTCATGGTGTAATGAAAACTTTAAACAGGACATTTTAGAACTTCTTTTCAACAAGGGCTTTATTCTTGCCACATAGGCCAGATTTGTGGAGTGCACAACTAACAGCTGTCACGTCAGTAGATTTTGCCTGTTGAGCTGGGGATTTTTGCAGCTCCTTCTAAATTACAGAATTAAGTGGGCTGAATAAAAATATATTTAACACTTTAAAGTTTTATTTGAATACAATTTGGAAAACCATGCATCATTCTCCTCTCAATCCTCAATTATGCCCTTCTTTGTCTTTCTCTGTTACATAAAATTGAAATAAAATTTTGATAAGAAATACAAAATGCAACAATTTTGTAATCTTGGTAGTCTCTAAGTGAATAAGTTACAAATGAAAAAGAAGAACCAGCCATGTGTGGATTCTCAGTTTTCTAAATTGATGATACCAAAAAAGGAAGACAACACACTTATTGATTAGTAAAATTGATAAAGCTGGAACATGACATTTAAGGGTCATTTTGCTCTAATGTTTTTTGCATTATGTAGAGTGCTCCACCAAGTTGGTTCTTTCTCTTCTTGGATGTTGCACAGTGTTTGGACTCAGTCTCTGTATTTTGTTCAACATCAACATCATAAAGAAGAATGCTACTTACAGTCTTAAACATTTCTCAAAAAGGCTTATTTGCTCATCTTAGAAGACAGATTTTTTTTTTCTGTTCCCCCCATTGTAGTTTAACTGATCTGAGAAAAAGCACATGGATAAAAAGTTTTAGGAATTGTAATTTGGGGGAAATGAAGCTCTGCAAATAAACAGACTTTGCAAGGAACTACTTAGTTTAAAATTGCTGATTTTTTTTTTTTTATTGCTTTAGTACAATTCTGTGCTCTTCTCTGCATGTTTAACTTAATTTGAAGCTTTTCACTCACTCCACAATCTATCAATAAAAAACTTTGTCAATCTTGAATTTCTTCATATAAGTTACTTTAAAATGCATTCATCGTCATGTGTGTTATTTCACAGCAAAAGCATTGGAACTGTGTGGACACTACAAAGTTTTTTCCACATGACTTCTTTCCCTGAGATTTCTTTCAGATAAGCCAACTGCTATTCACATGTCAAATGCACTGAACTTCAAAGGCCAAAG
This sequence comes from Anableps anableps, assembly GCA_014839685.1. Classification (NCBI taxonomy): domain Eukaryota; kingdom Metazoa; phylum Chordata; class Actinopteri; order Cyprinodontiformes; family Anablepidae; genus Anableps; species Anableps anableps. The sequence continues at coordinate 17,494,232 of CM026086.1, read as the reverse complement.
ACGGGCAGTGCTGAGATCAGAACCACAAAGCAAAGTGAACCCAAGGATTCTTTTAGACAGCATGTCCAGTTTCTGACATTAAATGTAGCGACAGCCCACTGAAATGATCATCCAGTGATGTAATGGCAAATGTCATTCAATGCCAAATTTGTGAATCATTTGAACTCATGTTTTAAAATAAATCAGTGTCATAACTAAAAGTCAAACAAAAATAAATTTAATGAGCAGATTTTTTTTTTAATTACTAGCCATTTTAATTTTTTGCAGAACTATTGGTAAATAACTTTTTTAAATAAGCAACATCATCAATACTATTGTTCCAGGGTATTCCTGAAATAGACTGCTTTGGGCTGTGTGTGATAATCTGAGAACCCTGTAAGCTCCTAGTGGAATTTATAAAACAGAAACCCAGTGACCATTTCTTCTGGTACTGAGAGTCTTGGCTCTGTAAAGACTGATAGGGGCAGAGAGGGGGCTGTAGAAAAGAATGAAAGGGGTTGACTTCTGTAATCCCAAAGGTGTGACTGGAGTTAGTTTGCAGACATTGTTAACTTCAGAACTAGGGAGTCACAAGAAATTAGTGGCTTAGAAGCTAGACATGTCACCTGGGTCAAACTCCCCCTCTCTGGTCTGAAATGACATGATTACTACCAACAGTGCTTGCTCCACTGAGCTGTTAGGTCGAGCTTTTCTGCTCTTTTATGATATATTTAATTTCATTCTCAGTTTTTTTTTCTGTAAGTTGAAGTGCCAAAACTGTAGTACCTGTACTTGTGAAAATGTCTTAAGATTGAGATGAAACTCTTGCATGTCTGACAGCAAACTTCTCTGCACCTTTCTCAATTTGGCAGTTACTGTAGTCTCTTAAAAAATGAAAAACAATATCTGAAATTTTTAGCTTAAAAATCATTTGGAGAAATATGCAACAGGTGATTGGGGAAACATTGTACTAGGCCTGTTTCTCTGATCAGCAAAAAGCATAAACTGACAGGGCCATATACTTTAAAATCTTGGAGAAGATAATTTCTTTTCAGCCAGGACTCTGTAAGGCAGGTCATGGGTGGGTCATTAAGTATGACAATAACCCCAAGCTAACTGGCTAAAGAAGTACAAATATTCATATACGACAAAAATAAAATACAAAATGTAGTTTTGCTAGTTAGCTAATGAACAAAAGCTATCCAAACCAATATGGCCCTGTGTGTGAAAGTGCACCCAGTTTCCCCAGCCTGGTTTCTGTCAGAGCTATAAAATCAAGAAATCACCAAAATACAACTTGTCTGACAACATAAAGGAAGCTAAAGGATCTAATGAAGAACACACACCACAGTCTGATCTAAAGAAATTTAAGAAATCATAGGAAACAAGTTTATTGGCATCTATCAGTTGTAAACTGTTATAAAGTCATTTCTTGGGCTCTGGGAAACCAGCAAAAGACAGTGAGAGCAATTATCTGCAAATGTAGAAAACATGAAACTGTGGTGAAATTTTACAGAAGTGCCTACCAAAATCAATCTAATGACACATCAGTGACTCACCCAGGAGGTCACAAAAGAACCCAGAATATAATCCAAAGCACAGCAGGCCTCACTTAGCTCACTTAAGGTCAGTCCTCATGATTCAACAGCATTAAAGAGACTTAGCAAAAATGGAATCCATGGGAGAGTTCCAAGGTGAAAACATCTGATGACCAAAAAGAACATGAAGGCCCAACTCACATTTTCCAGAACAAAAATTGATGATACCCAAGAGTTTTAGGAGATATTGTGTTGACTAATGAAAGAAAAACTGAATTTTTGGAAGTTCAGCATCCTTTTAAATATGATGTAAAACTAATTCAGCATAACAGAAAATGCACATCATACCAACAGTCAAATATGGTGGTGGCAGTGTGATAATCTGGGGCTGTTTTGCTGCTTTGGGACCTGGATGATGCTTTCTACCAGAAAAATCTTCAAGGAGAATATCCAGTCATCAGTTTTTGACCTTAAGCTCAATCAGATGTGTGTTATGCAGCAGAAAAATGATCCAAAGCACACTGTCAAGGCAATGTATGAATGTCTTAAACAAAACCAAAGGGAGGGGTTTGCAGTGATTTATTCTTGAAATTAAGCAGGTTAAGTTCAAATACCCTCTAGGTCACTTAACTGAAATAATTCTGAGTGGGCTAAAATTCCTCCACAATGATGTGAAAGACTGATTGCCAGTTATCGCAAACACTCCTTAACAGATGTTGCTGCCAATGAACCAGTAAATCCAATAATTGACACAACCAATTATCGGATTTACTGGGGCAATTACTTTTTTTTTTTTACAAAGGGCTTCTTTTTGTCTTTGTAAATGAAGTCAGTTGAAAAAAAAAATGTAGCTTCTGCAAATTAGGCCTAAATAGCCAACTCCAACCAACTAACAAACAACGTAACATTTTATCAGTGTACTTTTCCATGTGTTACTTCGGGGTCACATATGTTTTTCCTCTCACTGATGTGCAATTTTGTGTTGGACTTTTATCTTATGTGCTTTTTCAAGATTTCTGACCAAGAAAAGGTCAGATAAGAATTTGTGCCAAGTTATGGGGGCTGGAGCAGCACAAAGACAGCTTTCAGTTAATAAATTACACTCTCTGCAAGGTTTACAGAAACAGCTCAATGTGTGATATCCTGTGGCGAAGCATGATCCTCATCCTTTTGACCAAGAAATGATCCAACATTTTCATTATTGCTAATCACTACCAGATGTGTCCAGTGGGAAACAGAAGCCTTTGTATCCACATTAAGAAGCAGTTGGTTGGTTATGTATCCTAACTGGTAAGACATGCACTACAGGGAGGAGGGAAGGAGTTAAGCTGTCAGGTCCAGAGGCCAGATCGCACAATGCTCCCTTCAGACATGTCCGCCTTGTCTGGAACATTCCAGAAACTTCTGAGCCTCCTTCTCAGTTAATGTGAAAGAGCACATTGACAGATATGTATTTGGAGGCCTCAGTTCCTCTCATAACAAATATAATGGTCATTTATTAAAAACACACAGAACATCAGTTCCTGCTGTAAGTTGCTATAATTTATCATGCAATAAAAACAGGATTTTATTTTTTGAAACTGCACTTTCAGGGGTGTTTGACTTGCATCTTTTTCAGAGAAAGCAAAGATTTCCCCTCAAATAATCTTGAAACCAACATTGTGTGAAAACTACTGCAATGTTTGTGTTGTTTGCTATTCAAACATTAAAATGTTCGACTGTCAGGACATGATGACTGTGAGTTTTATTGTTTAAACTTCTGTACTTTTGAAAATATTTAACATTTTAAAATACTTGACAAGCTTTGAAATTATTTAAACACATTTTTCACTTCACCTTACTTTCAGCTTGAAACACTCAGCACTCTAATATGTTGCTGAGTGTTTAAATTTTAGTAGTTTTTTTTTTTTTGTCAAATCCTATTTTCCCCTCCTAAGTCTAATGACATCACTCACTCTACTGTTAAGCTGAACTCCTAATTTCTGCAGTTTTTTCTGCTGCTCAAAGCAAATAAAGCTGTGGTAACAGCATAAGAAATATAACAATGTATTTGTTTCAGAAACTTGATGGTAAAGGTGGTGGTGATACAATGATAAGGGAGCACATGACCCTAGGATCACTCTAGGAGTAGTTGTAGTTGCTTAGCCACTTTAAAATAAGAAAGTCAAATAAAGACAGTCCGATATCATAATTGTAGATGGGTAAACTCACAGCACCATCTGAGAAAACTACCTTTAATAATGAGTTACAACTACATGACAGACAAACATTTAGTTTATATTTTGTAACAAAGCGAGTCAGGTCAACAGGCTTGATTAATAACTGATCAAAATCAATCAGTCAAAAAAATAAAAGTAAGTGATAAAGATGGAATCAATTCAATCTATGTTGCATTATCCCTGCTTTGCCTATTTTTGAAAACAAATTAGATGTTTCTAGTCTATATCCTATAACTGTAGCATATTTATAATTGGACTGACAGTAAGTAATATGAGAATAATTAACATATGGTAGGAAAAAACAAGCTGAGTGCTGGTAGAGATACCACAGCTTGACACTAATTACACCAAAGAAAACATTGTCTCATACAATGAGTTGTTGAACATCACTGCTACTGCTTTCAATTTTTATTTACAATTGCAGTAATTATTAATGTAAAAAAAAGGCAAGACATATTGTAAGAAAAAAAACTAATATGGTAACAAAATTAGCTATGCGCTGACTTTATATGCCTCCTTTGGTCTATCTAACTGTCAGTCTGTGACACGAGTTGTGTTTTCGGCTCCTTTTCAGGAAGTAACTGTCAGATGGTGCTCAGCGTGCTCCCTCTGCTCTCCCCAACAAGGTATCAAAGACAGATCTCATATCTGGGATATTTTCCAGGAAGTCAAGCAAACACTTGAGTGGAAAGCTTTGCACAGAGGGATGCACAGTGGTAACACCCCCATCTGTCTCTAGAGATGCTGGCCAAGAGGGTCTGATTCATACCAGATCAAATGATGGTAGAACATGTTTTAAATGCCTGTGTCTCATTGCATGTATGTAGTGGTGGTATTGATGCTGTCTTCAATTTGTCTTGGTTGTAGGAACTTGGATCTGGGAGTAAAATCAAATTCAGCCTGTTGCAGGTTATAGAACCACTGGGATTTAAATGTTTATTTGTGCTGGTGCTAACTGCAAACAAGCTGATAATAACAGAGATTGTGCAGTACAAACAGAATCAGGGGAAGTACAAATAAACTGTTAATTCCCGCAGCTTTGGCAATGTTTCATATGTGTGGCAGTCATATTGGAAACTGACCTCAGGGTGGCTCAAGGATCTCCACCTTTCCAAGTTGCAATTTTGACTTCTATGGGTTATTCCATTTCATTTTTTCTACTTGGAACATGGCAATTTTAACTTTCAAGTACAAATGTCACACCCAATAAGTCACACATACATAGGATAACCATATTCAAACCAGAGATGTAGAGAGCAAGTAATACTATCAAGTACCTCATAGATATGCAATATACGAGTCCTTGTCTTGGCTTGAACTGTTCCTCAAACACTGGCATGATAAAACTCCTTCATGGAAAATGTTTATGGCGTTAGCTAATAATCTCCAAGAACAAAGCAGTGTCCATGGCATTATCTATCAAAGCTTTCTGTCAAAATTATATGTAAAAGGATCATAAAAATGTCTCTTGACATGGGTCATTGAAGTTTCTAACTGCTACTCTTCTAACTTCTTGTGGAATCTGGCTCTGCTGCAATGAAAACAATATTTTCTATGTAAACAGGAACAAGTACAGGATAGTTTCAGATATGGATTTTTTTTTTTTTTCTGTCTTTAATAAAAGTGCTATAAAGATTCCCTAGATAATGATGAGCTATTATCATATATAAATTATAAATTATCTATAAGTCTAAGGTTGACTGAAAATTACTTGGAATCACAACAGAGCTCCTAAATCATTTTAGTTCTTGTTCCATGCCACTCTGTCCTTAATATAATCCAATGGAAAAATATTGCATTTTTTTGTCATTTAGTTTTGTTTCATGCTAGTCCTTTAAAGTCTAACCCTGCACTACTGAGCTGGGATCTTTTCAGTTGTGATATTTTTTCAAAATATCTGTTCTACATCAACAACCCTATATTTTCTACAGAGATTTCTATGTTAGATGTCTGTAAAAAGAGAAGCAGCACATGGAAATGGACAGTCTCTTTCTCCTTCAACCACACCATCCATGCCTCTAACTTCTGTTTTTTTCCTTCTCATATAGTCTGCACTTGTGGTCACCCCTTCAGTCCTTTCTGTTCATTTGAGATTAACTTTTTTTGATTACTCTGCCCTTACTTGGGAACAAAACGATCATCATAATCCCCTGATTTAATTCTCTTACATCCTTTGAGCTCTTCAGTTCAAAGAGAGGACAGTGAGCTTGAATAGGCTGATGAGTCAGGCCTGCCAGGATGTTACACAAAGCTGAATATACCTGGCTTGACAGCCAGTCTCTAAATCACTAAATTAGTCAGAAAAACTAGATCCTAAAAGGCTGATATTTGTAACTGTGTGTACATTAAACAAGAAAACTGAAATGCAGAGCCTCCCTACATTGCTGACAACTAAGAGCTTTTACTGGCTGTTATTGAAAAATTACCATGATCTGTTGTTAAAAATCAGAACCTTTTAAGAAATCCGCTCATGAACTCTAAAGCAAATGTTGTCCTATTTATATTATAGGTTTTGAGCAGAAATCCAATAGAATAGGTTACATATTTTATGATCCAGAATTAAGTTGAAAGAAACTTTGTAACCTCTAATAAAAAAAGAATAGTGTATATTATAGTTAGCATCTGTCAGTACAGTTTGAAATAATTGATAAGATTTTTTTCCTACTAAATTTTCATTGTCTGATGAAGGTCTGATATATTATTATGTAATATATTAGGGTTATATCTCTTAGGGTTTTTTCACTATTTTTTATTTTCATTACATATTTATAATACATTGTTTGTTAGTTTTTCTGACATAGAACAGCTGACATATTGATGAGTTTTGCATGAACATAAGGTACTACAAGGTAATATATGATGTCAGTATTAAGCAGTGGGAAATTAAAATGAGGACCACAATAAAAACCCTTTTTGTCATTACACACAAACAAAAAAGTGAAATGTTTCTGTTGTGTTTCTTATTATGTAAAAAATAGAAACTGTAGTTATAATATATAGTGAAACCAGATGAAAACTTTTTAAAATTATGTTGTCTTGGCATATATTCTAAGGCACATTGTAACTTTGGGTCGCTAAAGCATTTTGCAACATCATTTAGCCATCAGTGTGGTTCTTTTTCCTTGCCATGTTATGAAAAGCACAGAAATAAAAAGAAATTGCCACAGCTGAAACTGAGTTTTCACCTGTTGTTCCTGTTTACATATTAGCTCGCCTTAGCACTACAGAACAGCTAGCCTGTATACAGGAAGTTTAAAAAGTACCTATTTACATCTCCCATGAGCCATTGCTTTAAATACCTTATGATGATGAACCATTTGTTGGTTTTGTGCTACATAACATCCATTTTTGCAGAGAATTACTGAAGTTGGTGTGTTGAGCTGTTGAATGTTGCTTTAATGTTACCAAATAATAGCCAACATTTAAAAAGTTATTCTAGCATTGATATTCTGTCAGTTGTGAAAGTCTTAAGCATTAACATTCACTTAGAGAGCTTTTATGATTATAATAGAAGTGAGTACTTTTATGAAAATTGATTTCCTAAGTTGCTCACTCTTCTTGAACAAATGTCTTCTTGTGTGCCTATTTTGAGTCAGAGACATTTATTTGCTCTAGACAGACTGTGATAGGGCCAAGAAGCACTCTTTTGATGATTAAGGTTACAGACTGCTGTCCTATCAGCACAGCTTGGCCATGTTTTACTAAAGCATCTGGACAGTGATGGGAGCAGAGATTTGCCAAAAACAAGCAGGGGGTCTGAGTCCTCCGTGTTTCTGGCTCTGTACCATTGCACAGAACAGATTTGGCAGGACTGATCTGGAATCGATCCCTGTTTCATATTTCCCAACTTGCTAATCACAACTCACCTGTGGCCTGATCCAGCACACAATTTGACACAATGGTATCAATTTGTTTACTCAAGCACTGATTTTGTCCCTTCGATGTCCCTGATCCCACATTATTGTTACATACTAGCTTTTTTCATTAGTATAAATCCAGATCCAACATAAGTCATTCTGTTCACACAATTTCTGTATTCATCTCTGTCTTGTCTATTTTTAGCCCCACCTCTTACCTCTCACTCTCGTTTTTTTAGCTGCCTGCTGTGTTGAGGCAAACAGTCCTGTCTTGTTTTACCGGGCCTTCTCATGTTCACTCATCCGTCCTTCTGTCTCTGGAGAATTATTCATGCTTGGCCTAGCTGCTCACACCTTTTGCACATCCAGACTCCAAGGCACACATCCAAAAACAGCTTCATCCAAACATGCAAATCGAGCCAAAGGCCAGACTCCATGTTTGCTTAATATTTTACATGCAAAGAAGATAGATGAAGCACCTTAGTGTACAAGTTTTCAGATCATGCAGTATTCTGAAAATAACAATAATACCCAGTGAAATTATCAAATATACAGTTTATTAAAAGGTTTTAACATAAATAAATAAATAAATAAATAGGTATGCACAAGAAAACTACATGATTCAAGGTAAATCCAAAGGAAGAAGCTTCCCAGACCAAGCACTTACCAAATGGTAAGACCCTAACTGCAGACCTCTCTAAAACACAGAACGTGTTGTGTATAAATATTTTTATGCACAACACTTTCTCTAAAATAAGGTAGAAGAAAAGACATAAATGCAAGATTAGAATGGATCCCACAGATAAGTAAGTTTTAAAGTCCTGACCAATCTAGGAAATCCACAATATTTTTTACTGTCCAATTATTTGATTTTTAAATGTAAAACATGAGCCCTAGAGATGGAATAGAGTAATGTTCCTCTATGGTAGAATTAAGAAAAATGTCAACATTTATAAGTGTTTGGTGCATGTTTTCTAGTTTTTTAAGTTCCTCTTAATATAGTTTAAGTTCAGTTTCGATATCAAACCAAGCTGGGTTAGGCAAGCAGGTATAACTTTTCTACAACATACATTATATAAATATTTTGAGTTGTAACACAGATGTATTTCTATAAATACAAAAAACTACTAAAAGATATTTTTTTAAAAATCCCCACACAGTCTGACTACTTTTCATACCAGCACTTATATTCGTCTTCTACCATACCCAGCTCACGCAGCAGATGCATGGTGGTGGCAGAATCATGCTGCGGTGAGACAAACTGGTTAATAGGAAGATACATAGGGCTAAATACAGGGCAATCCTGGAAGAAAACCTCTTAGAGGCTGCAAAAATTCTGAGAATGTGGGCTATCAACAAACCTAAAAATACAGCCTAAACTACAATAGAATGGATTACACCAAAGCATCTTTACCCACCTAAGAGTTTGCCACAAGCCTTCAGAGGTAACGTTTTCAAACCATTCTATCTGACAGAGTGATACTTTATGAAACAATTTACAAAACGCAAAACTAGCAGAAGGATGGAAAACTTGCAGAACCATACACAATGAAGTTGAATATGTAACAAAAGACATTTGAATTGACTCAGGGAGAACTGAATATAAACACGTCTCACCTTTCAGATTTTTTTTTTCTCATCAGTTTTCTGCTACTTTACAATTATTCTGCACCTGGACTTGGTCTGCCGTATAAAATCCAAGTAAAATACATTGACGTTTTTCATTGAAAAATGATCAAATGTGAAAAAAACTCAAGGGTAATCATTACTTTTTTAAGGCACCCTATTTAGTTTAAGTAGTATAGTAAGTACTTACTCTAATTAGTGTTCTCTAAAACACTTGAACTGACACATCTTTCTTTTTGGTCATCATGGTTACCTTGCATTCAGCTCATATTATTATCATCACCTTTAACTGATGTCTTAGATCTTTCAGTTCCTCTGAATCTCTTCTGAATCTCTCACTACACCCACTTTGACACATGTCTTCCTGAAGTTTATCTTTGTTAAATGTTTAATCTGAACCACACTCAGCTACCTAACATCCAATATAACCTGTAGATTTTTTTATGGTTTCAAACACACATAGCAAAATGCAATTGACACTTTAGCCTCTTGGTATTCTATTTCTGCTGCCACTTATGTTTAATCTGTGTTCCAAGTGCAAATGTTTTCTACCTTAGTTGATCAGTAATTGTAATTATTGAGAGCATTTAACTCTAACATAATGAAATTAGCACAGCTCAGATGACACCTCTAAGTGATGTTTGGTGCATTTATTATTAACCCTGCTCATTAATGCTCTCATACCTGAGGTGCTGATGACTTGTTGCTTGAATGAACTTGGGGTCTTAACGCAAATCTCATCACAGCTCACTGATGATTCTTCAGTCAGTAAAAGCTCATAAATACGCTTTGTGCAATACATGCTTGGACAAAAATATAATCTAATACACCTTTAAAAATTGGAAGTATGTAACAGTTTTACAGCTGACTAAATATAGGATCAGTTTTTCAAATACTTAAAGCCTGTGCAGAATATTGTCTCTAGTTGAGCTATCAAGGTAATCTAAGTCCTTCTGTGCAAAACTGCTTTCAAACATTTATTTATTTTTATTTTCTTGCAAGCCAAAACGCATCAGAAAATTTCATTGTCCTTTTCATTCCCATACTTACTGAACTGTGTCTTACCTTAGATTACAACCTCCTCAAGAGTTATTTGTCCCAGAAAACAGTCCTCTGATCAGTAGCTGAGTCCCAACCTTGTACTCTCGTGATGTATAGGACCTGACAGCTGAACAGCCCAGGTAGGACTCAGATGAAAAGGGCAGCTCAGAATTGGAGAGCCCTGGGAGCTTTCTGAGTTCCCAGAAAGCAGACTGATGTATGTTATTTGTCTACCTATGTATGAACTCTCCATCTGTACAACTGCTCTGTCTTTACTACAGCCTTTTTGTAGCAATGCTGTTTGGAGCCAGTGGTTCATATTTCCTGTTTTTGCCAGGATTTATTTGTCAGAGTGTCAACCTTGCCAGACAGATTTCTGTTTTGCAGTTAGAACTGAAATGTTGCAGAAGAAATAAATAAGAAGCAGTCATTGTCTAGGGTAAATGACTGGAGGAAATCTGTGGAAAGAAATGATCCATCGGTTTGAATTGTTCCATCAGTCATCAGTCACTGTGTTTTGTAAAATGGGTTTGGCTGGTTTAATAAAACAGTATCACAAAATCTTTTTCATTATCCTGACACGTTTATTTTCTTTCCTACAGAAACCAGCTGGTGCCAGGTGGTTAACTAAATACAGATTTTAGAAAAAATTGCTCTATACTTCAGTGAACAGGGCACATATATTTGCAATAACAATGTTGGATATGTGTGCAGAAGGTGTAGTGCTTAGCTGTGTTTTTCATGTAGAGCTGAGAAGATCAACCTGATGGGGGAAAAAACAACCCAACAGATGTAAAATGATGGCTTAGAGCTACAACCAGTATTCTGAGGTATAAGTACCATTGATTTTGGAGTTTCTCAAAAGCTAAGACTAATTACAGTATGGACGATTTAAAGTTTCTTTATTTCTAAATAGCAAAATAAGAAGATTCACTTAAGAGATTACATATTTTGACTTACATACACTTAAAAAAATACAATAGTTTTGAAGTTTTTCAGTAAAATGCCATTTAAAAACATTTTATTTTTTTGAGGAATATGTTATGACACCACTACATTTATTCCCACTTGAAAATAGCTGGAATGACACGTGACACATAAAGTGCCCTGTTTAAAGCTCAGATTGTCATGATCTGTAAGTGTTTTGACTTTAAGTTTCATCTGTGTTTCTGGTTTTGATAATCACTTTATCATTTTTCCTAGATCTTGCTTTAGTTCATTCCTCTATTTTTTTACTTCTTGGTTTATTATTTTTTGTGCATTTAGTATTAGTTTCTTTAGATTAGTGTTCTGTTTGTTAAGTTTAAGGTTTACAGTGGTGCGAAAACATGTTTGCCCTCTTCCTGATTTCCTTTTTTCTTTTTTTATTCATATTTCTCACATTTCAATGTTTCAGAACATCAAACCAATTTAACCTCTTAACATGTATGCATATTGGGAGTGACGGTTAGGGGGTTAGATATTAATCAAAGACAACACAAGTAAACACAAAATGGAATTTTTAAATGGAAGTGTTTATTATTAAGGGAGAAAAAATCTAAACCTACATGGCCTGGTGTGAAAAAATGATTGCCTCCCAAATCTAATAACTGGTTAAGCCACCCTTAGTAGCAACAGCTGCAATCAAGCGTTTACAATAACTTGCAATGAGACTTTTACAACGCTGTGGAGGAATTTTGGCCCATTCATCAGTTGTAATTCAGCCAGATTGGAGGGTTTTCAAACATGTTCGGCCTTTTTAAGGTCATGCCACATCATCTCAACAGGATTCAAGTGATGACTTTGACAAGGCCACTCCAAAGTCTTCATTTTGTTTTCAGAGGTGGATTTGCTGCTGTGTTTTGGATAATTGTCCTGCTGCAGAACCCAAGTTTGTTTCAGCTTGAGGTCATGAACAGATGGCCGGACCTCAGCATTTTTAGGTACACAGCAGAATTCATAGTTCCATTTATCACATCAAGTCTTCCTGTCATAGTGCTCCCCTTCCCAGCTGTTTTCTATCTTCTCATCTCTCCACTGCCTGCACTCTCCTTCTGCTGTTTCCACTTCTCTCTGATTAGCTCTTGTGGTTCCTTTGTCACTTCCCCCTCTCCCTCAGTACTTAAGCTTTGTAACGCTGCAAGCTCTCCCGTTTCCATTGTTCTCCACTGGCATTCTTCGTTATAAGTTTTGCTTTTGTTGATTTCTATTAAAAATTTTCAGCTCTGTGAGTTCTCTACACGTGGTTCCAAACTAAACATGACACAGACATTTAATTTATTGTGCTCTTGACTGTTGAATTGAGAGTGAACACCATGGTGATATTGAAAGGGGTGTCTGAGGCCTTAGGAACAGGGGATTGTAAAAGTTCATGGGTTTGAGCTCTCAACAGAATTTGAAATCAGCCATTCCATTATATGCAAAATAGTGTTCAAGTAAAGGAAAACAGCTGCCAAAATGCACAGGTCTGGCAATCCAGGCAAGTTCACCCTGAAAGTAGACTACAAGATGCTAAAATTCTTAAAGTCTCCAAATCTCTAAAATGTTATTGCCGGACCAAGAGCACGCAGTTGCTACTGTGAACATTTCTTTAAGTATTGAATATTCAATAGGGTGTCTTAATTTTTCCAATTACTCTATCTTGAAAGACATTTAAACTAGATTTTTATCTGAGCAAAAAAACGTGTCAGGATCATAAAACCTTTCATGCATTGGACATTTAGAGTCACTGTTAATGTGCTTGTTAAAAGCATTTGCTGCTAAATCTGTAATCAAGTACATTTTGAGGAGACTTTGATAAAAGCAATCTAATGAGTTGAAAGGTCAGATCTGAGGATTTTGTGTACACTAAAATGAGAAATTAATGAACAAATGAAAGTCATTTACACCTTATTTAGGACTTTTTCACAATTCACAACAAGGAGGTTTCTGTTTCTCCTATGACTTTTGCTTCACTTATGATCCACTCAACAGCTTATAATTTGTGTATTTGTAGCTTAATCGCAGGGAGATGTTTTTCCTTCATAAAAGATTAGAGCTTAAGATATCTACAAAAGATATCATCTGTTGCTCAGTCAGATCTCTCTAAAAAGCTGCATACACAATAATTTCCCCCCAAGAATTCATTTGTGTCCTTGTTCAGATGATAACATAATTTCTATATATGCTGAAAATGAAAGGAGATGCAATATGCAAGAGTGAAGAGGCACAAAAGATAAACGATAAAATGTAAATAGGGAGGGAAGAGTCAAAAAGTGGCAAGTGTTCAGATATGTGACAATCTGGAGATCAGTTTAAGACTAAATGCCAAAAATTCAAACAGCTGCTACGGTTTTGCAGCTATTAATTCTGGAGTAGCTGGGGCTGTGCCTTGGCAGATTCCAGATCAGCACCACTGGAGGAAGAAATGACACATATGGTGCTGTCAGATAATTTCTCAGCAGAGAGCGCTGAGTTTCGGTGCATTCAAGGTGATTATAGATTAAAGTGTCATGGCTTTTAATGCACCTTTGTGTTGTGAATGGAAAGCAAGAAGAAGCACCTCAAGTGAATTTTGAGCAGATGGTTATTTTCCTTACCAGGCAATGGCCTTTATAGGATGTTGACCAGAACTAAATAAACACAAATAACATGTCAGGTACATCTCAAGGAAGATCATTTCAAAGCATTTATATGACACGTCAGAAAATTTGAGTTGGGCTGCAGTACCTAAACGTCACTGTTGGATAAAGGAAGAAGTCTGCGACAGTAAAATCAGAGATGGTAATTCATAGCTCTGCTGCTAATGCACACTTGGCTCTTGAAAATGATTGTGTAAGCACCTAATACATCATCACAACTTGCTCCTTCTCTTGCAGTTTGTTCACTGGTCCACAGCCTTTGCTTTAATCATAAACAGACACATTCCAGTAAAAATAAAGCAGGCCATGAAGATGACTGCTGCCAGTTTTATGGAATGTGATAACTGCAGCACTGAGCTGCAACAACTATTTCCTGAAAGTGTTTTCCTGGGCCTCTGTTGATTATCATCAACCTTGCAAACCACCTAAATCCTACACACAGGGGAATCCTGGAAGAAAAGTTGCTAGAGGCTGCAAGAGACTTAAGACTGGGGCAGAGGTGTACCTTCTCGCAGGACAATGACCCTAAACATACAGACAAAGCTGCAGAAACTCACAGAAATGCCAGACATCAATTTATTAAAATAACATTGAGAACAAATGGTGAGAATTTGTAACTTAAGCGCAAGTAGTTACAAGTCTTCTCAGAGTACAATGTGACCCAGTTCTATCAGTGGATACACTCAAGTGGGTTATGATACCTGAAAAAAAAATCAAGTTTTACACCTACTCTAGCTGTAAATTTCTTGAGTGCCCCACTTTACAGTTATGTAATAGTTGTTTTTCTTATTTTTCCCCACATTGTATGTTTGTGTTTACCTACAGGCTCTGCGTTGGCATATAAATCTACAGCCCTGGGCCAGTGAGCATCACTCTCTGGAGGATGAAGCTAAAAGGTTCCTCAGCTACATCACAACTCCACAGGTAAATCACTGTTCGAAGAATTACTGTTGCATAAAATGCTTATCTGTTAGATTAAGCTGTTTTTTTAATTTTTTATGCACATCTTAGACCCTCTAGTAATAGCAATTAACAGCTGGAGGCACCCTTATGCTTTTTGCTGCATCCAAGAAGACTATGAATTTACAAATACAATACACTGCAGCATAATATAGTGGCTATAACAAGCCTGAAACCTCCTGCTTGCCCAGCTTCACACTCTTCAACTTTTATTACTACCCTTTCTGTTGTTCAGTCTTATTTAAAGGTACCAATGCTGCTTGATCCACTTGCTACTCATCTCAGATTATCAAAAACAAAGCCAGAACACCATTCTATCCAAAGATCAATCACACATCCTTAGCCAGCCCAGCCCCAGCGCTGATCACACCTTATCATCATTCTGACAGCACAGTTTTAAAGAACCAAGATGGCTTTCCACACTGAAATTTTTTTTTTACCCTAATGGAAACCAAGCTTTTGAGTTTAAGAATTTTACTTTAGCTGCACTGAAGTCACTCAAAGGTTCGAGACATGACTTAAATGCAACAATTAAAAATCTTGAGACTTGACACAGGCATATCATGAGCAAGCTCTGTTTCATAGTATCAGAGGTAAAAGCAAGACTGACCACAGCTCTAATAGGGATGTTTTTAGCTTCAAGTAATTTCAGAACAAAATAAATATAACTTGGCTCCAAGATTTTTTTATCTACCTCCATCAAACAATTCTTCAAATTTAAAGCACTTCCTTTAAATTCATTTGAGAACTAGACATGAACTATTTTTCTTAGCATGGATTCAACAATTCATGGATTCAATTCATTTCATTCATTCAAGACTTGAGGTTTGACTTGGAGTTGACATGAAAGATCTGAGACTTGACATGGTAAACCCTACAAACCAACGTGCAATTATAAGAAAACTGAACAATCGTTTGTATGAAGGATGATGAGTTATAACATGTATTCATAGATATCATGTGTAGCATAATCAAGCATACACAGATTCTCATAATGAATCATTGAGAAACCTTTTCCACATACAGCCATATAGAATATACATTCCAATTAGGCTTGTTTGTCAGATTAAAAGTATCTACTGAAAACAGCAACCTTTAAGCAGGTATTAAATATATTTTTCATTAAAGCCCACATTTCTGTATACATTTTTTTTCTTTTCTTTCTTTTTTTTTTTTTTTTTTACTGGTCTGATGTAATATTCTAATCTCACGTTGTTTTCATTAACTGTAAGTGAAAAATCTTCATATATTTATAGAAATAAAGGCCTGAAAACATCAGTGTGCATAAATAATCTTTATAATGTGTGTCATTTAGTGAATTAAATGAACTAAAATAAAATAACATTTCTATAATATTCCAATTTATTGACTGGGTCTCTATATTGTGATATTTAACTTTTAAAAATCAAATGAAGAATAAACATCAGTTGGAGGGGAAAAAATAAAAACTGACAAGAATCTGTTTGCAACTTGTCAGGGAAGTTTTCACAAGGTTGACAGTCACACTAAAGGAGCTGCAGTATTTTCTGTCTTGCAATGGTTGCTTCTACATGGAATAACAATCTCCTACATTCTCAATATGTCTGGAACAAGGAGTATGGTTGTAAGACAAAAGTGTTTTCTTCTGCAGAAAGTCAACTGACTTAAACCTTGTGGGATAATGTGTCATGGTCGGATGAAACCAAAATTTAAATTTGGGCCACAAACCATCAGGTGTCTGCAAGAAAGCAGAAGAAGAATCTTAGTTTTTAGCATCACAGTGAGTCTGATAGCCAGAGTATCTGATCGCTTAGCCAGAGTTCAGAATTTAACCTGACAGAAAATCCACTGAGTCACCTAAAGAAGACTAAAAAATGGGAATGTGTTTAATACTGAGAGTATATGTGGTTTTCAGAAACACAAAAGGCAGCTTTGATTTTAGTAATTTGCTTAAACGGATATTTGAATGCAACATTAATGCTAAAGGACAAACAGGTAATATAATTAACACCAGAACAAGGTTGTATCTCTCAGACTACAATTAGGTGACACTTAGATCTGTTTTACATTCAGCTCAGCTATTTGTCTTGCTCAGTTGTGCACTGTAATTCATTACTCTATTGATTACAACTTGGATGGATCTCACAGTGCCTCTATTCAGACTGAATCAAAGAGAAGCTGTAGTTTGTTTTTTCATCTATATCAGTATTAATTACAGCAAATCGATAGAGATGTTCTACATCATGATTAAGAAGAAATTCTGCAGGGCTGTAGAAGCCTTGAGAGAGAATTTTCTCTTTGTTCCTACCCCAAACCCATGTGGAGGCTTGTGTTTTCATCACCCAAAACTAAATTTGGCATTTTAAACTTGAATGAATTTGTCTTGAGGATAAATCAGAATCTTATCTGTTTCTCTTTTATAATACGGCAGGAACAAAGAGTACCCGGCTCCGAATGACTAAGAATCATCACTTTATATATACAACAAAGTACAGATTCAGCTCATGTGAGTGTGTGTGGGCGCTTTTGGTTGCTTGTGTGCAGAGAAAGCAAGAGACAATGACGAGAACAGAGAGGAAGTTAGTGTGTGTTTATGAAAAGCTGTGAAAGGGAGCTGTCCATCACTGACAGTGACAGACGAGGGTGGAAGAAGTCTATGCGGGAATCCTCTGCATCCTCAGCTGTAATGCTGACTGACACAATGTCTGGTGGAGCTGCTACTCAGAGAGATGGCCCTGCAACACAACTGTCCAATCACTAGCAGTCAGCAGCTTCCAGGCATGCATGTACTGATGGACACAGAAGAGAAAACGTTCAGTTAAAAGTATATAACACTGTAGGGCACTTCCACTTACATTCTCAGAAATTAGTCTGTTATTCAATTACAGGAATATAATAAGTTAGAAAAAACATTTTTAAATGATGTTTCTGTGTAACAATGCTTGTCAGTCAGCTCAGTGTATTATTGCTGCACATTTGTGCTAATGACTGCCTGCAGCTGGATGCACATTATGAGTGTCAGACATTATGGAGTGTGTTTAAAATTAAAAAAAATAATTCAAGTAGCACCTGAGACCTCAGCTATTTCAGCGTTGGGTACAACAAAGATACCCTGAATATAGACATGAAAGGGAACCTGAGTTACCTGGTGCCTCTCTGCTTGACCCATCACTGAACAATATGACTGGAATGGAACAGCAAGCTGCTCTTTCAAAGATGTAGAAATGTAAATTTTTGCAGTGGAGGCAAACATACATAATTTAGTTTGAAATGTCAGTCTTTAGCCAACAATGGGTGTGATTTTACAAGTGACTGGAAGAGATTGCAAATAATTTCTTTTTGGAAAGAACTAATCACACCCACATTCTCAGTCACTTTTCTGCATTTCAACACTGATTGTTTGCTAATTATACACTGCAGAGTGTGGAGGAAAACACACATATTTACATGTATGCTGTTGTGTTTGCACTTCGTCTAAGATACACAGTCTAAGACAAGAGGTTAGATTTTTGTTCTACATCATCATTTCTGAGCCAACAAGGTTCCTCCTTGTGCAAACTGAAGCTGACACACTAAGAAACCAACATGTGAGCACTTGAACAGCCTGCTGTTGTGCTAAAGCTCAGCTATGTGCAAAACAGCTAACCTGCAACTTACATGTTTTCATGTTGTTTTAATGCTTTTTACACATATTTATGAAGACCCTTTATGTCTTCCTTTCAAAATCCTCAGTATTTATTGCAATAAAGCATTGACAACTCTCTTGAGTGGCAGCGAAAAAATAATCCAGGATCTTTACAGCAGTTAAAGAATAAATGGAGCAAAAAAAACCTTGAAATCCCAACTTTTATTTGGTAACTGAAAGTTCCTTCTCATTATCAATGCTTTCCAGCTTTGTTTTATCCCTGCAAGACTAAAACGTCAGCCAGTGTCTGAGTTCCAACCCCAGCCATACATCATGTGTAGTATTACATTGAACCCCGGAGATCAAACTTGCACTTGCACTCTATGGGTCAAATTCTCCTGCCATTTGCAGTCACTTATAACGAAGCAAACCTTTGATATTAGTTTGTTCAACAAAAAGAGACAAGATTCAATATGCATGTAAACACACATAACACACACACACACACACACACACACACACACACACACACACACACACACCCATAAACTCAGTTATTTGATTCATTACTGATGTAAGTCTAGAAAAGCCTGTGTTGACTTTTACAGGATGATTTATATCATAAAACTTAACACAGATCATGCATCTCCATGTTTTTTTTTTTAATAAATTGAGTCATCAATTCTCTTTCCCTATCTGCTAACAGATGTTTTTTTTTTTTACCACAACAGAAACTGAAAAGTCAGCCAATCTTATTTCCCAATCATTCATTTCCAATTCAATGCCTGCTTTTGCTTTGCTAATATGGCTTTTGAAATGGTTCTGTATTTGAAATGCTCTGATGTTATGAATAATTAATTGCTCCAAATAAACAGTTGCTGTAACATGTATATATTGTGTGTTTCTGTTCGTACCCAGGTAACCTGTGCTTCATTAGTTGATAATGAGGCTGCTACAGGAGGTTCCACTGGTGAATGGGGTGTGTGCCTGGATCCAAAATTCAGTCTGATACATAGGATGAAAAGCAAGCACTGTAGGGTATACTCTTTTGGGTGGGTATAAGAAAAAGAGTACATTCACACATACCGTGCATGTGTATTATATCTGTGAAAGGGGGAATGTTTAAATGTAAAATGATACATATCTCTCGTATGTATGTATGTATGTATGTATGTATGTATGTAGATGCCTCTTTTTATATATGCAGTTCCTTACAAAAAATTGTACATCTATACATTTTTTAGCATATTTTGTATTTATCTCCTCAAAAGAAGGTGATTTAATTGCACTGCTATCCTGTTTTACACCTTCAACAAAAGATATCATAGACATTGTTGATACCCACAGATATTGTTTCTCCTTTTGTAAGAAATAACTTTACAGAGACGGTTCTTTTCTTGCATGTACAGTCTGTTTCAAATAATCAGTAATATCCTGCTGCAGGTCCCGTAATGATGTTTTAGGGGTTTCGAAGACTACTTTTTGCATCTTACAGTCTGCTTTCAGGGCAAACTTGCTTGTATGCCGAACCTGGACATGTTGGCAGTTGTTTTGAATGTTTTCCCCTTGTAGACTATTTTCCAATCAGTGTTTCAAATTTTTACCAGACTAATAAGATGATACAATCTTGATTCTGAAGGCCTCAGTCAGCTCATTTGATCTTGCCACAGTGTTTGCTCTCACTTCAACAGTAAGAAGCACACTACACTAAATGGCTGAGGTTTAAACAGGGCAGTCCTCTAAAAATGCAAAGTAGTGATGTTCTCATCATGTCCATCTGTTGGGATACACCTTTGTGAGGGGGGGTGACATTTTTAAGTGGGAATAAGTGTGAGGATCCCAAAAAAAATCCTCAATAAAGCTGTATTTCTTTCAAAATATATATATATTTTTATGATGATGATAATTTGATTTCTGTCTTAACAAAATCCAGTTTATTAGATTGTATTTTTTCAGGCTTTGCTTCTATCACTACCGGACTAGTAATTTTGAATCAGCTCCACCAAATCACTAAGGTGTTTCACCTGCCTGAGGATTGAGGGTTAAATCCTCCCAGCTGATTTATGTCGAGGATCAACTTGGCTTGGCTGGCACTGCCCTGCCTGCTCTCCCAGTGTCTGCGGTTAACAAACTCCTGAAAGGCATTTTCTGCAGTGAGACAGCTTATTAATTTGACTGCTGAGAGACAGAACAGGTGTGCTGGCATCAAGGCACAAAGACCCTGAGAGTCAGTGGGGTCAGTTCACTCCTGATTCGTCATGCTTGATTTTCACTGGAGAGGGGATTAAAAGTTAACAAGTTAGACAGTGATACCCTTGGGCTGACTGATGGGTATCACCATTTAACAGAAAAGATAGTGCTCTGTAAAAGTATTCACACCTTTTGAACTTTTTCTTGTTTTCAGATTAAAATCACAAACGTCCATGCTTGTTTTTTGGCTTTCATGTCTTAAACTAGGACAGAGCAGCAAAAGATTGTAAAGTGGAAGGAAAAGGATACATGGTTTTCAAAATTTATTTCAAATGAAAATCTGAAACTATTTGTATGCATATGTATTTAGATCCCCTTACCCTGATACCCCTACATAAAAGCTAGTGCAATCAGTAGCCATCAGAAGTAACCTAATTATAAACAGGAGGGGAGCAGGCTTAGGTTATAAAACAATATATCAATCTTGGAACATCTCACAGCACTGTTCAGTCATATTGCACATCCATCACCTTCCAAGACAGTCATCTGCCTGAACTGATATGACAGAGAAGCAAAACAATAATTGGAAAAACAGCCAACAGGCCCATGGCAACTCTGGAGGAGCGGCAGAGATCAACAGCTAAGGTGGAGGAATCTGTCAACATAGTAACTCTTAGTTGTGCGTGCCACAAACATGGCCTTTATTCCAAAGGGTGAGAAGAAAGACAATGTTGACAGAAAGCCATAAAAAAAATCCTGTTTTCAGTCATACACTAGGTACAGTGAACATGTGGAAGACTGCGTTTTGGTCAGATTAGACCAAAATTTAATGTTGTAGGTGTATATCCTGTTTTGACCACCGTATGTGTGAGTATGTCTACAATAGAACTGACACAGGACCTGAAAACATATGCACACCACACTTTTGTGGGGGGGTTTCTGAACGTATCTAAACTAAGAATAATTTTCCTTCCACTTAGCTATTATGCACTAATTTGTATTGTTTGTGCTTTGTAAAGTAACAAAGTGGTAAAAAAAAAAAAAAAAAAAAAAAGCTCCAGGGGTTTAGTAATACTTTCACAAGTTACTGTACATGGTCCTGAAGGATAAGAAACTACAGAATGTTGGTTTGAATGGTAGCTTGTGAAAACATTTCAACACTTAGTCTGAATAGCAACATTATAAGATATGACTTACAGCTTTTTTTCCTTCAGTCCAGTTGATCCTTTAAGAGCTTTAGAATGAAATCAGTATGCTCAAGTCACCCTTCAACTCTGGCAATAAATGCAATAAAAGAAAGATGACGGAAGAAATTTCCTTGAAAAACTCACTCTGCAGTGTCTGATATGCCCCCTATTTGACTTGCATTTATCCTACACACACACACATCAACTGAGTTCTTCATCATATTCTTGACACAATGCCAGGTACACTGAACAACCTGCTACCAGGACTGGTTTCCACCTCTGCATTTGGATTCAAACTACAGTCCACAGCTGCACGTAGAACAGGATCATAAGGAAATGCAAAACACAGGTGTCTCTGTATACAGCCTTGAAGTCATCATATCTCTGAGCATATATTTACTAGTGCACATTTGTTTCAGCTGATGCACCTCATTTGCTCTCTGGTTAATGAGCTGTGGGCAGCTGTGTCTGGACAAGATGAGCAGCTACTCTCTCATTGGTCGGCTGCTTGTTGCTTGTATGTGGAGAGGGATGGTTTCAGGATGTTTTTTCCACATGAAAGATCACTTATCCACCTATTCAACCCCCACTTATCTATTTATATTTAGAGTTCGTCTTTTCCTCTAACTTCCCTACACTTCCCTGTTCAACATAGTGTTTTGTAGTTGAGAATGAAAGATACTAAAACAGCTCTGTTTCAATGCACCAAGAAATAGTGTCTAAGAAAAGAGCCAGGCCAGATACAATTTCAAATGTAAGAGTTTGATTTTAATAGGTGAATGGAAGTGCAGGGACTTGATCACTAAAGGCCAACTCCACATTTGTTGGCACCCTGGGGTAAAGACATTTAAAATTGTTTAAAATAAATTCCTCTTTTATTGCAGTAGTATAATCTCATACTGAACATTTTTGAAACAATATCCTACCTTTTTGTTGATGTTAGGAAAAGTATTGTTTAGTAATACATTTGTGTTTGCTACAAATTCATGAGTGCCACAGTTTTTGTCAGTTCTCACTATTCATAGGGAATAAATATAATAAATGTAACTGAAATAATTTTTAAAGTGATTTCTAACGTGAATGATCTAGGAACCTCTAAATTATAATCCATGACATCCTGTTCCCTTGGATTTTTAATGTGACACGAAGTCACATTTCACTTAGACACTATTTAAAATAGGGAAGACCTGATCTTTGCCATGAAATGGCTGTATGACAACAGCTCCCTGCCTAAGCTTATCCACATGCTAAGTTAGAACAATAGTTACCATTTGAAACAACTTGAACTGTGACAAGCAAGGCTACACAAGGGCCCAAGTTTATCTTCAATGAGAAGGAAGGTAAGGAAGTGAAACCAAATCTCCAAAGCTTTCCGTTAGAGGGCTGCACAAAGACTGGGATTTAGGGGTCACCAAGACATTACAACAGCTATTAGATAATGCTCGATAAATATCCACCAGTTGTTTGCAATGGCACCATCATCACAAACATAAGCATTTGACAAACTCTGCCAAAACTGAATCAGAAAAAAACCAAGACAGAACTTTTCAGCAACAAACACTCCAGGTGGGAGTGGTGTAAATATGGTATAAATATGTACAAAAGAAAATTATACCTACTGTAAAGTATGGTGGAGAAGATGTAATGCTGTGGGCCTGTTTCTCTTCAAAATGCCTCTGAACCTTGTAAGAGCATGGCATCATGAACTTGAAACACTAAGAGATCATGAATAAAAATCTGGTGGAATCTGAGAGAAAATGTAACATGGGTTGTCATTGTCTTTAAACAGGGTAGTGATCCAAAACATATGACAAAATTTGTACTGGAATTGTTCACAAAATTAAGTTATTCTGTGGCTATCTCAGGCACCAGTCACCAAAGATCAGATTTTCCAGGGTGAAATTAGGTTTCTTATATAAGGAGTGGTCATAAACACAGGATGTTTATCCTTTGTTGGACTTGGAGCCTGAACTAAATCAGAGCGGGAATCTAGGGTATGTCCATTTTTCATCTTACCACTTGTTTAATGTTTGCACTGGAAGGACTGGGTATTGGCACGTATCAATCCATGTTTGGTCAACAGAGCACTCTCCCTTATGTTCTTTTAAACAGATGGATTGATTGAGACAGATTTGTGGTCTGTCTGTGTCTGTTTTTTTTAATTCTCTTCCGTTCTATGCTTGTGGATGTCTGTGTCAGCAGCCTAGATGTCACTCTGCTGATGAGCCTCTTCAGTTATTTCTATTCCTTGTCTCCTGTAATAAAAAGACTCAAGCTTTTGCAAAACCAGTCATTATTTTTCTTCGTAGTTCACCTTCTCTTGCTGAACTGCAATCAACTTGTCTTTAAGTGCAGAAAAAAATTTTCTTTCCTGAAATAGGTCCACAACTGTCCTTGAAGATTCAAGGCCATACAGCAACAAATTTAGAACACTTATGTAGGCTAGCGCTTGGGAGGGGAAGTAAAAATACCTGCACTTTATTATAAATGGACCATGTGTTTGATGTAGAAGGAACTGTGGTGTTTAACACAGTGCAGAGAGGCAATATAACCCTGTAACAATTATCATTATCACTTAATCCAAAGCAAGTTAACTGGGTAAAGTGTTTTCTCTTATGTAAACAGTGTAAGAACAGGTAGATTTAAATGTCATATTTATCTTGTTTCCTGCTATAAACACTATCCAGAGGGAATTTCTTGATCATCTGTAAATCTCACATGTTTAAAGGTCAGAAATTTTTAAGCAAGTTTCTGTTAAAAGATTATGATAAACTTGATTTTATGGCACCTTCAAAACAGACTTTTTCCAAGTTAAGATTTAAATACAATGAAATAATTAAGGAGGAAATTATTAACAGTATTATGATATTAACATCTTAAAGTAATAAATAATTAAGACATTATTAAAAGAACAGTACTGTAAAAATTGATGTGACACATAAAGGTTTTTGGCCATACCAAATCTCAGACTACATGAGGAGCTTTAGCTGAGAGTCTCAGGTTTCAGACGTAGGTGTATGGGTTGAGAAGATCAGAGATATGCTTTGGTATAAAACCAGAGCAGGCCTTAAAAATCATCAATAAAATCTTGATTTTTTTTTTTTTTTTTTTTTTAATTAATTTGCCAGTAAAAATATGCTAAAATGAAAGTCTTGTTTTCTGGGTTTTTTTGGTTTTTGTAAAAAGTATGTCAACTCCTGCCTTTTGTACCATCAGTAGTTTGTGTAAGGTTTCTCGGCTCAAATAAGGATATATTGAGTTTCATTATTTTAATCTTGAACATATAAAACATGAATGACTGTCTCTGTATCTCCTTTTTATAAAATTGGACTAAACTTGCTGAGTCCTTTAAGCTGCATGCAGTATGGTTGAACAACTAAACTTGCATGCTAATTTTGGGTGATGTGTTTGTCATAAATTATGATTTAAAAAAAATTCAAATTCAAATGTTATGATAATTTAAAGGTTCATAATATTTGTATAATTTCCTAGATTGGAGTTGTCTTAAGAAAAGAAATCTGCTTTGGTTTTAGCCCTTCTCTGGTTTGCCATTAGCTTCAGCCTCTGAGACCAACTAGTGTGGATTTATTCTAAATGAAGACTGTACTTCACAATATCTGAACTATCCCTTTAAAGTAGAATTTTCTCTACACTGCACCAGTTTATGGTGCTTAGACCTTCACCCAGAGTGTTTCTGCTCTTGCACTCTACTTTAATGAGAGCAAATAGTACATTCAGTGAGGACTTTATCACCAGAGTCATTCAGAAAGGCTTTTATTGTATTCTAACTCCCCCTTTAACTCCCTGCTGGGATGTGGGCGATACCTATCATCTGCAGTGTTACTGCAGTCATTCGCACCAGACAATGGGAAACTTTCAACAACACATTTAGTGCTGTAAAAAGAGATATCATCTTTCATATCAGTCCCTTATATCTACTCATCTCTCATCTTCCTGCAAGTGGGATGCATTCAGGGACCCGGTGCTTGATGTGTCAAAGAATTGTATACCCCCCGCCATAATTACAGGGGTAAAATTGCAGCACAAATAAGAGACATGGGAATGCAGAGGGAGAAACTGAGGAAGAATAAAAGGGAACAGGATAATGTGGCATTAGAGAAGGGATCCATGATGGACATGTAAAGGCGTGTGCATTTTCTATTGAGTTTTATAGAAATGTCTAAATAAAACAGAAGTCGCTTGATACAGATAATCTGAGGAGCAATGACAAATACAAAAAAAGAAACGGGTGAAACCAACAGGAGAATCAAAGCTTTTTTCTGCCGTAAACATTACTCATTTCTTCTCCTAACTTTGTGTGCGCTAATGAATTCAGGACTGTACCAAGACTACTCAGCTGCAGTATGGTTCACCTAGTTTATGCACACGTTGTCACAAAGCTAAATTACAACAACGACCCCCTGTCTTACTATATGGAACTTGGATTTAAGAAAGCCACTGTAATTCATCCCATCCATACTAAGTTGAAAGGAATTAATGAATTGTCATGCTGTAAGGAACTACCATTTATATAGTGCCACCAGTTAGTCTGATTTAACCAAAGTATCTGCACATCTGTTTAGCTCCTCCCAATATTTAGTACATATGTTTCTGATCCTCACAGGACAAGTCCTCAAAAATACAGTCACTTTCTGGGTTTTTCCCATGTTTATGATTTAAAAAAATTAAATTTATGACTGGGTGTGTAGGAATTTTTTTTTAGAGCAGAGATTATTGCACTCTTTAGAATAAAATACTTTAGTGACCATTTTAAAGGGAACATGATGTTTTTCCTATTTTTTTTTTTTTTTTGCATGTGTATTGTCAGTCTTGGTCTTACTTTGAAGTAATCAAGTTAATATATGTAAAAACAGTTATGTCAAGAGGAATTTGGCCCCTGACAGATTTTATGTGTTTTTTGCTTTTCTGTCACACCATAATGTTTCATCAAGCAAGTTATCCCAAGTAAATGCACTGTAAAATACTGCTTTCAGATCATGTTTTTTCCTGAATGTGAAAAACCTATTCAAACTAATCAGACCTGTGTGAAAAAGTAACTGCTGCTTTTGAAATGAACTGTGATTAACTGTATTTTTATTCAGCTTCACCAGGCACACCAAGGTCCAATTACTTCCAGACCTGTACTGTTAGCTAATCACTCAAATAGCACCTGTCTGACAACATGAAGTAGGCTAGAAGGTTAAAAAAAAAAAACAGCCCATTAATCCCCCACCTAAAAAGAAACTTCAAGTACAGAAGGGAAACAAAGTTTCTGGTATCTTCCCACCTGGAAAGGGTTTAAAAGCCATTTCTAAGGCTTTGGGACTCCAATAAACCACAGTGAAAGAGTAGCCAGCCTACTATTACTATTATTAAAAGTGCATCAATGACTCACCCAGAAGATCTCAAAAGAACTTAGAGCAACATCCATATCAAAGCAAGCCTCACTTGCCTCAGATAAGGTCAGATAAGGTTCAGTCAGGTATCATGAAAAATAAATTATGGGAAATGGCAGCAGTAGGACAGTTCCATTGCTTACCAAAAAGAACAAAAAGGCCTGACTCACATTTGTCAAAAAAAAACAAAAAAAAAAAACATCTTAATGATAACCAAGAGCTAAGAAAATATTGTCTGGACCGAAAACAAAAATGTGAAATCATTGAGAAGGTGTGCA
This sequence comes from Anableps anableps, assembly GCA_014839685.1. Classification (NCBI taxonomy): domain Eukaryota; kingdom Metazoa; phylum Chordata; class Actinopteri; order Cyprinodontiformes; family Anablepidae; genus Anableps; species Anableps anableps. Next base: position 17,466,758 of record CM026086.1, on the reverse strand, counting down.
TCCCATTACATCTGGTATAAAATTAGATCTTAAACTGGCCATTTTAGATCAAAAACCTTCTTATGTGGTGAAATTAAAATAATCCTGCAAAGAAGACTTGGCCAAAATACCTTCACGGCAAAAGGTTTGTTAGGAGCTGTTGTCATCAAGGGTGTCAGAAAGTTACTAGATTTAGGGGTTGATCAGTTTGTCAGAAAGAGCCAAGTTGGCTTGGATTGCTTTTTTCCCCTTAAAGGGGCAATATTATGTATTTTCCAAGCACATATTAACATTTTAAAGCACAGTAAAATAACTGTTACCTTCAGTTGTTATAAAAATGCTGTATATATCAAACACAACTTAGAAAAAATTTGACTTTGCAGCTTGTTGTCTTGAAATTGGCCTCTGTCTCTTTAAGAGGCTCCTACTCTTTCTGACACTCTGCCTTCAACATGTCATCACAATAATGCTCCTCCATTCTGCCATTTATAATTCTTAGGAGCGTTGGATTGAGAAGTAGTTTGTAGTAGTAGTCAGTAAGTAGTTTGTAAGCTCAGCAGACCCGCAGTTCCACCAGATGTTTGCTAATTGCTGCTGCTGCTAGTCTGGTGGAGCTAAGTGGGGAAGGCTCAGGGGAGAAGTGCTCTGTGAGGCGAAAGCTCAGCTAGAGACTGCAGCTCCAAGGAGGAGCTTTGTGGACATAGGTAGCGCTTTGTGAGAGCAGCATTTAGGCACTCTTGAATGGCTGCGACAGGTATGTTTTTGATGAGGGAATAACATTATAACATGATATAAAGCTCCAATTGTCGATTTGACATAATAACCTCCCTTTAATAAATTAAATCATTATTTAAAAAAAAATGCATATTGTATTTATTTATCAGTGAGTGATGTTGAAATTTGTTTGATAGTCAAAAAGAAAAAAGAAGATGAAAGAAGAAAGCCGTAGGGCGCAAATCATTTTTCACAGAACTGTGTATTTTGGAAAAGGAAAGTCCATGCTTAGAGCTGATCCAGATACAAGGATTTTAAAAGGTTTTCAATACAAGATGAGCGAGATGGAGACTATTTTTGGAACTGTGTATCATGCATTGTTACTCCACTATAGTGGTGTTCAATAAAACAACACTGAGCTGTTAACAATTTCCCTTTCATTTCCATCTTGTGCTTCATAACATTGCATTTATTTGTCCCCCATTCACTGCAAATACATAAATAAAATAAATTGAGGATAAAACACCTGATGCCTTCATACTCAACCCTTCTTTTTTTTGTTCCTGTGGTCTTCAGGTTGGGAGTGGATGATCGCTCTATGGATCATTTTCTTGCACGATCAGGTTGTGAGGTCCACTGCTTTGATCCCAGCTTGGAGCAGCCTCACCTACAGAAAGCTGAAATGTGGTTCCACCGGATCTCTGTAGATTGGAGGGACCCCAGCCCAGCAATTCCCCCTAAAAGACAAGCAAACAACAAGAAACTGGCCACCATCCTGGATGACTTTGGACACAGAGATGTACGTGGTAAATTAACAAAGATCTGTATTTATTTATTTTATTATATTATCTTCATTTCTGTGCTGCATGCAAGCAAAGATCCATTCACCTGCACCTCACCATAAATCCCCTCATTATGATTCATCTCCTGAGTATCTATCCCACCATTAAAAATGTTGTGTTCCCCCTAAATCTGATCTCACTTAATGTTCGCTCTTCAAAGACCATCAGGTTTGGTTCCCTAGCTCATCAGCTCATCATAAGGATCTGCATACATGATTATTTATACACAACCCCATATGCACAGAGATAGTATAAATGTTTGCACCCTTATAGATTTGTTTTGCTTTTTTGCTCTCCTGAATGTTTCAGATTCAAAAAATATCAACACCACACCAAGAAATCCTGAGAAAATGTAAAAAACACTTTTCAAATGATGATTTCATTTATTAAGGGGAAAAAGCTATCCAAACCCACTTGGCCCGCATGTGAAAAAGTAATTGAGAGATGAGCTTTGATGTTCTTGGTAAATAGTGCTTTTTGCCTTGAGACACTCTCATGGATACCATTGTAGCTCAGTCTCTGCTGAATCATGAGGTCTTAACTAAAGCAGTGATTTAAATCTTCATGCAAGTACTTTTGTATTATCAAGTAAGTAAACTGTGTTAACTCACTCTTATTCTTCTTTTTATAGGCTGGCAACTAAAAGATCAGAATTCAGATATGACTCTTGGCTAGAAAACCTAAGTTGTATAAATGCGAGTTTTTATCATATTTCACCTCAAATTTTTATTAATTTTCTGGAATCTGCTAGTTTATTGTAATGTTTCAGTTTATAAAATGCACAAATATAACGTTGTTGTGTGTAGTGCGTGGGTGGGTACACTGTGCCATTTTATAGAAGACAGAACTCACCTGTTTTAAATGCAGGGCCATGCACACATCTTCATAATGAGGTTTTAATGTGAGTACTCGGTGTGCCAGTGGAGCAAACAAAGGCACTGGCAGAATTGTTCCCTCTCAAAAGGTTCTGCCAAGCCCCTCAGACAGGAAACAGTCACTCAGAAAGGTTAACGCATGCAGTTGTGCTGGAGCACTGATCTGCAATGGGTAAATACTGCACAAATGACTCATTTATGGAGCTCTGGTGACCAAATGAGACAAAAGACTCACAACAGGAACAAATGTCAGTTGTCGGATGCCACGTCTTGTTTGGAGAAAAGAACCTGCATAAGGGACTATTGACTGCGCTAGTAAACCAATAACATTATCAAGACTGCCCAGTAATCCAACAAGACTTGAGGTAACTCATCCAGTGTTTCTTACTCCTGCTCCTCAGTTTATAAAAACCCAAATGTTTTCTTTTCTTTCCACTTTTACACATCTGGTTTAAATTCACGCCTGTTCACCAAGCTTCTCCAGAACTTGATAATAAGCTGACAAGATGATTTATTACTTCAAATAAAAAAAAGCATTTTACCACCAAGTAAAAGATGAGACGTCTTACAGATCCTGTAGGTCTTCAGGTATTTTTCTTCTGTTTCATAACTACATCCAGAGCCTTGCAAAGATCTTTTTCACATTTTGTCATGTTATATTCACAAACTTTAATATTTATAATTTTATTGGAATTCAGTATGATAGACCAATACAAAGTAGTTAGCACTTATAAAGTGGGGGAAAAAAAGGATACATCATTATCAAAATCTTTTAAAGATAAAAATCGTAAAAGTGCGGAGTACGTATATATTCAGGTCCAAACAGTCAACACTTTTAAAGCCACTTTTCACCACAGTTACAGCCACATACCTCACCATGCTGCTGCCACCACCATGTACAACCATTAGGATGATATGTTTAGGGTGATAAACTTCTCCACAAGTGTATTCCTGACTTGTGTGGTTTCTTTTCTTACAAACCTTAAATGCCTTCATAGAACAGTGGTATTTATACAGAGATTAAATCACACACAGGTGGTCTCAATTTACTAATGAGGGGACTCAGATTTTTCATGAAAATTTTTATACATTGTTCAGTTTCCTCCTAGTATAATTATGTGCTACTTAGTGTTGGCCCATCACATAAAATCCCAGTAAAATACATTGAAGTTTATGGCTGTAATGTGATAAAATGTGAAAAAGTTCAAGGTGCATAAATATTTTTGCAAGGCACTGTAACATTCTGACAACATTCCTTGCAAATTTTTTTGCACAATACTTCCTTTATTTTTTCCTCTGTGCTTTTTAAGATCACATTGTAAAATATGTTACCCTCATCAAGTACAGGGAATGTACTGAAAAAAGGGCGACAAACCAGCTAAAGTCAAAAAACAAACGTTAAAGGGTCTCCAGAAAGCCTAATGAACAATCAAAACAACTTTAAAAGATTGCAAGAAAGTTTGGCTCCTTTAAAAAGAAGCATTAAGGAATAAAAGGTGATTTAACAATTCTTTGCAGTGCACTTATGATCATTGTGTTATTTATTTATTTATACTTATAAGAATTGTTACCTTACATTGAGAAATGCCCAGATGAAAAGAAAAAAAAAAACTTACCTTTAACTTTTAAACTCATAAAGGTCAGAAACAGGGCAACTTTAGTAGTTTGCTGAACCTCAGATCAAACTCAAGGTCCTGGAGAGATGCATTAAGCTCTGAGCATGCATGAGTCTATTTACATAAATATGACCTCAGGGTGCTATTAACATTCATCTTAGGAAGCAATTCCTCCCCATTCCATCCCAGCAAGCCCTGTCAAGTTGTGCCTTGGCTCAATCCATCATCAGTACTGCTGAAGCAACAGCTGAGGCCAAGCTTCACTTACTCCTTTACATCCTTTAATAGCTTTTGAATTCGATAACTCGTCGGATCTTAGTGTTATTATTAAGCTACAGTAGAACTCATTTATTATCTAGGTGTGAAAGAAATCTTTTTTCAACTTTTTTTTTTGTCACTGTGTTCTAGGTGGATGTGCTAAAAGCAGACATGGAGAGTGCAGAGTGGAAGATTCTGGAGAATCTTGTCCTAGAAGGAGTCCTGGACTCTGTGGGTCAGCTGCTGCTGGAGCTCCACCTGCACTGGGCGGGCTTTGAGGTGGCCGGCGATGACCCGTCTGTGGTGCGGTACTGGTTCAGCCTGCTGAGGGAGCTCGAACGTGCCGGTTTTCGCCTTTTTCATGTCCACAGCAACCCGAACAAACCTCGTCTTTTTTTACACAAGAACATCCTGAATGCCAGCAGCGCTTACACCCTGAGCTGGGTGAACACAAGGTGGGAGCCTTCATGGACGGCATATAAACATAAAAAATAATATCATTGCAACTTGGTCTCTGTTCTGTGATGACCTCTTCCACAGATTAAATATTTGCTTCCAGAGACTCTGTTTTTCTATTTAGCTGTTGTATTGTTGGCTGCAGGTCAGCCTGATTTAGACATTCTTGATGAGTGGCTCACAGCCAGCCAGTCCCTCTTTATGAACAGACATGGCCACCAGACCACACAGGTTGTACAGTGAATGAAAACATACATCGTGTTCCAAGAAGCAGGTAAATAAAAGAACCTGCCTCCCTGAAAGTAAGTGAATACTGAAATAAGTAATTTAAGCTGCCTACAAAAGGCGGTATGCTATTTATAAGAGTATTCTCCAGCCACTTTATTAGTTACAGTTTGCTAGTATCTTTTCCCTTTCCTTTCAGAACGTAAATTCAACAAGGTGTAAGAAACATTCTTCATGGATTTTGTTGAATATTGATGTGACAGCATCATACAAATCCTGCTGAGTGGTCAGCTGCACACCCATGATGAGAATGTCCCGTTCCACCACATCCCAAATTTGTTCTGTTGGATTGAGTTTTGGTGACTGGCAGCCAGTGGAGTACACTGAACTCATTGTGAAAAAAAAAAACAATTGGAGATGATTTTAGCTGTGTCATGGTGCTCTGTGGTACCACCAACCACCTGGAAAGGTAATACAAGGCAGAATGAAATCTTAGTTTCATGTTATCTGACCCTACCATCTGAATGCCACACGTGAAGTCGAGACTCATCGGATCAGGCAATGTTTCCCAATCTAATGTTTTGCTGTTTATTCTTTTTGGTGAGCCTGTGCGAACTGTAGCCTCAATTTCCTGTTCCTAGCTGGCTGCAACGACACCTAGCTTGGTCTTCAGAGGCAACAACCCATCTTCTTTAAGGTTTAATATGTGATGCATTCAGGGATGGTATTTTCCATACCATAGTTGTTATTTGAGCTACTGTGCCTTACCATCTCTTACCATCCATCTTCGACCAGTCGGCTCATTTTCCTCTGCCATCAATGAGGCGTTGTTGTCCAGACAATTTATAGGCCATTCTCAGTAAACTGAAGAAATTGTTGTGTGAGAAAGTCCCAGAAGATCAGTAGTTTCTGACATACTCAAACATGCATTAGACTAAGCTTCTGTTCCAGGATGATTTACCATTTGTGTTAACAAGCAACTGAGCAAATGTTACTAATAAAGCACATGATTCGAGTTTATTATACTTTTTTTGAACAATCAAGACTTTTATCTGACATAGACAGCACTCACTACCCAAAATATAGAGAAGCAGACAAGAACTTCCATGAGGGAGTTTGAAGAACTAAAGCAACTAAAATGAGCTTAAAAACTGGGTTTTATAAAAGGTATTTATCTTACATATAATGTGTTAAACATGTTGCCATTCATCAATGTATTTAGAATAAGTGAAAAAAAAGTATACATACCAGGCAAAACATTACAGCTATCTCCTGTACTATCTGGTTCCAAAATGTTAGTAGCAGACAGGGTTCGCCGAACACAACCCACAGAGGCTTGACTGGATTACAACCTGGAAATTTCAAGACGATATCAACAACTCATTCGTCTCAAATGATTTCTGCTTTGTGACAAGGCAGATTATCCTGGTTAAAGAACCACTAATAATGGTTCCATTAAAGAGGGTAGATGATCTACAACAAGGGTGTCGAACATGTTCATTTTGGGCCACATCAAGATCATGAATGTCCTCAAAGTGCCAGTTGTGGCAGAATGTATTGATAAAACTATCCATTAACAAACTGTTAAAATATTATACCTTTCTCTGTATTCCACGAGCTTTTCTTAAAATTATATATTTAAAATCTTTTCACATTGATGTAATTTGGGACTATACAAATAAAATTAGATTAGATTTGACTGATAAAAAAATATATATTTAAGCACACAACTTTTAAAGTTTTATTTCTGTGGCCATCTAGAGTCTAGAGCAGGGGTCTGCAACATTTACAATCCAAAGCGCCATTTTTACCCTCAGTGCAGTGAAAAGAAACCCTTGTTTGGAACTGAATGTTACATGACCTTTTGAAAAACACAAGTTCTCATTTTTGATAAATATCTACTGTGGGAGATTTGTTGTCATTTTCAAAGAACCAACATTTTATTTCTATTCTTCAGTTTAAAAAAAACAAAAAAACAACATAAGACCTTTGGAAAAATAAGCTGGATACAATGTCTTTTATAGGATACTGATATTTGTGAAAAATGATGTAAAAAAAAACAAAACAAAACAAAAAAAAAAAGTTTTGAACCCAATGACAAAAAAAATCATTTGGCAAATGCAAAACCTGCATGTTGTTGTTATTGTATCCATATTTAGAAACATTAGTTGTTGTTTTTTTAATCATCTTAGCCAGAGTTTTAAAGAGCCCTTGTGGAAGATCCAAAGAGCTACTTTTGCGGCTCCAGGGCCACAGGTTGCAGATCCCTGGTCTAGAGGGCCACAGAATTTTAGTTCTTTTTCAATTGCTTTGGTGGGCTATTTGACATATGTGATCTATAAGAATGTTTAGGTAGGTGGTACCTTATAAAAGTAACAATCACATCAATTGCAGGACCCAAGGGTTTTCAACCGATCATTGCCCAAAGCATCTTAGCGAATCAGCCAGCTTGCTTTCCCTCCTACAATTCCAGCTCTCCCAAATTCTTGAACATATTTATCCCTATTTGAATGTCCACCTTTTTCAATTATTTTTTTCTTCCATTCAATTTTCCATTAATATGCTTGAATACTGCACTCTGAACAGCAAGCTTCTTTAGCTATTTTTGCGGCTTATATCCCTACCACTAAACCGTACGTTGATGAAGGCATAATCAGTGTTATTCACTTTACCTTTCATGGGTCATTAAGTTATTCCTGATCTATGTGAGTTGTTAATGAGAATTCTGAAGGTCTAGTTTCCAGATACAGAATAAAATACAGAGAAATAAGTAAAAAACCAAATCTTTTGGCTCCCTTTCAGAATTTTTGTTTTGCATACTGCTGTTCAGTGCAGCTAAGACGAAATGTTACACTCAGTCAGTTTATATCAGTCACATACTATATTTTTTTTCCTGACTTTGTGTTTAACGATGGTTAAAGAAATACATTTTTCACCAAAAAACATTTTGTCTTCTAAAAGGGAAAAGCACAAAATGTTTATTTCCACAAAAGGATGTTTAGATGATTAAGAAACACTTTTTAGAACAAGAAATTTAAAAAAGAAGAACTTAACAGGACAGTACTAATAAAAAAAAAAAAAAAAAAAAAAAGCATGTTGACCCTATATTTGTTTCACCATAGCAATGTTTAAGATTCCAATATGCTCATTCTTGTACAGACAGAATATGTACACATTTTGAGCTCTTACACCAAGATACAAAAATACATTTAATTAGACTGGATACCAGTCTGTTGGCTTTCACTCAAAACATTTTATAAGGTCCATGAAGCATTGAATTCTGCACATAATTTGTCAAGAGGCCATCAGCGTTAGTCCCAGAGTTTGATTTGTCCATCCCAGCCACAGGTGATGACCTTTGAGGTTTCATGTGGATGCCACAGAGCACTGATGCAAACTTTGTCGTGAGCCTTGATCCTGTGGTAGAGCTTGGTGGTCTTCCAGTCCCAGATATTCAGCTTTCCATCTGCGTCCCCCGATACCACATAGCTGGGAGAAATAAAATAGTTCAGTAAGAGGGAAAAGGTGGAAGAAGTGGGCTTTATAATCTAGGTTTTTTTCTCTGTCAGAAGTTGTAGTGCCTCCATGAATAATAACAGAAAGTTAGAGCACTTGTTAACACGTGGGTAGTGGTGGATGAGACATAGAAAATATCTAATAAAAAGGAAGCTGGACTGCCACAGTTGGTGTAATTGTTGCAGATTTTTTTTTCTCTAAAGAGTTCAGTAAACGCAGGTTCTTACAAAATATAAATTATTAATGCAGCCTTTGTTATAAATGTGCTACAAAAATGGGCCAGTATATGATTCTGTAAGAAAACCTTCTATTAACATAGTGTTACGGTATTTATAGTCAGAATGTTACCTATAACCTTTGCTGTTTTGATTTTAAAATATGCTTAAGAAAAATACAGAATAAACCACTGAATTTATTATTTTATTACTACTTTTTAAATAAAAGTGTTTTTTTTGTCCAGAATTTTATGCCTTTTTGTTGTTTTTCTCTTTATATATTAACACTAAGAGGAGAACAAGCTGATAATAGCAGCTTAATTAATCAGGCTATGTGCTCACATAGGTTGCTTAACATACATGCTGCTATCTGTAGTTTCAAAAGAGCGCTACCTTAATAAGTCCTATAGATGGTGCTCCTTCAGCTTCAACTGCATGTTTACATTTTTTATGATAGGAAATATTTAGTAAATGTCTGAAAAAAATGTTGTTGTATGGAAGTGAAAAGTGTTGGAAACTTTTTTTTTTGGCCAACTGACTGGCAGTGCACAGCAGCAGCTGCATCACTGCATTTGATCCAAAAAAAAAAAAAAAAAAAAAAAAAAAAAAAAAAGCCCAACTTACCTCATGTCTGGGGAGAAGTCCACTTGGCAGGCGTAGCCGGCTACCATGTGACCCTTGAAAATTTTCTTCTTGTTAAGTCTGAAGCGATTTTGGGCTCCAAAGATAAGAATCTGGTTGTCCATGGACTGGCATGCCAGCCATTTACCTGAAATTAGAAACCAGTAAAGCGTGTGTAAACAACAGGCTAAACCCGTCTTTAGCAGAGTTTATAAGTGTAGGCAATGGAGTACAAGATGTTTAGAAGGGAGAAAAAATGTCTATTATCAAGTGAAGCGACATTAAAACTACAAGGTTGTACAAAACATTTCCAACTGCCTGTTAGCTCACTCGCTGGTCTGATTTGCATGGCTCTGTGCAGCCAGAGGTTTAACAAGCAGACCCTGAGCTCTTTGATGTTGTATGTTTATGCTGTTGCCACAGTTGGGTTGTAAACCTGGGATAAATAGCAGTCTAACATTTTAGCAAGAAAAAAAACGCATAAAACTAACTTCCTTCAAGGTTAAAACTTTTAAAATAAAAAGAGGGCAATTCTCCAAGAAGGGCATGAACTCATCATTCTACCTTCATTAAATTAGAGAGATTGAAGCAATTTTAGAAAAATGAGACAGGCTTTCTCATCATTAGGTGCTCAATTATAATCTGTTTCGCACGGTGTTTCAGCTCTTGACATGGCGACAGTTTCAAGTCACCACACAGCAAAGGGAAGCAGTAAATCACTTTCAGAGCATCGCACAACTCACTGCACCTCTTAACAGGAACATGATTATTAATGAGGTATGAACGCAAGGTATCCAGTTGGTGTGTTCGTGCATATTACATCCCTCTCCAAAAGAAAGCTGTAAAAAGCCCAGAAATGTCTCATGTAAAAGGTACCGGAGAGCTGAAACAACTTTTTGTGAAATAGGAAGACGTAGGGGACACAAGAAAACAAGAGACTGTAGATGTGGCGCCAACGGGGGGGCCGGGTGTCATTTAGGCATAAGAGAAAACTGAATGGTTTCCCACTGAGAACACATTCATTATTCACACGCTGAGGAAAAACAAATCATGTTGGGACAAATACAAACGTCACCAAAAGGAAGGTAGAGCGTAAAAAGAGAACATGAGGAGAAGGGATTTAAGTAGGTAGGGAGGGGAGTGAAAAAAAGCTGAGTAAAGTTATAGAAGATGATGGGCTGCAACAAACAGCTCTTAATTGGAAAACCAAGTGTTCGAGCTAAAGTGAAATGTCCATTTCTGTTAGTCTTCCTCATAAAACTTGGTTGCTGTCAGATTCAGTTTCTATTCCCACTCAAAGCTTTGCAAACAAAATAAAAAAAGCAAGAATAATCTATCCCAGCGTGCAAAAATCTGCATAATAACCCTGAATGCCCTTGTCACACATCTTGATCTGTTCTTAATAAGCATCTGACAACATCAATATTCAGTACAACTGAGACACAGTGCCAGCAGCAAGCCTGCACTCCATAAATCATTATACTAATTTCCAACATGCCTGGGCTCAAAAGATCTGCCCATAAGGAATAGACTGACATTTGGAAAGACTTCTTCACTTCTTCACTTCCTTGGCGGGTTTTAATGGGAACATCAATAACACGTTCAGATCTGTATGTTAATTATGAAGCTAAACCAAGGAAACAGTTTGCTTATCTCTGCAAAAAGAAAAGAGGAGAAAGAGAAGCAGCAGGCCTGGGTTTGACCTAAGAAAAAAAATTCCAGTCAGCACTTTTAAATGTTTATAATTTAGATGCTTTAGGTGGATGGGTACAGCTGGGATTTAAGTGCTTTACAAGTCTATGTCTTGGTTTACAGGTGTATCTTCATAAATCAGAATGTCATTTTAAAGTTCCCTTATTTCTATAATTAAGTTCAAAAGTGAAACTCCTATTTATAGATTCATTACACACACAAAGTGACTTTTTTTTTTTTCCAAGCATTAAGTTGCTTGGTCGGGGCTTCTTTTGCATGAATTATTACAGCACCATTCTACACGACATAGAGCTGATCAGCCTGTGGTTCTGTTGAGGTGTTAAGGAAGCCCAGGTTGCACTGGTGGGTCTGGCGTCTCTCATCTTCCTCTTGACAATAATCCATAGATTCTCTGTGGGGTTCAGGTGAGTTTGCTGGCCAATCAAGCACAGTAACACCATGGTCATTGAACCAGCTTTTGGCACTAGCTTGTCCCCAGAAGGAAGCATGAAGTGCTCTTACATTTCCTTGTAGATCGCTGCTTTGATTGTGGTTTTCAGAAAAAGACAGTGAAGCAACATTAGAAGTTGGCCCACTACTAGTCAAAACCTTAGTATGTGGAAACGTCAAATTGAACCTCAAGCAACTTAGATATGATTTCTCTCCATTCTTACTTCCGACTCTGGGACCCTGATTTCCAAATCCAATGCAACGTTTGTTTGCATCTGAGAAGAGAGCAGCAGTCTGGTTCTCTTTCTCCTCAACCCAGGGAAGACGCTCTTTTTCAGATCAGAATGAACCCAAATGTTACTTTCCATCATCAGGATGTTCCCACCACACAGCTACCCTGAGCTGTAGGACTGTGGTCATTAGGATGACAAGGACAAGCTCAAAGTTTGAATATTAACACAGAGGGGAAAATTAGAGTCAAAGAGGTTGGAAATGATTTTGAAAAAAAAAAAAAAAAAGTCTCAATTTACTTTGTGGAGAAAGCCAGAGGAAGAACCACACAGAACTAAATGTATGCTAATGTTTCCCCCTTTTACAGTTTTGCAGATCTCTAAATTATGAAAGAGAATCATCCCCAGTTTTCTTAGAAGATACAAATGGCACAATACTTTTGAAGAAAACTCATGATGGCAAAAAATGAATAAAAAACTAAACTCATGATGGCAAAAAATGAATAAAAAACTAAACTAATAATACAAAAAAAAAAAAAAAAAAAAAAAAAAAAAAAAAAAAAAAAAAAAAAAACCCCACAATTAATGCATATGCAGGTTTGGCCTTCAATCAGGACAAGGCTGACATGGATGATTAATTAAAAATCTTTAGCAGCTAACGCAAATTAAACATGAAATATGTTTTGCAACAGATGCAGACATCTTTGTTTACAGCAATTCAAACAGTTGTAACAAGGTGGGAAGCTTCAGTGGGTGGCCTGAGAAACTTAGAAAGTCATTCTACCACCAATACAGAAACAACCAAAACAGCCTTGCTGACCACAAACCTTTTAGATTGGCTCCGTTTATACCAGCGCATAAATACAACTTGCTCTGCAGATGTTGGTGCTGTTTGACTCCTCTGAGCAACGACCAACCTTGGGCAGTACGAATCTACTCCAGTGTGGTAATGTAGATTCATATTCCCTTGAGTCCTCCACTCTGTGCTGCAGCGCATGTGTTTTTGAGGGTTTTTTTTGCAATAAGCAGGCGACTCACCATTGGGAGATAGTGTCACAGCTGGCATTGAGTGCATACTGGGCTCAGCAATGTACTTGAAGTCCACAGGGATGTCCCTGAAAAACACACAAAGCACAGTGATCCCATATGACGCCACATTAAAAACACGGATCAGAGAACCAGTTCAGACTCTATAACTCCAAAGGGAAACTGTTCATGAACCTGTTTGTTGACCTATGCTGTTCTTTATGTGAGCTTAAAAATACTTAATACTGACAACGAAACAGCAGCTGTGGAACAGCTGAATTATCAGTCTAGTTAGAACACATAAATAACTGAATAAAATCTGAAAGCTTTTGATATTGAACCATAACTCTACCAGCAACCAATTATTTATGAAATCCTTATTTGCTCTCTCGCACTGTCGCCAGTCCTTTCCTGCTCTCTGTCTGTCTGCTTTAGCAGAGATGTGGAACTATTTGATCTTAATTGGTTTGAAGCAGATCTTTCACATTTTACAGCGCTTTGTGTTTGTCAATGTCATTATGAATGTATGGGGCTTTGCTTAGTCGCCAGGGGACGTATTACAAAAATAAAATAGGAGTATCACTAATGTCTCTCTGTCTTTCTCAAAACATTTGTATTGAATGTGTGCTGAAGAGTTTTAATCCTGAACTCATACTGACATCTGTTTACACTGATCTATATCTGTCTAATAATGTGATGGGGAACAGTTGGAGTTAAATGAAAGCAGCGTTATACCCCATATAGATGGTAAACTAATAAGATGGAATAATAAAGTGAGAGATGAAAAAACGTTTCTGCAGATTTCTGAACGAGAAATTTAAGACTTTTTAAGACATAATTTAAGAGCAACAGGAATTCTGAATCTAATTATTAGGTCATAACTAATATTTAAAGCTGCACTGTGTAACTTTGCACCGCTTCTGACCTAAAACAACCATTCAGAGCCAGGAGGAAGCTCTTAGTGCTGTCAGTCAACTTTTGCTAAATGTGCTAATGGCAGAGAAACAACTTACCGTTACAGGAAAACTGTTTATCCAGACACGTTCCTATGCCAAATGAACTAATAGTAATCAATGTAACATTTTGATTTTAACTCCCTAAAGATAAAAATAAACACTTCAAGACTTAACAAAATATAATTTATGACAGTACTGAAAATCTGGGCATGGTCTAAAAACAGATTAAAGAGTTAAAGGCGTTTTAGGACTTTGCAGAAAGTGAAACTGAATTCAGTAAATGAAGGGTTTGCAGTACTGTGCTAGTACTGTGGAGAGGAAAGGGAGAACAAAATAAAATTTTGCTTTTGGGACATTACTGACCAATAAATTTGTGCGTTTACTGTCAAAATAAATTTTAACGTGATGACTGATTACACTGGGGAGGACAACTGGCTTTTTAAATCTGGACAGTAGTAAAGTCAGGCTGAAAAATTACTTAAAAGGCAAATTTAGACTGAAATAAACAATAGAAACTGAGTTTTTGGAAGGTGCAGAAGTTTGCTGCCCAATGTGTGATCATATCATTGCCACATTTATTTTAATGCCTCTATTCTTTTTTTTTTTTTTCTTAGGTACATACTGATTCCAAATATTAAGCCAAGCTCTCAGTTTGATCATCCTGAAAACATACATCAACAATTGTTCCATTATAATAAACATCTGCTTTAGATCTAGAAATCTGTGCCCAACCTTTCTGCACTCCTCTCAATGCGTGCATCTTCTAACCAATACAAGTAATTGCGAAGTACTTAATCTGGTCAACAACTCGTTCATTTACTCCCACAGCTTTTCTCAGGAGACAATGTAGAAAACAGACTCTTGGGCTACAGCTGTTTGGCTTCTTCCGGTCTTTTCAAGATCAACTTTTGCCCTCTGTTTCTAAATTTAAAAATGTAGAAGTTTTTTTTTTTTTTTTTTTTTGCTGTTGGACTCTCACTCAAAACATACTGGTGGAAACAGAAGATTATGGAAGTTATTGGCACTTAAAATATCAAGCAAAGAATAGAACTTATTCTGGTGGTTAAGGATGTATATAAATATTTACAATCTTTGAGAAGCAAACAGCAGAGCTTGTTTACATCCCCACAGGCCATGAAGCCAATAAACAAATCCTTGCTGGTGGTCTGTCCTGACTGTCTGCTGACACCAAACAAACCAGGACAACAACAACAAAAAAAAAAAAAAAAAACTTAATGGAGATTTAATAATCAAGAGTTCATATTTTGGTTAAGAATATTCCAAGTGTTACATTACAGAGTGAAATTATATTGTTTAGGCAGAGAAATTAAAACAAAACCCCATAGCAGGGCATTTAAGACTAAAATACTGCATCAGTGTGTATTAGTATGCAGTCTTTACTCACCACTCCCAGACTCGCAAACTCTTATCATCCGACGTGCTGACAAAGCGCCGATTTTCGTCAACAAAGGTGATTGTGTTGACAGCACCCAGGTGGCGATCGTACTCCTGAACCACCTCACTTGTCCTGATGTCCCACTGTTCAGCAAACATGAGCAGAAAGCAAAACAGAAACAAAGGAAGTAAACACTCAACTCCCCAACAAGTCTAAACAAACGGGATGATCTGAATAGCCAGAAAATATTCAACTATAATAAAAGTGTCAGTATGCATTTTTACAAGCCAAGAGAAGATCAGATGGAAGGCTGTGGGAGTCTCCCCTTAGAGGAAATATTCAATCTGTCATTGTGGAGAATTTATTCAACTAGAGTGAAGTGATGACAGCGATTAGCAATCAAACAGGGCTCA